>CM019718.1:34601529-34998670 GCA_009760885.1 Achatina immaculata | reverse complement strand
GTTGAGAAATTAATGAGCCAATCAGCATCTGCTCTTTCTGAAGTCTTTCCATCATGGCTGCCACTCTAAAAACGAAAAAAAACTTTCCTTTTGAAGACAGTTAATGCAGGCAAAAAGAAAGAAGGAAAATAAAAGTAATATAATTTAATTCAAAGAACGAGAACCCCCCCCCCCCCCCCCCCCCCCGAAACAACGTGCACTCTTTTCTTGATCTCTGTCGAAAGAAGATCTGTCAACAAGATAAGATTTCTGTATAATTCTATATACAAGCATCTCTGACCAGCCATCTTCGTCCTTTCTGCCCTGGCGCAAGCTTTGGAAATATTTTGCTTTTAATCCCCTTAGAACTTGTGCTTTAAAAGATTTACAGCCCGATTTTTGTTGTTGTTGTTGTTGTTGTTGTTGTTGCATTTTGTTCTCCCCAGTGCCGTCTTAGTGCATGGGCACTGCTCAGGGGCCCCAAGTACATGAGGTCCAACTAGCCCATGAAAATATGTGTATATGAATGTTTATGGCGCGTGTGCTGTGCGTGCGTAGAGAGAAATGATGGGGGCCCAGTGCATTACTTTTCCCAGGGACCCCGATGCTGTTAGACCGCCCCAGGTGAGGGAAGGGAGGGGAGATTAAAGGCGATAGTTGGGAGGAAAAAAGGTGGGGGTGGTAGGCCTGTCTTAACAGCATCGGGGGCACCTGGGCAAAGTAATGCACTGGGCCCCCACCATTCCTCTCTACGCCTGCACAACACACTCGCCATATACATTCATATGCTTAGACTTCCATGGGCTAGTTGGGCCTCATGCACTTGAGGGCCATGGGCAGTGTCCAGATGGGCCCATGTGTTAAGGTGACACTGCCCCTACCCGCGTCATATATATATATATATATACTAATTCTTATAAAGCCACTAGCGCAGGCAGGAAAAAATGTTTGATCTTTCTGACATCTTCTCCTTGTACTTATATAATGAGAAATACAGAGAGCTTGCCAGGAATATCACTTGGCAGGTACAACGTTAACAACTTAAGACATGCAGTTCTGATTGCTAAAATTGAAAGGGAGCTACAGGCTCTTCTGGACATCGTGGTTCCTGAAAGTAAAAGTAAAGGTCTCAGTCTGAATAAAAATAAGACTGAAGTGATTGTCATCTCAAAGAAGAGAATACCACCAACGTGTAGCATTACCATCGATGGCACAGAACTGAAACAAGTTGATAGATTCAAGTACTTAGGAACAATTAAAATAGCTGATGGGAAATGTCACAACGAAATAAAAAGCAGACATGCTCAGGCCAAGTCAGGATTCCAGAAAATGAGAAACATCTTGTGTAACAGATTCATATCAATGGAAACAAGATTCCGAGTACTTAAATGGTACATCGAGTCAATTTTGTTTTATGGATGTGAAGCATGGTCTATGAATAAGAGAGTATAGCGGGAAATGGAGGCCATGGAAATGTGGTTTATAAGAAAGATGTTGAAGGTACCATGGACAGCTAAGAAAACCAACGAAGAAGTCTTAAGAGAGGCAGGAGTTAAAAGGCAAATTATAGCAAAGATCAGAGGCAGACAGGGGAGATTTGTAGGACATTTTCTGATAAGAGAAAAATTGGAACACATTGTGACACCTGGAAAAATTAAGGGAAGAAGAGACAGAGGAAGACAGAGAGGAAGTTACTGGAAGGGCTGTCAGTGCGGCTAGGAAGAAAGTCACCGGCGAATCTCATAATCAAGTCTAAAGACAGGGAATTGTGGAGAAAAATGATCGCCTACGCCACGCGGCACAGCACTTGATTGATTGATCCTTCTGCCGCCGCAGAAGAAAAGAATAGAAAATGTATAGCATATAAAATGTGAATCAGGTAAATCTAGTAGTATATGGTACGTGCTAGAATAGGGTTTTCTTCTTCTCTTTGTGTGGAACAGAGACATTTCACCGGGAGATGTTTCTTGATATATAAAACTAATAGGAAATTCTCTGTCGTATGTCAACGAAACAAAATAACATCGAGCAAAGTGGATAAGGAAATCATACGCGATTGGGCGAGATGCCACTTTCGTCCGTTTAGCGCCCTTAGAATCACATGATTTCTGAAACGGGAAGAAAACTTTGTCGACCCACCTTCAGAGCGACATGTGAACTGGTCTCAGGCCAGCCACCGGTCCCAGGCGTAAGCCTGAGGTTAGCACTGTAAATCCCTCTTCACTAAAAAAAAAGGGACACACTCTGCATAAAGTAACTTGCATTTGCCTGTTCTGTGCGTTTGTAACAAGGAGATAACTATGCTTATGAGGATGAGATTACTATGTTTGTGAGGAGATTACTATACTAATGTTTTAGTAGCTGTCATTTAGATATGATCCAGAATTAAGGACAGTAATCTCTTGTGCTGCACCAGAGTTTCGGACCAAACTGGGGACAGCTCTGTCTTAGAGACAATGAAGCCTGCTCTTCTGGCAACGATCTTTTATGTTTAAGATGTCTCTTTGTATTTTATTATTTTTGTGGCAACGAGAAGAGGAGATCACACGAGAGATTGAGTCTACTTAGGGTTACAGCAAGAGTAAGAACAAAAGGTTCCTCATTTCCCCTATGACAGCTTAGACAACGGACATGACAATAGGTCGCATGTTCACAAAGAAGTCACAATCCGCCAGTTCTCTTCCTACTACCCTCTCTGTCTACAAAATCCTGCCGCCAACCAGCGACAATGACCTCATCCTGCACACCCTGCAGGTTCAAGACCCCCCCTACCGCAGAAACTAAAAATGACTTTTTAACCAACCTGTCTTGTGAAAAAAAAACAGAAGCATGTAGCTAAGCTCTAGGGTTGCTCGAGAAGTGCCTAGGAGAGATTTTTCAGTCATGACCTCTGTCGGAATCCCTTCGGATCCCTCGCGGAAGCCAGGATGAGAACCCCTTGTTTATTCTTTGCTCTAGATTTTTTTTTTTCAGAAGTATGGAGTGAGCATAAACTCTTTGCCGAATTTCAGACATTTATTGGGCAAAAACTGTGGGACGGGGTACATATACGTAGGTTTTATTTTGTTTTGTTTTGGTTTTGCTTTGATTTTGGTTTTGTTTTATTTGTTTGTTTTTTTATTTCCTTTTTCTCCTGTTTTGTTTAGGGTTTTGTTTTTGTTTTGTTTTCGAATTTTGCCTCAACTCAGAAAGTTTGTTTACTTTTTTACTTTACTGATGGACTTCAGCATGTCCCCTACTTATCGAGTTGAGAAAGTCAAAGAGATACTTGGGATCTTGCTATGTATTCTACAACACTTCTTTAGCCCGTAGAATATCTTCCGCGTGCTCTATCCCGAAACTGGTGATTGTAAAACATCTTCCACGTGCTTCATGCTGAAACTGGTGATTGTAAAACATCTTCCACGTGCTTCATGCTGAAACTGGTGATTGTAAAACATCTTCCACGCGCTCTATGCTGAAACTGGTGATTGTAAAACATCTTCCACGTGCTCTATTCTGACACTGGTGATTGTAAAACATCTTCCACGTTCTCCATGCGGAAACTGGTGGTTGTAAAACATCTTCCACGCGCTCTATGCTGAAACTGGTGATTGTAAAACATCTTCCACGTGCTCTATCCTAAAACTGGTGATTGTAGAGCTGGGGGTGAAGATGTCTGAACCAGCGACTCAAAGCTGACATTCTAAAGTCAGGGTTTGGCGAATCGTAATTGACCAAGACCCTGTCCCACCTCTCCGTTGCTAACCAACCAGTACCACCCTAGACTGGTTAACAGGGTAGGAATCGCTGTAGTGGTCGTGGTGGTGGAGTCTGCTAAAGAAGTATTGTACACCCCCTCCCCCTGTGTTTTCCCCCGTAAAATCACCCTAAAACTATCTAAACTATTTTAAAACTTTTTTTTTTATGTTGTTTCTGCTCGTAGCCTACAACAATTGCCTAACATATTGTTATATGCCTCTAGAACTTCAGAATTTTATTATGTTGCTTTTCTTTTCACTTAGCCTGGTTGCTGTTGCAATCTAAAGGGGAAGATGTGTGACAGGTGTGCTTTTGTTGAGAGTGATGAAGTAGTAGTTTAGAACTAGATAATATATATATATATATAATGATCCGAATGAAGGATCATTCGGAAAGGATCAAGGTTTTTACTAAGATTTTTAGCCGTGTGACACCAGAAAATGGTAAAAAAGTGATGAAGGGAAAATAATGACGAAGATGATGATGATGATGATGACGACATATTTATATAACTATTCACCAACACATTTCCCCCCTCCCCCCAAAAAAAACCGTCACCGCACAAGAGAGACAATCGAATAATTGTTTTGACGGTGATTATACCTATGATAGCCTCCCTTTTCAGTTAACAGCGTTATTAATGTTTCACGTTTTGTTAGAAACACATTTAACTTAAAAGCTGTCACAGATGTTTTCCATCTTTAAAAAAATTACGAGGTTTAACAGTTGCCTTTCCACCGTTTTTGCACAGGACGCTGCCGATTTGCGAGCACAATTATATAGTCTCAGCCTGCCATATGTTCCCCGACTGTACGTGTGTGACAGGTGCCCAGACTCTCTAGAGCACATCCTACAGCTCTGCTCCCTCTACCAGTAAGATGGGACGCAGCTCTGGTCACAGAGAGCTACACTGAAAGACACATTTTAAGGCTGCAAAGCATGACCTCCAAAGGACTGCACAAATTTATCTGGACAAGAAGATTTACTGATTGGTTGGTTGGCTGATTAATTGATTGACTGAACTTTATTGATAGAACGTTTTCGGGTCAAGGGCTTATTTTTCTCATCAAGGGTCACGGTAACAGATGCTGGAGATCATTTCTGCCATTCTATGAGATCCTTGTTGCGCGACATCACACGTTTCATTGTTTTTTCTTTCTGTTTACTGATCTCTCTCTCTCTCTCTCTCTGTGTGTGTGTGTCTGTCTGTCTATGAAGTCTTTGACGCAGGGCTAGAAGGTCATAAACAGGTCTGTCAGTCTCAGTTTCCACCAGGTCTAGAGCGCCTTAACTATTCGTGTATTTGTGTGTGTGTGTGTTAGTGATTATGTGTGATTGTTTACGTGCATGTGTGTGTTTTCTGTGTGTTGGATATTTTTTTTTAATAATATAAACTGTCAGCGTTTTATAAAGCAATTACAGTACACTGTTTCATTTATAAGTTTAGAAAAAATATATTCGTAAAGGAAAAATAGGTCGTTTGTATAATACACAAAGTTCCAGTGAGCGTACTTCACAGTGACTTCACTGACAAACGGAAACAAATAAGAGACTACTTTACCGTGACTTCACTGAGAAACGGAAACAAATAAGACTACTTTACCGTGACTTCACTGACGAGCAGAAACAGATTATGCTACTTCACAGTGACTTCACTGACAAGCAAAAAACGTATAAGAATACATCACGCTGACTTCAGTGACAAGCAGTTTTCTTGGCACTCCTATGCCTCCTTTCCAGTTTATCTTTCCTGCTGTTATAATATCCTCAAGCCCTCCCCTTCTCATTATAAATCCTGTGAATGATGACTGTCGTTTTTCTTATTGATTTTATTAGATTCATTTCTACATTTGCTTTTGTTAGACATTTCTTGTTTGTCATCCCAGCTGCCCATGGTATTATTAACATTCTTCTGAGAAACTACATCCCTGTTGCTTCTAGTGATCTCTGCATCGATTTGTTGATTGTACACAAATCACTTCCATAAAGCAGGATAGGCTCAAAGTAGCATTTCAGAACTCACTCACTGATATTTAGAGACAGGGATGCATTTCACAGTATGCTTCTCGCTTGTATGAAAGCTGTTTTGGGTTGGCATATTCTATTCTTGATTTCGGAGGTGAACTTCCCGTCTGATGTGACTCGATTGCCCGGATATTTGAATGCTCGCCCAAGGTCGTTTATATCATTGCTAAATCAATGTTCAATGTGTGCGGCAGTTTAGCAGTTGAGAATTAAAATGGCTGCTGTGTGAACAGACCAAGAGAGGCAAGCTCTTTTCGTCTTTATAGAGGATTTTGAAACAAGAGAAGTTATCTGTAAATAAAAAGCGCATAGAACAGTTTTGCTGGTTAGCTGCTATCATTGATGATTCTAGAAAACATGATAGAAGCTTAGACTAGCACAGTATCAACCAGCCACGTTTGCCATGTAAGAACCTCTCTCTTCTGTTTTGCTTGTTGTCTTCCGTGTCGGTTATCTCCCCTCTCCTTCCTCCCAACCCCAGCAGCAATGGCTGTACATCCCACGTAAGTTCCGTCAGTGCTGCCCAGTTCTTTCCTCATTTATAAATAAAGATTAGTTTATAAAATTTGTTAAATTTGTCTGTGATTTGTAACTATTCGGACGCTCGTAAAATGTCGCCTTGTGCTTCCCTTGCGTAATTACTTGTGTGTGGAGATAGGGAGAGAGAGAAAGAGATGAAGGAGGTATCGAAAAAACTTCTTTTTTTTTAAATGAAGAAGTTAGATATAAAGGAAGAGAGATGGAGGAGGAAGTGGAGGGCGAAGAGAGAGAGAGAGAGAGAGAAAGAGAATGATAGAGAGAAAGGAGGGAGGGATAGAGAAACGAGGGATTGAAAGAACTTTTTTAAAAGTGAAAAATAGAAAGGAAGAGAGATGGAGAAAGAAATGGAGAGCGAAGGGGAGGGAAAGAGAGAAAGAGAGGGAGGAAGGGAGAGAAAGAGAAAAATAGAAACGTATAACTGAAAGAACTTTATTTTTCCAGGAGTAAAGAATTCGGCACGAAGGAATACTTAACATTATTCTCTTCACAAGAGAGAATGGGAGAGAAAGAGAGAGTCAGAGAGCGAGAGAGAGAGAGATGGCTATTCTCTGCCGATATTAACAACCGCCCTGTCTGATTTTTTAGATTACTCATATTTCTCCAGGAACAAACAAGCCAGCACGTTGGCCTTCGGCTTGCCAGGAGATTTTCCACCACATACTTCTTACCGGCTTCCACTAGCATGAAATACATGCAGGATGAAAGGAATATATTAAGGAGAAGGCCATTCCTTTCAGTCCCCTGCTCCATCTTTCCTTTCCGTTCAGCTGAGGAAAGATAGAAAAACGCGACACATATTTATTGAAATCGAAGGATGAAATGTTTTGTTTCTTTACATAGAAGTTCAGATCTTTCTTCTTCTTCTTCTTCTTCTTCTAAAGTTCTAACATCTTGTTAGACTCGTCGCCGTTAATTATCTCCCTCCTGCAGGGAAGATTTCGAAATTCTGACTCTTATTTGTCTGAAATATTTGCCTTGCTTTGCTAGAGAGGGCGGCGTGCATGCAATGGGCGGTTTTGGGAGCATGAGAGACAGAGAGAGAGAGATAAAAAAAAAAAATATATATATATAAGAGAGAAAGTTAAAGATAGAGAAAGAGAGAGTGAGGGGAGAGAGAGAAGCGAGAGTAAGTAGAAAGAGAGAAGAGAGAGAGGGTTAAAGAGAGAATGAGGAAAGAGAGTGAGAGAGAAAGAGAAATAGTGAGAAAGAGTTAGGGAGAGAGAGATAGAGTGAGAGCGAGAAAGGGAGTTAAAGGAGAGAAATGGAGAGAGAGAGGAGAAAGGACAGAAGAAGTGGGAGAGAGAGAGATTAAGCAATAAAGGAGAGAGAGAGAGAGGTGAGGAGAAGAAATGTTTGAGCGTGTGTAATAAAGACACTGGATATTGATTGAAAATATCTTGTATCTCTTGGATGGAGATCTCATACTAGAACCTACAGCTTCTTCATAAACTCCACTACTTCCTAGGACTTTTATGTGTAACAGAAAAGTATCCCCAAAAGAATAACGACTGTCTCAAGAATCAGATCAATACTTTTATGTTAGAAAATGGAACAATTTCTTTAACTGAATTCCATTAAAAAAAACTTGAGATGTAATATAAAAAAAGGACTTGAAATGTAACTTAAAAAACCTGAAAAGTAATATTTACAAGACTTCATATCTACTCTCCTTCCCTATTCTCCTCACTTTCTCCGGGTGATTCTTTCCATCTTTCTAATTCTTTCTTTATTCTGAAGTATTTAAGTACTAGACCAGCGGTTCTAAACTTGGGGTCCGTGATGTCCTTACAGGGGTTCCGCCAAGGCTTGAAGATAAAATCCTAACAGCTTTTACACTCTTTATGGTTAAAATAGACAGGAAGAAAGAAAGAAGGGAAAGGAAAGGAAAAGAAAAATGCAATCTTTATTTCCTGCTTTTTTGTTTGTTTGTTAGGTCATGTGTTGTTATGTAATCCTGATTTGCGCGCTCTGTATTTCACGACGCATTCGTTTCGCTTTCCATAATTCTCTAGTTGTGCGGAGAACGTTCTCGGAAAAATAGATTCACGTATAAAAGAAAGGCCATGTCAGCGGGGGCGTCTCTAGAGTCGGAGACAATCAGTCTCAGTGAATGTTTGGATGGACATCAGGGTGATAAATGTGGATTATTCAAAGCGATCATGTTTAAGTTTACGTAGTGATTTCTAAAAAAAAATCTATGTGTGGAAAGAAATCAACGTTTTTTGTTTTTTTGTCGTAAAAATACTGATGATGTGGATGAGAGCGTATCACGTTAAAAGCAAAATTAAGCTTTTTCCCAATTATTTTTTAAAATGCAGCCGTTATAATACTATGTAGGACCAAAAGACAAACCGCAACCACAGTATGTGCTATGTTATGCTAGGGAGGCCGTGAAATCGTCAAAACTGCGAAGACATCTCGATGCTAAATATAAAGCAAGAGGGAAAAAATTGTTGTAAAATTGAAAATATAGTTAGGGCCCCATTTGAAGTTTCTGAACTAATAGCAAAAATCTGAAAACCATACACAGTAACTGAAGAATTTATATTACCTGCTGCAAATAATAATAATAATAATAATGGATTGTCCACTAATTAGAGAGAAAGCTATCAAGGACCTTCTCTGACACATTTAAGCCCACAAACGACTTGTCATTCGATATCAAGGAAGAGCAAGAATTCGTATGTGCCTATATTTTAGTCTTCAACTGGACTAACATAAGGACATAACAAAGCGATCTTACTGTATTGAGAGAAATATTTTCACAGACATAATGTTCATCATACTGTATATAGGAGGTAAATAAGTATGTAAAATCTTGAACATCTCACCGTATTTACTGGTTTTAATGCGCTAACAATCAGTACAGACAGGACAAGGGCGACGCCCACAAAGCATGCTGGACTCGCAGCACAGATTAAGAAGACGACTTATCAGTGACTGGGTACCATTTGCTGCTTGTATCACAGAGAAGGTCTAGTTGCTAAGAAGGTACATGAAGAGCTAAACAACATGAAGAGCTAAACAACATGAAGAGCTAAGCAAGACCTCAAATAAATCAGTCAAAATTGTCATTTTTATAACAAGCGAACCACCAATTCAAGACTTTTTGAAAGATTGATTGACTGATTGATTGATTGATTGATTGATTGATTGATTGATTGATATTTCCAAGGGTTAAGAATTGGGCACGTACACCCCTCTGACATTCTATCAATTATCACACAACTTTTTCTCTGTTCCAAACATTCAGAAAATATGCCACGCACATAACAATGACAGACAGACAGACAGACAGACAGACAGCCAGACAGACAGACAGGCAGGCAGGCAGGCAGGCAGGCAGGCAGGCAGGCAGGCAGGCAGACAGATAGTTCATTTAATCGTACATTCTGATTTAAAAACTGGGTTTTAATTTTGCAGGAAAATGTGTCTATAAATCCTGGCATCTTTCTTCCAGCCACCATCAATACTAGACGTGTCAGCAGTTTCTTTGCTGTTCTACAATAATTACTCGACTTAAAATGAAGTGCCATGCAGAAATTTCACAGAATAATAGTCCGTTTCTCTAGCACTAATGTTAGACTCGGGGGGGGGGGGGGCAGGGGGGCATATATCCTGCTATATCCATAGATCTCTATTGGTTTCTCTAGCACTAATGTTAGACCTGGGGCAGGGGGCACATATCCTGCTATATCCATAGATCTCTATTGGTTTCTCTAGCACTAATGTTAGACCTGGGGGGGGGGAGGGGGCACATATCCTGCTATATCCATAGATTTCTGTCTGGGTTTCTCACGAAGTTTTCGTTGGTAGCTATGCCATGGTTGTCATGTGCCTCTCCACCCCCCCCCCCCCACCCCACTCACACCCCCTTCTTTTTTCTTCTGAGAGGTACAGAGGAACTCAGCCTGGCAACCTGATGAGAGGACATATCCCTGTCTTGTTATAATCTCCCTTTGACATTATAACGCCAGCCCAGTGTCTTCGTAGTCTACCATCATCATCATCATCATCGTCATCATCATCCAAGAGATGAAAAAATACTTCTCGCAGCTTTTGTTGTTGTTGTTGTTGTGGAACATCAAGAAAAGTTCTAATCACATTACAGTCTAATGTGACATGTCATATTACCGAGCGTTTTAAATTTGACACAACAGTCATTTATCTCAGCTTTAGACAAAGATGAGATCTAAAGCCATCCTTAACATCTGACAACAAAAGGCAGTCATATCGAATCAGTTATAAAGACCTTCTTTGTCTTCCAAAGAGAACTAAGGGCAATATGTTTCTTAGCAAGCTGAGGGCCTTGTTGTCCAAGAATAACACACGTTCCGAAACTGTTATGACCACTACACGCGTACTTAAATATTTAATCTGGCAATGTACGTGCAATTTTCACCGCAAAACAAGCTCAGGTCCCGGGGAACATGCTGCTCTAAGAAGTTTATAATTTCCGGTAATCAATTGCTCATTTCCGGGGAGCCACCTGATATCTCGGAAGTCCACTTAAATCTAAATTTGGATCGTGGCTAAAAATAGGTTTAACCCTCGACATTGCCTCGCGTAGTATTTCACTTGTAAGACAACTCTTAGTCATCGATGTTAAAGTGAGAAGAACACATGTTTAGAAAGAAAGAAAGAAAGAAAGAAAGAGTAGCTTTCTACCAGGTAGGTAGGTAGGTAGGTAGGTAGGTAGGTAGGTAGGTAGGTAGGTAGGTAGGTAGGTAGGAAAAAGTAAATTTCTGCCAGGTAAGTGGTTGGTAGGTAGGTAGGTAGGTAGGTAGGTAGGTAGATAAGTAGATAGGTAGGTAGGTAGGTAGGTAGGTAGGAAGGTAGGTAGGTAGATAGGTAGGTAGGTAGGTAGGTAGGTAGGTAGGTAGGTAGGTAGGTAGGAAGGTAGGTAGGTAGGTAGGAAGGTAAGTAGGTAGGTAGGTAGGTAGGTAGGAAGGTAGGTAGGTAGGTAGGTAGGAAGGTAGGTAGGTAGGTAGGTAGGTAGGCAGGTATGTAGGTAGGTAGGTAGGAAGGTAGGTAGGTAGGTAGGTAGGAAGGTAGGTAGGAAGGTATGTAGGTAGGTAGGTAGGAAGATAGGTAGGTAGGAAGGTATGTAGGTAGGTAGGTAGGAAGGTAGGAAGGTAGGTAGGAAGGTAGGTAGGTAGGAAGGTAGGTAGGTAGGTAGGTAGGAAGGTAGGTAGGTAGGAAGGTAGGTAGGTAGGTAGGTAGGTAGGTAGGTAGGTAGGAAGGTAGGTAGGTAGGTAGGTAGGTAGGTAGGTAGGTAGGAAGGTAGGAAGGTAGGTAGGTAGGTAGGTAGCTAGGTAGGTAGGTAGGTGGGTAGGTAGGAAGGTAGGTAGGTAGGAAGGTAGGTAGGTAGGTAGGTAGGTAGGTAGGAAGGTAGGTAGGTAGGTAGGAAGGTAGGTAGGTAGGTAGGAAGGTAGGTAGGTACGTAGGTAGGTTAGGTACGTAGGTAGGAAGGTAGGTAGGTAGGTAGGTAGGAAGGTAGGAAGGTAGGTAGGAAGGTAGGTAGATAAGTAGGTAGGTAGGTAGGTAGGTAGGTAGGTAGGTAGGTAGGTAGGAAGGTAGGTAGGTAGGTAGGTAGGAAGGTAGGTAGGTAGGTAGGTAGGAAAGAGTAACTTTCTGCCAGGTAGGTAGGTAGGTAGGTAGGTATGTAGGTAGAAAGAAAGAGAGAGAGAGAGAGAGAGAGAGAGAGAGAAAGTTATCCACATCACCATCATCGCAATATCCCTTCTCATGCAGCTTGCACAGACCAGTAGGTTGATCCTAATCCTCCTTACATGATTCAGTTGTGACAGATGAATTTCACAGTTTGAGTCCAAAGAGGAAAATAGCGAACCTCTAACTTATAAGTTGGTTGTGTAGGACCTTACAGGAGAGAGAGAGAGAGAGAGAGAGAGAGAGAGAGAGAGAGAGAGAGAGGGGGGGGGGATGTTCAAGTTACATATGTGCCCAGACCTCCATTCTCTGACAGATCTGTCTGACTAATGAACCAGACACTTCGACCCCCCCCCCCCCCCCCCCAACCCCCAACCTCCTAAGCTAGCAACAGATTTTTGGCAATTGTCGCCAAACTTTTTATTTTCTCTAGACAGATGGTCAAACTGGCCAATTACTTGTAAAATGGAAACTTCCCTCACTCATAATAATGGCAAACTCCTAACACTGATATTGACTTACATTGACTAATATTGATGCAACAATACAAACACCGCTGGTTAACCTTCTCAGAAAGTCTAAAATTTATGACAATGGGATATCAAACAGGCTTTTATTTTGATCTAGAAATAGAATAAAATTCACTATCTTTTCAGAGTTCAAAAACGGGACACTCAGTCAAGAGGAAGGGGAGGAAAACATTTCCCTCTGAGCTGTTCCGCACAAACACTGAAATTCCCTATATTTCCAAACATGCGGCGATCGAAGATGAGAATACGAGAAAATATGGGACACATGTGATGCGATTCATTGGATAAATGTTTAAAATTGGAGATTGTCCCGTATCCCACGGGACGGTTGCTAACTTGATAAAGAAACACGGAACTCAAACTTAGTTTAATTGTTTCCCTCTTACAATCTGTTCCTCTCTTCTCCTACCTCCCCTTCCTCCAATATCATTCGCCCCTAGTGCCGCCAAGTATTACTCCCTGCCCTTTCATCCCAAGTTAAGATGCTGTATCACAGACAGTGCTCTAATCTTGTCCAGCAGATGTCCTCGGCGACCTCTGCCACGTCCATTATCTGTCTGTCTGATACCGTAGATGTACTTAACCCAGTCAGCCGATTTGTCTCATTAAGTCGGTGTTTCCTAAAGTTTGTCGTACCGCCCCCTGGGGAGGGGGGCGCAAGAAATAATCGGAAGGAGGGAGGGGGGTACAGGGATGGAAGGGTAGGAAAAAAAAGGAGGTTCAAAGGGGCGTTAGAATCATTTGAACAAACAAAATGATGAGCGTGGTGAGAAGCAAAGGGGCGGAAAATTGAAAATATATGAGAATCACTGGATTATTCATTTTCTTTCTTTCATTTATTTATTAATTTATTTGTTTTTCCGAAAGCTCCAGAAAGAAATATAAAACAAAACTTTGGTAATTTAACAATGTTTTAGTTCATTTATATTGTTCATTATTATTGTTATTATTGAATGTTCTATTATCATCACATCTCACCTTGGTACATCACACGTCGAAGTTTCACATACATGGCAATAGAAGATTTCTCATGAACATTTCACTGATTCATTTTAATTTGACAAATAATATCAATATGATCAATACGTATAGCTGATAACTCACTTGTAATAATAGGCATAGGCAAGATTATACACATTTCATTATTTTCATCATAGTAGTACGAAATCTCACAAAATCACAATATCATAATTCTCATAATTCTACAAGCAGTATTTAAGCAGCGTTCACAATATTCAGTAATACAAAAGCTCTTGGTAACAATTACTGTACGATCTCTTGCTACACTAGTTCAATCTAACACTATGTCTCTATCTCTACATTTCTCTTGCTGAATGCCTCTTCCCCTCCTCTCTGCGTCTCTCTCTCTCTTTCTCCTCCTCTCTCAGACCCCTATCTGCTCTCCTCTCTCCTTAGAACCTCTATCTACTCTCCGTCGGCCCTCCTTTTTTCCACCTGTCTACCTCTCCTTTTATATTCGTAAATTCCGTTCCATAGACCACGCCTCCAATTGTTGTATCGGTCATTGGGTCAATGGGTCATCCTTTGTTGCCCAAAACCAGTCGCAACTAGCGTCCTAGAGCCACACCCCTATACACGTTAGTCGCTTTCATCTCCGTCTGTCCAATTGTTACCTCCAATTAAACAAGTCCACCATCTCTTTCATGTTACCTGCTTCGGGACCTAGTCCGTTCTCTGTTCAGTCTTTGATCTACTGGTCAATTGTTCCCCCTGGGCTACTGCATGTACGCGCGAAGTCGCATCTCTAGAACCGGACCACTCTCACGATCTATCAGATCTATCGATACGGTTTTACCTTTGATCAGGTCTTTGAAGTACCGAGTATCCGTTCTTCGTCCTTCTAACTGCCCCCCAATACATTCTTTATTCCTGATCATGTCACTAATAATAATAATAATAATAATAATAATAATTATAATAACTATAATCATTACTTACAAGGCTATGCTACATACCTCCCCTCGTTTAAGTCATATTGTTAACATTATGACTACACAAAAAAAACTAGCAAAGTGCCTTGTAAGTAATGAGCTACCAAAATATATTTCCATGTGGACCACAGTACCAACACAAATCACTTTGCGGTCACCTCCCCTTGTTTAAGTCAGAATGTTAACTGTCAGCTATATCGACTGCCTTAAGCAATTACATGGTAGTTACATTCTCTCAATAACTCTGAACCATCATAGAAAAATATGTAAAATAATAGTTACATCTTGTTACACATGCCCATAAAACATAAATTCATTCTTCTTCTTTAGATTATACATATTCTGCATCAAAGTGTATTCCCATACATACTCAAGAAAAATAAAAACATACATTCTTTCAAATGACCAAAAATACTGTCATTACATTTGAGGCCCAACCTCAAAACGAATCAGTTTATTGCCCTTATGATGAATTTTCAGTCGACAAACCTCCCGTTTCTCATCATCAGCGGCAACCATAGGATATCTCATACACATTCCCTGATACATACTCAGTGTGAAATGTGATGTACTGGTTCCTGAAAGACCAGAATACTCCCATCGTATTCTCACGAAATTTGTTCCACTGACTTCAATTATTTTAATTTTCAGTCGACAAACCTCCCAAGTACTCCTCTATCATGATAACTCTTGGGTCTCCATCCCTCTATGCCAACCATTTTTAGTGGTGAGGGTATCCTCGTATTGATAATCACAACACAACCTTCTCGGTTCCACTAAACAAT
Organism: Achatina immaculata; assembly: GCA_009760885.1. Taxonomy (NCBI): domain Eukaryota; kingdom Metazoa; phylum Mollusca; class Gastropoda; order Stylommatophora; family Achatinidae; genus Lissachatina; species Lissachatina immaculata. Next base: position 34,983,448 of record CM019718.1, on the reverse strand, counting down.
CTGGTAACACCCAAACATCTCACCCTACTCTTCTTGATAAGTTTGTTTCCATATCTCAAAAAAATGTGTAGGCACTTCATTCATCATACAAAAATATGCAATATTACATTATTATTCACCATACAAAAGATACATAGAGTGTTATACTACTAACACTCTCAATTTCTGAGCATTTCAACATTAAAAATACCCAAGTAGCAATGCAAAAAATTCACATCATTATCAATACGAGCCATATTAGTCTCGTCTCATAAACATAAAAAAATTAAGTCACATTATCCTCAAGATATGTATACCTGTATGTACATCAGTTTGAAACCTTTGCATCCCCCAAAAAATGTAGCAACCTCGTAATTGTGCTCCCGTCAACCTACCAGCATTTATAAGATGTAAAGTTAATAAACCCTTATGATAAATAAAAAGAAAGCACACATCCTCTTGATTCCTCACCTCAGTAAAAAGAATAGTAATGATCATTTTACTCTGTCGCTTCATCTTTGTTATATTTCTTATTTTGAAATTTCATCTGCTCAGTACATTTCTCGTTTTTCTTAAAGTGGCCATAGCTCTGAATAAGCAAAATCATTTAGCATACGATCTATTGTAGCTATGATAAACAATTGTTCTTCGCCTAAATCACATCAGTTCAATAGTCTTGCACGTGATCGCTAGTAGTCAATACTTCTCATTGTGGCCGCTTCTACGTCAGGTCGTCTCCTCCCAATTGTCGGGAATAGGCACGGGCACCAGTTTAACAATGTTTTCGTTCATTTATATTGTTCATTATTATTGTTATTATTGAATGTTCTATTATCATCACATCTCACCTTGGTACATCACACGTCGAAGTTTCACATACATGGCAATAGAAGATTTCTCATGAACATTTCACTGATTCATTTTAATTTGACAAATAATATCAATATGATCAATACGTATAGCTGATAACTCACTTGTAATAATAGGCATAGGCAAGATTATACACATTTCATTATTTTCATCATAGTAGTACGAAATCTCACAAAATCACAATATCATAATTCTCATAATTCTACAAGCAGTATTTAAGCAGCGTTCACAATATTCAGTAATACAAAAGCTCTTGGTAACAATTACTGTACGATCTCTTGCTACACTAGTTCAATCTAACACTATGTCTCTATCTCTACATTTCTCTTGCTGAATGCCTCTTCCCCTCCTCTCTGCGTCTCTCTCTCTCTTTCTCCTCCTCTCTCAGACCCCTATCTGCTCTCCTCTCTCCTTAGAACCTCTATCTACTCTCCGTCGGCCCTCCTTTTTTCCACCTGTCTACCTCTCCTTTTATATTCGTAAATTCCGTTCCATAGACCACGCCTCCAATTGTTGTATCGGTCATTGGGTCAATGGGTCATCCTTTGTTGCCCAAAACCAGTCGCAACTAGCGTCCTAGAGCCACACCCCTATACACGTTAGTCGCTTTCATCTCCGTCTGTCCAATTGTTACCTCCAATTAAACAAGTCCACCATCTCTTTCATGTTACCTGCTTCGGGACCTAGTCCGTTCTCTGTTCAGTCTTTGATCTACTGGTCAATTGTTCCCCCTGGGCTACTGCATGTACGCGCGAAGTCGCACCTCTAGAACCGGACCACTCTCACGATCTATCAGATCTATCGATACGGTTTTACCTTTGATCAGGTCTTTGAAGTACCGAGTATCCGTTCTTCGTCCTTCTAACTATCCCTTCTCTGCCCCCCAATACATTCTTTATTCCTGATCATGTCACTAATAATAATAATAATAATAATAATAATAATAATAATTATAATAACTATAATCATTACTTACAAGGCTATGCTACAGTAACGGTAGCTTGAAACTTGCCCGGCGAGAACAAACGGGAAGCAGAAAAACGGTTAATGAAGAAATGAAGTTTTAAAAGTCAATACAGGCAGTCGTCCCCGTTTTACGAACGAGTTCCGTTCCTAAGCCTGCTCGTAAGTCGAATTTGTACGTGATTCGAAACAATCATTTAGTCAAATGTTAGTCTTTTTATATACGGTTTATAGCGTATCTTTCTATGCATTAAAAACACAAAAATATCAAAGACGACCAAGCAGTTTTATGAACGTGCAACGATTTCATGCGCGCTGCGAAGTAGCGCCTGTTTATCATGAAGAATCATTTTAATTATGTAAGTCGAATTTTAGGGAGGTAGGTAGATACGTCACAACGGCTTAAAGAACAAGTTTTAAGTAATTATGCACAAAAAGACAAAGAAGTGAAGGAATCATGCCGTCAAGATAAACGTCAATACTATGACAACTTAGCAGAAACAGCAGAGAAAGCAGCATATACAAATGACATGAAAACCATATATAAAATCACAAAGCAGATGACAGGTAACTTCAACACAAGATGTGAAAGTGCAGTAAGAACACAAAATGGACAACTGGTCAGTGGAGAAAGAGAAAAAATTGAAAGATGGAGGGAACACTTTAACACCCTACTAAACAGAACACAAGCAGCACAAACAATAGACATACCTGAAGCAAAAACGGAACTAAACATCAATACAGGACCAATAACAATAAATGAAGTAAAGGAGGCGATAAAGAAGCTAAAATCAGACAGGACACCAGGTGAAGATGAAGTGACTGCTGAGATGTTGAAAGCAGAAGAAATAGAAACACTAAAACAACTTTGCCGGATATTACAACAAATTTGGGATTTAGAAAAAGCCCCAGAGGAGTGGAAAACTGGGCTTATAGTAAAACTACCAAAGAAGGGTGACCTGTGAAATTGCGGGAACTGGAGAGGCATTACCCTACTGCCACTCACCAGTAAAGTATTTTGCAGAATAATCATCAACAGAATTGTACCAACACTTGAGGAAAAACTTCGGAAAGAGCAGGCAGGATTTAGGAAAGGAAGATCATGCATAGACCACATATTTGTACTTAGACAAATATTAGAACAGGCAAATGAGTGGCATAGCACAACATATGCATTATTCATAGATTTTGAGAAAGCCTTTGACAGTGTCAACAGAGATGCACTGTGGAAAATCCTAAGATGGCATGGCCTCCCCCCATAAAATAGTTAATGTAATCAAAGCCCTATACGAGGGTTTTCAGTGCAAAGTTATCTGTGGAGAACATACCTCCAGCAGCTTTAGGGTACAAACAGGAGTGAAACAGGGATGTGTACTATCACCAACATTATTTATCTTGGCAGTAGACTGGTTAATGAAGGAGGCAACATCAGACAAACGTAGAGGATTACAATGGACCCTTGACACAGTGCTGGAGGACCTTGACTTTGCGGACGACATTTGTCTATTATCAAGCAGTCACAAAGATATGCAAGAGAAAATAAACAAGCTAACTCAGAATGCAAATAACATAGGACTAAAGATCAACGTAGGAAAGACAAAGTTAATGAAACAAAATGTGAACAACAGAAATGTACTCAGAGCAGATAACAAGTTAGTGGAGGAGGTCAACGAATTTGTATACCTTGGCAGCAGAGTAGTAGAAAATGGAGACAGCACAGAGGACATCAACAGCAGACTACTAGAGCAAACCAGGCTTTTGCAATGCTGCAGACTATATGGAAATAAAAAAAACTAAGCATAAATATGAAAATCAGGATATTTAAGAGTAATGTTCTAAATGTACTACTCTATGGAAGTGAATGCTGGAAAATCACCAAAAACCATAGAAAACAAGTTGAATTCTTTCCAGACTAAATGTTTACGAAGAATTAGAAAAATATTTTGGCCAAACACCATAAGAAATAACATCTTATTAGCAGAAATGCAGATGAAGCCACTGACAACAATTGTTGAGAAAAGACGCTGGCGATGGTTGGGATATGTGCTCCGAATGACTGACAACTCACTACCAAAAACAGCACTAAGATGGACACCACAGGGGAACAGAAGTAAGGGTAGACCAAAAGAGACATGGAGAAGAACAACAGAAAGGATGCTGATCAATTGAGGGCTCACCTGGGCAAGAGCAGAAAAAAAGGCGAAGGACAGGCATTTGTGGAAAACCCTTGCGGAAGCCCCATGTGCCCTGGGCACTTAAGGTTCAGAGAGTGAGAGAGAGAGAGAGAGAGGTAGATACGTAGGTAAGTAGATACGTAGGTAGGTAGGTAGGTAGGTAGATAGGTAGGGAGGGAGGGAGGTAGTAGGTAGGTAGGTAGGTAGGGTGACTCTCACTACATAATATATTCCTCAGTCGCCGACAAAACTCTTCACCATCACTGACCAATGAAAAGACGCGACCTTGAAACAAGAATGATCTGTCGCTGGGGCCTCAAAGATCAGCAAAGGCTTTTAAAAAAATAATAAACCTGACTTAATATTGCCTTTAAAATCATACAACAACCATGACAAAAACAGCAACAGGAACTGGAAGGTAAGTTAGCAGATTTCGATCACTTAAAAACAAAAACATTTTTTAAAAAAAACGGGGAGTTCACTATCTCTTTACTCCTCCATTGTTTCAGAAAAGATGCAACAGTTTCACTGGCCAACCGTTGACGTTTGCTCTTCTCTCTCCCTCCCTCTGCGTCCAGAACTGTTTCTAGCCTGGATATTGAACTCTGCCCAGGGAATTAAAACTCTCGGAGCAGCAGCGACGATATTTCATTTTCGGAAAGTCCCTTGTAATCTTGGGATATCTGGAGGTTTCTGGCCACGGGAATGTAATCATTTCCTCTTTATGCACGGTAAATCGAAGTCTCATGACGTCAGATCCTGCACGCAATGACCCGACCATCAAAGGGACTTGACACTGCCTGGCCACCTAATAATAAGATAGGGAAACTGTTGCAGTCATTTAATCTCATTCAGTATTCATTCATCCATCTTTTAGAGCCATGGCTCTGAAGGGTTTATCTTGAAAGGGGCATGTTACTTTTAAGACTAAGGGACTTCTTCCAAGAGGTCTATAAATTGTCTGGCGTGAGGACTGACAAAGGACAACTTGACGAAGAGTTTGTAGAACCAGAAAAAAATGGCCTGCAAACACAACTGGGGCATCATACTGGTCACAGATCGCGAGAAATGGAGAGAATTTGTTGCTGGCCTGCAAGACACAACAAAGAGTACATATAAATATACGCAAAAGTACAAATATATCTGAGATCCGCTTTTAAAAGGACATTTCTTATATAGAAAAATCAGCATAGACTGTTCAAAAATTATTAGACTTCATTGTTATTAATACAACTCCTGAAGTGACTGTTTTTATGTTGTTTTTCGTGCTTCAAATCTGAAGTAGATGTTTTTCAGCAGTTTTATGAAAAAAACTGCAAACGTTTTGTTGTTTCTACGATAGCTGATCGATTGGCGTTTTAACGTTGTCAGAAACGAGCAAAACCCAGGGAGTTTACTTGTTGTTAGACAATGGCGCTCTTGTGTATTTTAATCTCAGACTAAACCGAAATATCGGAATTGCGTTATATAACATCGAGTTGAATAGCGAAACCTAGAGAAGGCATCTGATTGGTCAGGCGGTCTCTATGATCATCCACGCTCAGTCACGATTACAGAAATTGTGAATAATACGGTTAACGTTAAACCACTTAACGACAGCTGGTGAGAGGAGAAGGATGGAAACAGAGAACAGAAAATACAACACCATAAAAATAATAGTAACAGCAACAAGAGCACAATGTAACAACAATAGCAATCTAAACAGAGGCTTCGTCTAAGAAATCTGATTTTTTTAAAAAAAATAGCAACAAAATGATGAAGATGCAATCTAACAGCAGCAGCAACAACAGCAAGGAAGCAATCTAACAGCAAAAGCAGCAAAAACTAAGACGCAATCTATTAACAACAGAAACAACAGGGTCACTCGGTCAGTCAGTCATTTGCATGTCCCTTGATGAACATTGCCTCCCTAACAGCTCTCCTGTAGGCCTCTCGGTTGTGAGCAAGATGTCCTGCTGCTGATACATCCATTAATATTATATATTAATTATATTACATTAATGTGTTTTCCAGCTGTTTTGTTAAGTGTCCAGGTCTCACAGACATATGTTGTGGTGGGGAAAATGCATGCCTTTATAAATCTTAAAACAAGGACGCAATCTAATAATAATAATAATAATAATAATAATTGTAATAATAATAATAATAGCAGGAACAACTGAGAAGCAAATCTAATAACAAATACATCAGGGATGCAGTCTAGCAACAGTAGTAGCAACATCATAGATGCAGTCTAAAAACAACAATAAGATTGGAAACGTAATCTAATAACAGAAACAATAACAAGGACTATGTGAAATTTCAAACATAAATTTATATGTCGGCCAAATTTTTCAGACACAAATTTTCTGAAAATTATTTCTACTATTCTCCTCCAAAACTTCTTTTTTTAACATTTTCTTTCAACACTCATTGATCTGTCTGTCTCTCTGTCTGTCTGTCTCTCTGCCTGTCTGTGTAACCTACCTGTCCGTACGTCTGTCAGTCTGTCTGTCTCTCTATCTGTCTTGTCTCTCTATCTGTCTATCTCTCTCGCACCTTCTCACATACACCCACATAACACCTCATGTGCAACAATAAGAAACTTCATATTGTCCTAACTAAGGTCTTACTACCATCCTCGGCGATTTAGTGCTGTATTCTTGGTCTAATTACTTGGATTTAGACGGCTCATAGAGTTACAGGATCGCATTGTCCAAATCGATAGAGACCCGATCTCTCAGACAGTCTTGGTGGACTGAGGGTGTGGAATGTTCTTCTACTCGTTGCCGTCTAATTCACCATTCGTTAACAGAGAGTGCCCGGCCCTTTTCTTCGAGCGGGAGGGGGAGTGGCGGGTATTGCACCAGAAGGCGAAAAAGAATATGCTTGCACGGCGAGGAAAACTAGATTACACTGCGCATACACATAACTACAACTGTCGATTGAGTGAGAAAATAAAAGATCACTGCTATAAAATACTGATGTAGCATGGGCTTCTAAGCAAAGAATCAGTTAATTTCTCCTCCAGTTCTGTGTAGATCAGGACGCTGACTAGCTCACTTTTGACAGTATTCAAGAAACAAATCATCGACCTATTGGATGATAATTTCCTACAAACGGAGAATCCGAGTTCTTTGAAGTGGACACTGTGGTTAAGATATCGGCATCCAGACTTCGGGGGGGGGGGGGGGGGAGCTGGGTTGGAATGTTGCGTTATGAAATGAAAATAATGGCACTTGTCTTTTCAGAAGTCGGTTTTGGAGCGGGCAGATAATGGTTTCTGTGGGACTTGTCGAGCATTATGTTACTGAACAGCCGCTCTCGCGCCTTATATTACTAATATCTAATTCCCATAACTGGCTATAAAGAAAGCAATCAAGAAATAACAAAAAATTATAGAAAATATGCATGTGTTAAAGGTTAATTTACTGATATTATGAAAAATTTTAAGAAAAAATTATGACTTAATTATGACATTCTGCTTGAATGAACTGAAATATTATGAATCACTGCGGTGGGTAACATATTTTATTGTTCGAAGGAGAGTCCTGTACCCAGTTTAGACAGAAATTCTGATGTGAATTATGAAACAGATTGTTGTCCAGATTTCTCCAAATACAAAGACTCCTAAACTACAAAAGTCCACATTTATGGATCCCTTCTATAAATCTTGAACATTGTCTAAATACATCAGAACATTTCCTAACACTCCTATAGCATCTGTAGAAAATATCTAATCACTACCGAAATCTTTGTACCCAAATACTCCTAAAACATTTAATCATTTCTGAATCTTGAGAAAAATAAAAGCGCCCATGATCTTGAAGGCTTCTAAATCAGAAGTTCTAGACACCAAAGACAGGTAAACGCAAGTAAAGTTATGCAGATTGTGTTATTTCCTGGAGAGTCAGTGTTCAAACTGTATGCCTTCGGGTGAGAAAACTTTTGACTAATCTACTGCTATGGTTTACATTTTCGACCTGGGTCTGACGAAGGCGTGAACGATTTACTTCTCGATTCAGAGTTTTCTCCACATGTTCAAGTAACCTAAACTGCGTTGGACGATGGGAAGTTATGTCTCGACCAATCGCGCACCATTTTTTTTACTCAAGCTCGTAGAAACATGTTTCGCATATAAACTAGGGGTTCAGAATTTTATACTTTTACTTGTACGACCTCCCTGTAACTGCAAGCTGGTGTTCTTTGCAGTCGATGCTATGGAGGAGCTGAAGTACAGTATCGTATCGGTGTGGGAGCGGGTTATGGCAGCTACTTTTTCAGTCCCGGAGTACAGCTAAAAAGTACTTCATCACCATGGGGACTATGGCGATCCCTGCCCCGTTAGCCAGCCTAGGGCTGTTACCGGGGGTACCACGGAGAGGTGGGACAGGGTCTTGGTCAGCTATGGGTCGCTGATTGCCTAATCGGGCAGTCTCCCCCTCCCCCAGAATTTTATATATTTTCTATAGAATTTCATATACTTGGAGACGTCGTTGGTGAACTGTGTCTTATCGTCCTCTTCACTATGTGAACGTCCTCGATTATTACACTTGCAGTCTCTAATAGAAACTTGAGGTAACTAGTGTTCCTCAGAAGGGCGTACAGATCCAGTTGTAGAGACAATTAGTTATCGGAGCATTCTGACGCAGCTGTTGAAACAAGTGACAATGGAAGCACACAGCTTCAGATGTTGAAACAAGAGACAAAGGAAGAACACAGCTTCTGTTGTTGAAAAAGCAACAATGGAAGCACACAGCTTCAGCTTCGGGAACAAGTGATAATGGAAGCACACAGCTTCAGCTTCGGGAACAAGTGACAATGAAAGCACACAGCTTCAGATGAGGGAACAAGTGACAATGGAAGCACACAGCTTCAGATGTTGAAAAAGCGACAATGGAAGCACACAGCTTCAGCTGCGGGAACAAGTGACAATGGAAGCACACAGCTTCAGCTGTTGAAATAAGTGACAATGGAAGCACACAGCTTCAGCTGTTGAAACAAATGACAATGGAAGCACACAGCTTCATCTGCGGGAACAAATTGTCACAAGCCAGCTCCACGTTAATCGTCGTTTTGTGGATAAGTGTTTCCATTTCTTCTCCCGTCATTCTTTTATTGGTTAAATTTAGTGTATTAACAGTAGTTCACGACAAATAGTTGAGCTTTGTAGGGTCTATGTATGACAGTACAAAAATGCTTGAAACTAGGGGAGCCAGAAAGAATATGTCCTTTTCTCTCTCTCTCTCTCTCTCTCTCTCTCTCTCTCTCTCTCTCTGAACCTTAAGTGACAATTGGGCAGATGGGGCTTCCGCAAGGGTTTTCCACAAGTCCCTGTCCTTTGCCTTTTTTTTCTGCTCTTGCCCAGGTGAGCCCTCTATTGCTCAATATCCTTTCTGTTGTTCTTCTCCATGTCTCTTTTGGTCTACCCTTACTTCTGTTCCACTGTGGTGTCCACCATTTCAGCAATGTTCTTGATGCTTCTTTTGTTATAATCAAAGCTACTTCTTCCCTCATGATGATCTTCTTTACCTGACCATATTATTGTATCTTCTGTGTGCTGTGTTGTTAATTTCCTTCTGCCTTGTCCTGTCCATCTTGCTTCTTTGTATTCCTAGTATGTCTAGTTTGTATCTGTGCATTTTCTTGATGGTTTGTGCTGGTTTTCTAGTCTGGTTAAGTATTCTTACATTCCAGCTGCCTATTTGCATCTTGTGTTTAGGTTTCAGGAGGTCTGCAGTCGGGCTGGGGACTTCCAGTGGCTGGCTTTCATCCACAACCTTCATGGGCTCAGTTTCCTGATAAGCATTTCTCCTTCCACCTGCATTTGTTTTTCCCTTGCTTCTGTTTCTGTAGCAGTCTGATGATTTTCTTTAACCAGATGTGGTTGCTGGCCCTATGCCGAACCCTCCTTAGTCGCCTTTTATGATCATGCGTGGTAGGGTACAGTGGTCCTATTCTTTGCAGATCCCGGATACCACACAAAATGACTTTCCAGTAGATCGAGGTGCAAAAATTATGATAACAAGAGCAGCCTCAACGGTGGAAATAATTCATCTTAGGTGATACTGCTCATTGTAATTCATTGTAATACTGTGGCTGAAGACTCATCCCTGACGTTGCTTCACAGGTGGAATATCTGTTTACTAACACCTGGGGTTGCTGTCGGGTGAGCTGTTTCCCACGTGGTATCCGTTTGTTTGGGCGTCACTGTTGATCTTTTGATGTCTATGGCGCCCATCTTATCTTTTGAAGTCTATGGCCCCATCTTGGTCTTTTGAAGTCTATGGCCCCATCTTATCTTTTGAAGTCTATGGCGCCCATCTTATCTTTTGAAGTCTATGGCCCCATCTTGGTCTTTTGAAGTCTATGGCCCCATCTTATCTTTTGAAGTCTATGGCGCCCATCTTATCTTTTGAAGTCTATGGCCCCATCTTGGTCTTTTGAAGTCTATGGCGCCCATCTTATCTTTTGATGTCTATGGCCCCCATCTTATCTTTTGAAGTCTATGGCCCCATCTTATCTTTTGATGTCTATGACGCATATCTTGATCTTTTGATGTCTATGACGCCCATGTTGGGGTTTCTTTGTCTGTCCTGGGTATAAGACGATATGACCTTATACCTGACAAGAAGCCTGGAAATAACAATACGCCGAGAGGTAGAGGGACCTGTGGCTCCAACATTTTCTTTTTCAGAAGTCGGTTTTGGAGACGGTAGATATTAGTTGATGTGGGACTTGCTGAGCATTAAGTTGCTGAGTAGCTGCTCTCGTGCGTTATAATATATCTGATTTCCAAAAAGTGGCTATAAAGAAACCAATCAAGAAATAACGAACAACTGTAGAAAGTTTAAGTGTTAATTTACTGATAATGTGAAACATATGGTACGGGTTCAAGTCCCAGCTGTGGGGATTTTTTTCTGCTACACACCAAAAATGGCCCCCGGAGGAAGGGGGGGGGGCACCCAGCCTCTAAAAAATGGTAGCAGAGAAATCTGGGAAGGTAAATGTAGCCAGGCGTGTTACTGACCACATCACACTTTCATGTGCCGAAGGTCTTGGACATGTAGGGTTAATACCGTATGCCTAATGCGCCTTAATGGCATGGAGACAGGACTTTACCTTTTACCTTTTATTTTCGTTGGCCTTATGATGAAGGAGTGGACGATTTTATCCATTTAGTCAGACGACCTGAATCACGTGGGAGAACGAGAAGTTATATCTTGTCTATTCGCCCGCCATCTCTTTCCTCTAAATAAAATTATCTATAGCGCGTGATATAGAAACTATGAGTTCAGAATTTCACATCTTCCATAAAGAATTACATATATTCCATGTAGAATTACATATATTTCATGTAGAATTACATATATTCCTTATAGAATTACATATATTTCCAGGCGGCGTCGTTGAGAACTGTCTCTATAAGAACAGATTATATTAAATAAAGGGTTAATATGTGAACAGATTATAGTATATAGAGAGTTGATAGAGGAACAGGCTACATTATATCAAATGTCAATATAGCAAGAAACTATTTATACCAAATGTTAATATAAAAACAAACAATATCATATTAAATGTTAATATAAGAATAGACATTAATATATCAAATCTTATTATTATAAGATCATTCATTTCATTCATTTGCATGTCCCTTGCGGAACGCTGACTCCCTAACAGCACTCCAGTAGGCCTCTCGGTTGTAAGCAAGATAGCCTGCTGCTGATGCATCCATCTGCAGATCATCAACGATGTCTTGCATCCATCTTCGCCTTGGTCTTCCTCTCTTTCCTGTTCCAATTATGTACCCTTCCAAGACGGTCTTCTCTAGACTATCATGACGTTTAATGTGTCCAAAATATTTAAGGTTTTTAATCTTCTTTACTAGTCAGCCTTCTTCAATATTAAGTTCTTGTAGTATGGACAAATTTGTTCTTTTTTGTGTCCATGATATCTGAAGAACTCATATGTAGAATTTACATTCAAAGGTATTTATGTGTTTCTCAGGTTCTAATATAAGAAAGGACATTAATATATCAACTGTTAATATAAGAACAGACGTTAATATATCAGATGTTAATATAAGAACAGACATTGACATATCACATGTTAATATAAGAATAGACATTAATACAGCACCTGTCAATATAAGAACATATATTAATATATCACATGTTAACAAAAGAATCATCATCATCATGTGCCGTGCCGACTGGCGTTGGCTACTATGCTTCTCCAGAGTACGCGATCCTTCATGCAGGCCATCAGGTCAGTTGGTGATCTCCTCTCACACCATCCCGTCAGACTGTCCAGTATCATTTCTCTTGGTCTTCCTCTTGATCTTCTTCCTTCTATTTTTCCTGTTGTTATAATATTTTCAGTGCCCCCTCTTCTCATTGCATGTCCTATGAAAGTACATTGTCTCTCTCTTATCTTTTTGACAAGGTTTTTTGTCTCTCCAGCTCTTCTCCTACATTCTTCATTAGTTATTTTTGCTGTCCAGGGGATTTGCAACATTCTTCTAATAAACCACATTTCTGCTGCTTCCAATGATTTTTGTGCAGACTTGCCTATTGTCCATGATTCACTTCCATATAACAAGATAGGTTCAATATAGCATTTTAGGACTCGTTTTCTAACATTCATTGATAAGGATGTGTTGGTTAATATGTTTCTCATTCTCTGAAATGCAGTCTTTGCTTGACCTATTCTGTTCCTAATTTCCGTTCTGCATTTCCCATCTGAAGTTATTACTGCTCCAAGGTATTTGAATTTCTGCACCTGCTTTAGAATAGTTCCGTTTAATTTAATACTGCATGCTGGTGGATTCTGTCTGTCTTTTTGATGTTCAAAGTAAGGCCTTTCTGTTCACTTTCTTTGGCGACTTTATCCAAGAGATTTTGCAGGTCTTGTTGGTTCTCAGCTATCAGTACTGTGTCATCAGCATACCGAAGGTTGTTAATATTGTATCCTCCAATTTTGATGCCTGGTTCTGTGATGATTGTTCTTAGAATATTCTCGCTATACAGAGAAAAAAGGTCTGGAGATAGTACACATCCTTGTCGCACCCCTTGTTTTATAGGTTTATATTTTCCAATTCTATTTTCAACTCGAATTGCTGCTTCTTGCTGCCAGTATAGATGTTTTACAATCCTCAGGTCTTTGCCGTCTATATTGATGTCTTCAAGCATTTTAATAATTTCATTATGTTTCACTTTGTCAAATGCCTTGGTGTAATCAATGAAGCATAAGTAGAGATCTTTCTGTACTTCTAAAGCTCTTTCTGTTAGTGTTCGTAAAGCATAAATGGCATTGTGTGTTCCCTTTCCTTCAACAAATCCAAACTGTTCATCTGCTATTTCCATTTTTATCTTTTTCCTTGTTCTTCTCATAATTATTCTCAGAAGTAGCTTCGTTATGTGACATGAGAGGCTGATAGTCCAGTGGTCATCACATTCCTTTGCACCTGGTTTCTTTGGTAGTGCAATAAACGTGGATTTAATCAGGTCACTGGGAATATAACCACTGTTGTAAATGTCATTCAGTAACTTGGTTATTATTTTTATTCCTGTCTCCTCTAGTGCCTCTATTTCTTCTATTGTTATATTATCAGGCCCAGTCGCTTTTCTTTTCTTCATGTGTTTGATGGCATCTATGATTTCATGTTCAAGTATTGGTGGTCCATCACAGTTTTCAGTATCTGGTGTTAATTCTGGTCTTTCTCCTCCATATAGCTCACCGATATATTCTGTCCACCTGTCCAAAATGTCTTCTTTTCCCATTAACATTTTACCTTCTTTCGATTTCAGGTATCCTGTGGTATATTTAACATAAGAACAGACATTAATATATCAAATGTTAATATTAGAACAGACATTAATTTTTCAGATGTTAATATAAGAACATACTTTAATATATCAAATGTTAATATAAGAACATGTATGATAAAAAATAAGCTAAGGCTGAACGAAGTTTGACAACAACGTGTTTCCACTGCTCAAGCACAAACATCCACACCCAAAAAAAAAAAATAAGGGGGTCATCTAATTCTTGATGAGAAGAAATGATCAGAGAATCCCAAAACAAGCTATCAAGTTGAACACAACAGGCCAAAGAAAACGAGGTAGACCGCGTGAAACCCTGAAGAGGCCAAATTAACAGGCATAAAATCCTTTGATGTGGTTGAAAGACTCGCCGAAGATAGGAAACACTGGCGAACTACTTTGTGAGCCCTATGTAACGTTTAACGGCACGGGAAGGATATAAGATATAAGAATTCGGTAGTCCCCAAACTGTGATCCACGACTTTATGTAGTCGGAAAAATGCCCTTAAGTGTAAAAGGTTGAGGAACCATTGTTCTAGATATGATGGTACTCGCACGATGAAATCGCAGAAACTCAAAGAGCTATCACCACTGTCTGGTAAAGGAGTCAACAAAACGGATGAGCAACCGGCAGATGGCCGTCCCCAGAACAGGCGGACTGGGCTCTGGGCAGACGTTTCCTGTACTGATAGTAGAAGCTGGACAAGATAAGGCTGTGCGCGGAGGGGCGGGGCACACTGGCGCTCGCTCCCTGGTAGAAATGAACTGATAAAAATGTTTTCAGATACAGTCAAGATTTTTATCTCTTACGTCATATTTGACACGATCATTGGCACTGGGAAACGGGGGCAGTGTTTTGGGCAGATCTTTTGAGTTTAACTTTGGGTGTTTTTTTCTCTCTCTTCGAAAAATATTGATGTGAGTAAAGAAATTAGGAACTAGCCAGTGTAGCACAAAAAGGAGATGGATAGTGGTGAATGTATCGAAGTGGAAGCAGACTGATAATGCCGAACAGAGGAAAACTACTTCTTTCTTTCTCTTCTCTTTCTCTGGCTTTCTCTCTCTCTCTCTCTCTCTCTCTCTCTCTCACACACACACACACACACACACACACACACACACACACACACTCACTTTGTCGTGTCAGTTACATTTTGCGTGTTAGAAATCATTCTGTAAGAGCAGAATAATTCAGTACTTTACACTTAGTTCAGTACCTTACATTTAGTTCAGTACCTTACATTTAGTTCAGTACCTTACACTTAGTTCAGTAAAAAGATAAAGCTAATCCTGTCATGCCTTAGAGGCACATAGGGATATGGTGTTAGTGCCCATATTTTCCTTATCCTGTCAGCACACTAGAGGGTGATATGATCAGTATCACGCCTGGCCGCCTTTCCTTCCCCAGCTCCAGAAGAAGTCGGGTACCCATTTCTACAGATGGATGACTGGGGTGCCTCCGGCCGGATTTGAACCCCCAACCTTCGACATGAGAGACCAGTGCACTAACCACATCTCTACTACCTGGCACTTAATTCAGTGCCTTGCACTTAACTCAGCACCTTTCACTTAGTTCAGCAACTTACACTTGTCAGACTTGTACTGGCCTTATTTAGTAACTTCATTTTTTGTGGCTGTTTACTAGTAACAGATTTTTTTTTACTCTTCTTCTTCTTCTTCTTCAATCTCCCTGGAACTTCGAGCTGGTGTTCTTTGCAGCCGACGCTATGGAGATGTTGAGGAAGACCAGCGCAGCATCGTCTCGGATTGGGAGCGGGTCATGACACCCACTTTTTTCCGCCTCAAGTGCAGTTATAAAAGCGAAGGGTGTGCGATACTTCTTTAGCAGGCTCCACTGACACGGAGATGATGGCGATCCTCGTCCCATTAGCCAGGCTAGGCTTGTTACTGGAGGCACCAAGGGAGAGGTGGGACAGGGTCTTGGTGAGCTATGGGTCGCTCATTTCCTGAATGTACAGCGTCTTCGAATATAGGCGTACAAGTAAAACACACAAAAACAAAACAAAACTGTGGCCACAACGTTTGTAGCGTGCTTGTATTAAACTGATGCTTAATGAGCAGTCTTGCCTTGCATCTAAGTGGGGGTATATCAGTTCTTATATACTCTCCATACAAGAAAGTAAGACTCGACAACCTTTTTATTTTTCCACTGTTCTCATAATCATCGCCATTGTCAGTAAACAAACGAGAAAAACATTCAGGGCGGTTGCTACACGTGGCTAACTAGGCAGTCACCCAGGGTGCTGACCACAGAGGGGCGGAGCACTGACCTTTGATGAGGAACATTTTATACGAGTTAGTCATCTGTGCTAGGAGGCAAACAATAGCCTGACATTAGTTCCGGTACACAACACCGTTTACAGCAACCCAGAATTCTGTGCGTTTAACTGTTTTTTTGGTCGCTGAATGTTATAGGCTTGAAGCAATGCTAGACGTCTTCATTAGTGAGAAAGAGAGTCAGAGAGAAAAACAGAGAAAGAGAAAGATGGAGAAAGAGACTATAAATCAAGGACGCGATTTAGACGCGTATCTTGGATTATTTTGCTTTCATTTCAAACCCCCCCCCCCCCCCCAAGTCTTCTGTTTTCCGCTGCAGCTAAATTTAGCACATGATTTGAGTAACAGACCTTGTCAAAAATTCTTGCGCGTGGCATCAAAGCACTGCTTCCTCTGCGGTAGTTGCGCAGGAATAAAGTAGTCCACTCTGTTGCCAAGAGTTATTTTCAGGTTTCTCTTCGTTCTTTCTTGTCCACTATTTTCAAAAAGTTCCCCCCCCCCCTCAAATCCCCAGCTTTTGCTATTTTTTTTTGGTCATGTTTAACTGTCGGACACCCGGTATTTGTTCTGCTCCAGTGTATTTCTCAAGAAACATTTGAAAATATATCTTATATATATCTAATATCCTTCCCGTGCCCCTTAAACGTCACATAGGGCTCGCAAAGTAGTTCGCCAGTTTTTCCTGTCTTCGGCGAGTTTTTCAACCTCATCAAAGGATTTTATGCCTGTTAATTTGGTCTCTCTTAACAATGTCCTCTTCAGAGTTTCACGCGGTCTGCCTCTTTTTCTTCGGCCTGTTGTGTTCCACTTGATAGCTTGTTTGGGGATTCTCTGGTCATTTCTTCTCATCAAGTGACCAACATATGTCCATCTCCTTTTGCTGATCACCCATGAGACTGGTTGCTGTTCAGTCCTCTGTCTTATCTCTGCATTGTTCTTGAATTCGTTCCACTTGATGCAGAGTATTTTCCTTATGCATTTGTTTATGAAACAAGAAAAGAGGAGCAGCATCTGCTCAAAGAACGAGAAGTACAATGATCTGGTCGAGCAACTAAGGCAGAAGGCAGGAGAGAGTTGTAGAAGCAGGAGAGAGAGAGAGAGAGAGAGAGAGAGAGCGAGGATTCTCAGCAACTTCAGCACACGACCTATGTAAGCAACTGGGCATAAGAGGACAAGCAAGGGCCTTGAAAAGCCTTCCAGACACAGCAGAAAAAGGCTTCGTGCTGGCTGTGGGACAAGCCATATAAGTCCTGGGAGCTGAAATAATTTCAGCTGTCACATCGAGCACACAATGTTGTGGCTAAGATGCGCTCCAGGCTGCGGTGCCACTTGGAAAGCCGTGGTTCGGTTCCGGGACCGGACACACAAAAAAAAAAGAAGAAAAAGAACTCACAGACCCCCCACCCCACCCCTCACCCCTTTAAAGTATCAGGTGTTTAATTGGGCCGAAACCATGGGCGGGGGGAGGGGTTCTTTCTTTCAAGGCGAGGCACACTAGACTCCACTGTGCATTAACAGAACCCGTGTTTCATGCCTACATGCTGCCATGTCTAATGCGTTACTAGCGGGAAATTTTGATTTGTTCAGTCCGACTTGCGTACCTAAGCAACATAACATACATACATACACGCATACATACATACATACATACATGCATACATGCATACATACATACATACATACATGCATACATACATATATACACGCATACATGCATACATACATATATACATACATATATATATACACGCATACATACACGCATACATACATACATACATACATACACGCATACATACATACATACATACATACATACATACATACATACATATATACACGCATACATACATACATACATACATACATACATACATACATACATACATACATACATACATACATACAAGCATACATACATACATACATACATACATACATACATACATACATACATACATACATACATACAAGCATACATACATACATACATACATACATACATACATATATACACGCATACATACAAGCATACATACATACATACATACATACATACATACACGCATACATACATATATACACGCATACATACATACATACATACATACATACATACATACATACATACACGCATACATACATACATACATACTTACACGCATACATACATACATACATACATACATACATACATACATACATACATATATACACGCATACATACAAGCATACATACATACATACATACATACATACATATATACACGCATACATACAAGCATACATACATATATACATACATACATACATACATACAAGCATACATACATACATACATACATACATACAAGCATACATACATACATACATACATACATATATACACGCATACATGCAAGCATACATACATACATACATACATACATACAAGCATACATACATACATACATACATACATACATACATACAAGCATACATACATACAAGCATACATACATACATACATACATACATACAAGCATACATACATACATACATACATACATACATACAAGCATACATACATACATACATACATACATACATACATACATACATACATACATACATACATACATATATACACGCATACATACATACATACATACATACATACATACATACAAGCATACATACATACATACATACAAGCATACATACATACATACATACATACATATATACACGCATACATACAAGCATACATACATACATACATAAATATATATACACACACAATATATACACACACACACTATGCACACCTGGCAACCACGTTTACGTGGGATAAGAAAAAGAACTTGCCACATATACGTTCTGCTGGTGGCTCTTTCTATCTTTTCAACAGAACTGGAGTCAGATATAGTGCCAATGAACCCAGACGGATTACATGTTTAGAATTAGTCAGGCTACCCAACGCCTAATAAGAGACGCAGCGAACTAGGGACATGTATGGAGAATTTCAAGACGAAATGGCTTCTTTACTTTCTTGGATAAGGCGAAACGTTCCGCTGTGCAAATGTGTCCGCTGTATACGCAGCAGTGACTATTAGCTTAAAAAGAAATGACACCTCCGGGAAAACTGGTTCTAGTAATGAAAATAGATGAGGGTATGTGGTTCAGTTTTACAAAAAGATAGAAAGAGTGAGGACAGTTGGCAGAAACAAGAATGTCAGAAAGCAGGATGAACACATATAAATGAAGGACATACAACAGAAGTTTCGGCAGAAGTCCTTTTTCAAGGATCACATACAGAGACAACACAACAGATAAAACACGAAGCATGGATTTAAAATATATAGACTTAGCCTTCTGGTCTCATAAGCTGATGTCCCTAATAGTGAGTTTCTGCTGTTATACGATCCAGATATGGCAGAGACCACCCCCCCCCCCTCCCAGGATGCATGTAATAAACTGTTCTGCTACTTCATCTTCATCGTCGCCTCACCTAGGCCCACCTGACCCCACAAGCAATGGCGTTGACTAATACGTCTGCCTCTTGGGCCTTCTATGGGGCTTCAGAAAAGTAATGCAACCTTTCTATCTTTTTTTTTTGTAATATTAAACCATACTTTTTATTACTTTTTTGTAAAACGTTTTTTTACCATAGTATTTGTAATAATTTTTATCATACTTTTCTGTAATACTAAACCATACGCTTGTGTGCATCTTGTAATACTAAACCATACTAAATTGATGACAAATGACAAAACAAACAAGGCAGCTGAAATATGTATCAATGAGGAAAAATTGGAAGAAGTGGAGAGTTCTTGGATCACTGCTAACTAATAATGAAGATACAATGAGGGAAATTAAAAAGAGGACATCTATCGCTCTTGAGAAAGTAAAACAACTAAAGAAGCTGTGGAGAGGAACAGACAGACCTACAAAAATAAGATTTTTAAGGGCATGCATCTTTCCCATAGTAACATATGCCTATGAGACTTGGACACTTAACACAAACAGCTGAGAAACACCATAAATACCTTTAATGTAAATGCTATAGAAGTGTTTTTCAAATATCATGGACATAACAAATATATCCATACTACAAGAACTTAATATTGAAGAAGGCTGGCTAGTAAAGAGGATTAAAGAGAGATAACTTAAATATTTTGAACACATTAAACGTCATGATAATCTAGAGAAGACCGTATTGGAAGGATACGTAATGGGAAAAGGAAAGAGAGGAAGACCAAGGCGAAGATGGGTGCAAGACATCGTTGATGATCTGCAGATGGATGCATCAGCAGCAGGCCATCTTGTTTACATTCGAGAGGCCTACAGGAGAGCTGTTAGGGAGGCAAAATTCTGCAAGGGACATGCAAATGAATGAATGAATGAAACCATACGTTCATCTATTTTTGTGATTTTTGCCTGTGAAAATCTTTTGATCTTTCAAGAGGATTAACAGTCGATATTTAGGAAGTTTGTCCGGACATCTGTCTCTTCACCTTAATCATCGGTTTGTAGATAAGTGTTTCCATTTCTTCTCCCGTCATTCTTTTATTGGTTAAATTCAGTGTATTAACAGTAGTTCACAACAAATAGCTGAGCTTTGTAGGATCTATGTATGACAGTACAAAAATGCTTGAAACCAGGGGAGCCAGAAAGAATATGTCATTTTCTACGAAAGCCAAATGACTTCCCAGTAGATCGAGGTGTAAAAACGGACCAAAAAACTAGTACCTGATACATTTATATTCCAAGATGGTCTTCTCTAAATTATCATGACTTTTTTAATGTGTCCAAAATATTTAAGTTTTCTTTCTTTAATCCTCTTTACTACCCAGCCTTCTTCAGTTCTTGCAGCATACATTTAAAACTAATTTTAAGTGCCTAAAATAAACCTCGGGAGGAATGTTTCAAAACATCACCGATGAATTATAGTCCTGGATATATGTAATTTCGATATACGCGACCTCGTTACACGAGACTTTCTCCGGGGAAATTTCACCAGAAATTACATCACAAATGATTAAAAACGATGATTGCTGCCGGTAGATATAACGAAACAAAACCAGGAACAAACATGACCACCAAACGCGGCCGTACACGCTGGCCCTGTCAGTTAACACTTCCGCCGAATGTTGCTTCACCGCAATGGTTGTGAAGGTGACGAGTGACCCATGAACTTAATTTCCGGGATTCTCTGGGGTAAAAATGAAACTGACAAGTGGGAAGCCGCCCTAACAGCACGGACTGTTTCGTCTCACAGCGTCTATTTATAGCCTCTGTCTGGTTTCTATCTTGCTTTGAGAATCCATGGCTAGGATCAAATGAGGGTAGATTTTGTAGATATTCGACATAAAATCGATCTGTTTTCTTTCTATCTCTCTCTCTCTCTCTCTCTCTCTCTCTCTCTCTCGTGTGTGTGTGTGTGGTATAGGAGTAAGACGGACGCAGAGGTTGTATCCCTGCGGGGGGGGGGGAGGGGCCCAGGGATCGTCATGGGGCTCGCCAGACTTGTTTAAATTGGAGAGAGAATTCTGGGAAACTCTAGAACGTTCTTCCTATAGTGCTTTCTGTGTTTTTACTCGAGAGTAACTTGCCCCCGGGGACCGATTTGGCTCCCTAAGGCCCTTCTTGCATTCTTAGTTGTCGTTGCCATGGTGATTTTAAGGCCCAAACAGTGATAGGAACAGTGACGGATTAAAACACCACTCAGGCTCTCAGATTAGCAGTAGACCCTCATTCCTTCGGGACTACCGTCTATCTTCTCATATACAGCCTGGCTCCTCCTCTATCTGCGATCTCTAATACTACTGTATGGCTTCTAGCTGTGATCTCTACTACTATTATATGGCTTCTAGCTGTGATCTCTACTGCTACAATATGGCTTCTAGCTGTGATCTCTACTGCTACTATATGGCTTCTAGCCGTGATCTCTACTGCTACTATATGGCTTCTAGCTGTGATCTCTACTGCTACTATACGGCTTCTAGCTGTGATCTCTACTGCTACTATATGGCTTCTAGCTTTGATCTCTACTGCTACTATATGGCTTCTAGCTGTGACCTCTACTACTATTATATGGCTTCTAGCCGTGATCTCTACTACTACTATATGGCTTCTAGCTGTGACCTCTACTACTACTATATGGCTTTCTGTTACACAGCTGAGACGTCTCCGTATGTTCTAGATAATATAATGTGCTAGTGCCGTATTAACAGTTAAAAGTGACTGTCACAAGAAACGATAATCTATACCTGGAGAGTTTTTTTTTGTGTGTGACACGAGGCCTCATGGACAAATAGGCAAGCCTGCACAAAAATCATTGGAAGCAGCAGAAATGTGGTTTATTAGAAGAATGTTGCGAATCTCCTGGACAGCAAAAATAGCTAATGAAGAATGTATGAGAAGAGCTGGAGAGACAAAAAACCTTGTCAGAAAGATAAGAGAGAGACAATGTACTTTCATAGGACATGCAATGAGAAGAAGGGGCACTGAAAATATTATAACAACAGGAAAAATAGAAGGAAGAAGATCAAGAGGAAGAGCAAGAGAAATGATACTGGGCAGTCTGACGGGATGGTGTGAGAGGAGACCACCAACTGAACTGATGGCCTGCATGAAGGATCGGGTACTCTGGAGAAGCATAATAGCCAACGCCAGTCGGCACGGCACATGATGGTGATGATGATGAGGCCTCATGCCTTCCAGGCACGTAAGTCTGTTCGGCCTAATGGCTAATGTGATTTGGCTGGAGGGGGGGGGGGAGGTTGCATTACTTTTCTGAAGCCCCATAGAGGGCCCAAGAGGCAGACGTATTAGCCGACTCCATTGCTTGTTGGGCCAGGTGGGCCTAGGTGAGGCCACGATGAAGATGAAGTAGCAGAACAGTTTATTACATGCATCCTTGGAGGGGGGTGGTGGTCTTTGCCATATCTGGATCGTATAACAGCAGAAACTCACTATTAGGGACATCAGCTTAATCTCTTAAAACCAAGGAATAAAATCTTAACTTGAGATCTAATTTGACTGGTTTGCTTCTGGAGCACCGACTGATATAGTCCCGAAACGCAACCAATCAAACCAAAAGCTAGATTTGGAAGCCTAACCTGATTGGGTTATTTCGCGAGAACTAGCTCATTTACAAGCAATCAAATCTTAGCTCGAGCTGGGGGTCAAATTTCATTGGTTCGTTTGTGAATTCTAGCTGATACACCTGCACATGCTCCCGCTAACACACTTTGCTAGACCCGACAGCTGTAGAGAGAAGCTGTATCCTAGCCGTCTTCGCACACTGACAAAGCTTACCTGACAAGCTCTTGAAAAGATCGTCCAGCTCAAGCATGGAAAATGACGTGAAACATACGCAAAACAAGAAGTCCACACGACAGTCAGTAATAGAAACATTTGGAGCTGTCGCTAGCAAGTATTCGCTCGCTAACTTTTCTTGTTTATCCCCAGCGCCACGAAATGTTTAGGTTTTACAGACAACGCTGAATGTTTCTATTCGTGGCTCGTCTGTTGCTATTCACGGAGACTAACAAGCGAGACAAGTTATTCCCGTTCACTTTATTACAAAGTCTTATTACTTATTTTTGAAGACAAATTGACGATGGCGTAAAGTGCACCAGTCGAAGAGCTAGCTATCCTCGCACGTGGCGTCTCTAGCTCTAACGGCGAGTTAGAATTGAGTTCCTTGCTTATTTCAAAACTTCTCAGAATATGCGAGCGTTCTTGTAACTTTTATTCTGTTTTAACCCTTGTCTATTCTGGCCATAACGGCAAACCAGTTCTGGCATTCAGAGAATGACGTCCAAACCAGTTCCAAAGACAAATTTTATTCGCGCAGGCAGGAAGTAATTTATCCAGGTTAGTTACCGTTCATGTTTTACATAATGTGTTATAAATTTTCATCTGCAGTCAAAATACAGGTATCCCCCCCCCCCCCCCCCCCGCATAACGTCATTTCGAACAATGCCTATCGCATATACATATGTGGACCTAAAATATTATAACAGTTTTTTTTATCCCAATCGAAGACCGAGACGTAGCTGACATAATTGGACGTGGCGAACTTAACAGCTCGCCACACGCAACACAAGTATCTCTTGTTTCACGTAAGCAAAGCGATTGCGCTGGCAGACGTATAACGGTACGTCATAGTCGATACGGGTACCCCACAATATTCCACATAGGTTTTCTCAGTCTTCACACAACGTCCAAATCACCTGACGTCAGATTTCACAGAAAGAACTATTTCGTTTTACGGAGGACACCCGTACAAAGAAAGTGTTTTAAAGAATGCAATACATCTCTAAACGAAACATCTAAACAGGGGGAGATAACAAGGTTCCCTAAAAGGACTTCATTTCTAGAAGAAAAGAAAACAAGTTTTACAAGATCTAGATGAGCTGATATTAACATCTGATCATAAATAGTACACGCACTTTTAAGCCTCTTTTCTGTCTGTCTAAAAGAAATGAAAACGCGCCGTGGAATCCATCTTATTCACAACTTGACTCGCCTGTTTTGTTTCGTTTTTTTTTTTTTGCAAGCAATGATTAATGTTTTTCATTTGATGAAGAACACTTCTTTACTTTCATGATTTACATTTCCGGCCCTGGCCAATCGATTCTTCGCCAGAAATACCGCTCTTCAATAAGAAGAGAGAGGAACAAGGGGAGATTTAGAGATTCCACCGATGAAAGCTTTTTAAAATTCATTCTGGACTCTAATCTTTCCGGTTTTTAAAAAAAAATATTTCCGTGATGTTTATCATCAATCATCCTTTGTTTGCTCTCACTCTTTTATCCTCTTTCTGTTTCTCCTCTGGGAGTGTGTGCGTGTGTGTGTGGTGTGTCTCCAGCGTAGAGTGTCAAACGCCCCTGCATGCACAGTTCTTAATCCTTTGAAAATTTGTTTGTTCGTTTATTTGTTTCTTCTATTTCTTTCCTTTCTATCCTCTCTCCCAGTTTCTCTGTTTAATCCGGTCTAACTTTCCCTTTCTCTCCCCTCTCCCCTCTCCCGCCCACACCCACCCCTCTCCCTCTCCCTCTATCTCTCTCTCCCACTTTCTATCCTCTCTCTGTTCTGTCTCTTTCCGTCTTTTTCGTTTCTTTCTGTCCTCTCTGTGTCTCTTTCTGTCTATCCTCTCTCCCTCTTATATATATATATATATATTTATATATGTATATATAATTCTATCACTCGATTCTTTCCTTTACTATCTATCTATCTATCTGTCTGTCTGTCTGTCTGTCACTCTGTCTATCTGTCCATCTGCCTGTCTATTTAACTTACACATATCTTATGTGTATCAGATGGAAGTAGCCACGAATCTTCACACTCTACCATCTTTGGTGGCTTAACTCAGGTAAAAAAGTTGACTCTCTGTTCCCACTGCCACTTAACCATCTTGCCCACATGCGTTTCTCTCGTACTTACTCTTGTCTTTGCCTTTAAGATTCCCTGTAACTACAGAACTTTCCAAATTTCGTCAGATGATGGACCACTAAATGTGCATATGATATTTTCCATTTTCTGTTCACAACTTGTATTTAATCTATCGATTTATTGCCCATACCTCAAAAGACGTAAAGAAATCCTGAGTATTTACTGACAATAGCTCACTTTATCCCAGATTTCAGGGCAATCTCTTTGGCCATTTCCCTTTCTTGATTTGATTTTTTTTTTCCTCAGCTGTCTCCTGTAGTGTCTGTTGCTCTCATGATAACCGAATTTTATTCACTTGTCTCAATGTCTTTCTGTTTGTATGAATACCACACTTTTTGATATTTCCACTCCATTTTTATATATCACTTGTTTTTAAGTAAGACGAGATGCATTCATGGAAAGAAACATGTGGTTGTGACGTTGAAGCTTTCGCTTTATTCACTTTTTTTTTTAAAGACAGGAAAACAGGAGGAGGGGGGGGGGGAAGGGAAGAGAGAGAAACTGAAGACGACAAGACAATGTGTTACAGAAAGGAAAGATATGTCAGCGTGTAAAAGAAATGAAGAAAAACGGAGTGGGAAAAAACGATACTTCACTCATTAACTTGCGGGGATGTGGCGGAAAGAATGTCCATACGAAATGGAGCACTTGTAATACTTCAGCATGTGAAATGTGGTAAAATGCGACAGGGTGAAGTCAAGAGGAAGATGGATGGTATGGGAGATGCAGGGAATGTCGAGCTCAGTTAAAGAATACAGCTCTCTTTTTTTTTTGTAATAATACTTCTATTTAACAAAGCGGCTTCATGTAAAAGGTATAGAGTGTTACAGATGTAAAACGTAATAGATGTGATGTGTAACAAATCTGAAATACACTATTTGGGAAATGTAATAGATGTAAAGTGTAATAAATCTAAAATGTAACAGATGAAAATGTATTAGATGTGAGGTGCATGTAAATGTAAAATGTAATAGATGTAAAGTGTAATGGTCGTAAAGTGTGACAGACGTGAAGTTGCAGTCGATGTGAAATCTAGCATATGTGAAGTGTAATGTATGTGAAATGTAATGGTTGGTTGGTTGGTTGGTTGGTTGGTTGGTTGGTTGGTTGGTTGGTTGGTTGGTTGGTTGGTTGGTTAGTTAGACAGTTCGTTAGTTAGTCAGTCAGTCAGTTAGTTAGTTAGTTAGTTAGTTAGTTAGTTAGTTAGTTAGTTAGTTAGTTAGTTAGTTAGTTAGTTAGTTAGTTAGCTTGGTCAGTCAGTCAGTTAGTTAGTTAGTTAGTCAGTCAGTCAGTTAGTTAGTTAGATAGTTAGTTAGTTAGTTAGTTAGTTAGTTAGTTAGTTAGTTAGTTAGTTAGTTAGTTAGTTAGTTAGTTAGTTAGTTAGTTAGCTAGTTAGTTAGTTAGTTGACAGATCATCCTCACTGCACATCAGACAAATACTCCGTAAATGCTCGGATTCTATCTTCCCCAGAATTCAGTCACTGATGGCACTAGTTCTGTGTTGGCTGATTTGCCGTCTCCACTGATGACACTAGTTCTGTGTTGGCTGATTTGCTGTCTCCACTGATGACACTAGTTCTGTGTTGGCTGATTTGCCGTCTCCACTGATGACACTAGTTCTGTGTTGGCTGATTTGCCGTCTCCACTGATGACACTAGTTCTGTGTTGGCTGGCCAGTCGTCTTTGGCTACCTAACATAGCGTTCTTGTCTGGCCTCATCCCGTTGACGCAAACGCCCAAGTTATCTGTTCATACTCTCAGCGACAGGGGTGTGTAATATCTCCAGACCTTTTTTTCTGTGTACAGCGAGAATATTCTAAGAACGATCATCACAGAACCAGGCATCAAAATTGGAGGATACAATATTAACAACCTTCGGTATGCTGACGACACAGTACTGATAGCTGAGAACCAACAAGACCTGCAAAATCTCTTGGATAAAGTCGCCAAAGAAAGTGAACAGAAAAGCCTTACTTTGAACATCAAAAAGACAGTGACTATGGTTATATCTAAGAAACAGAATCCACCAACATGCAGTATAAAATTAAACGGAACTATTCTAAATCGGGTGCATAAATTCAAATACCTTCGAGCAGTAATAACTTCAGATGGGAAATACAGAACAGAAATTAAGAACAGAATAGGCAAAGCAAAGACTACATTTCAGAGAATGAGAAACATATTATGCAAAACATCAAGGAATGTTAGAAAACGAGTCCTAAAATGCTATATTGAGCCTATCTTGTTATATGGAAGTGAATCATGGACAATAGTCTGGTCTGCACAAAAATCATTGGAAGCAGCAGAAATGTGGTTTATGAGAAGAATGTTGCGAATCCCCTGGACAGCAAAAATAATTAATTAAGAATGTATGAGAAGAGCTGGAGAGACAAAAAACCTTGTCAAAAAGATAAGAGAGAGACAATGTACTTTCATAGGACATGCAATGAGAAGAGGGGGCATTGAAAATATTATAACAACAGGAAAAATAGAAGGAAGAAGATCAAGAGGAAGACCAAGAGAAATGATACTGGACAGTCTGACGGGATGGTGTGAGAGGAGATCACCAACTGAGCTGATGGCCTGCATGAAGGATCGGATACTCTGGAGAAGCATAATAGCCAACGCCAGTCGGCACGGCACATGATGATGATGATGATTATATAATTACAAGCAAGTAAATAATGAAACAGGTTTGAGTTAAAGGATGAAGTATTACCAATGGATTTTAAATTGTAGGGGAGGGTGTTCCAGAGCTGTACTGCAGAGTATGCAAGGCTTTTCATGTATAGATCAATCCTGGGTTTAGGAAGAAGACAGTTTTTTAAACGCTGGCTATGTCTAGTGTTATACGTAAACAGTGACCACAAGTAAGGCGGAGCATTGTGCGACAGAATTCTGTGAACAAACTTAACTTTGTTAAAAATGATTCTATTTTTGAGGGGTAGAATTTTGAGTTGTTTGTGTTGATCTACAGCCTGTATTGGGTGTTTGTCACAAATCAGATTTAATGCTCGCTTGTGAAGTGAGTGGAGCCTTTCTGTGTTTGAGACTGAGCATCCATCCCAGATTGTGGAACAGTAATCTAAGTGTGTTTGTATGTGTGATATGTAGTATATTTTTCTTGTGTCTTTGTCGATAAAGTGTTTAATTTTGGCTAATTGGTAAACTTTCTGTGCAATCAAATTTGTTAGGTTATGTACGTGAGAATTCCAAGTTAAATGCTGATCAATGATGAGTCCTAGGGTTTTATGTTCATGAACATTTTCTATTGCCTTAGTCCCAGTACAAAGCTGTAGTGAAGTTTTTGTTGCATTTTGCAGTTTCTGTCTTGTAGTGATGAGCATGGATTTTGTTTTGTTGGTGTTTATCAACATACCATTTTTATTACTCCATTTAATCAAACTGTTTATATGGAGTAATAAAAATGGTATGGAGAGAAAATGAGAGAGTGGGGGAGGTGGGAGAGAGATTGAGAGAGTGAGGGAGATGGGAGAGAGATTGAGAAAATGGGGGAGGTGGAAAGAGATTGAGAGAGTGGGGGAAATGGGAGAGAGATTGAGAAAATGGGGGAGGTGGAAAGAGATTGAGAGAGTGGGGGAGGTGGGGGAGAGATTGAGAGAGTGGGGGGTGGGAGAGAGATTGAGAGAGTGGGGGAGGTGGAAAGAGATTGAGAGAGTGGGGGAGGTGGGAGAGAAAATGAGAGAGTAGGGGGAGGTGGGAGAGAGATTGAGAGAGTGGGGGAGGTGGAAGAGAGATTGAGAGAGTGGGGGAGGTGGGAGAGAGATTGAGAGAGTGGATGAGGTGGGAGAGAGATTGAGAGAGTGGGGGAGGTGGGAGAGAGATTGAGAGAGTGGGGGAGGTGGGGGAGAGATTGAGAGAGTGGGGGAGGTGGGAGAGAGATTGAGAGAGTGGGGGAGGTGGGAGAGAGAGAGAGTGGGGGAGGTGGGAGAGAGAGTGGGGGAGGTGGGCGAGAGATTGAGAGAGTGGGGGAGGTGGAAAGAGATTGAGTGAGTGGGGGAGGTGGGAGAGAGATTGAGAGTGGGGGGTGGGAGAGAGATTGAGAGTGGGGGAGGTGGGAGAGAGGTTGAGAGAGTGGGGGAGGTGGGAGAGAGATTGAGAGAGTGGGGGAGGTGGGAGAGAGAGAGAGTGGGGGAGGTGGGAGAGAGAGTGGGGGAGGTGGGCGAGAGATTGAGAGAGTGGGGGAGGTGGAAAGAGATTGAGTGAGTGGGGGAGGTGGGAGAGAGATTGAGAGAGTGGGGGAGGTGGGAGAGATTGAGAGAGTGGGAGGAGGTGGGAGAGAGATTGAGAGAGTGGGGGGGAGGTGGGAGAGATTGAGAGAGTGGGGGAGGTGGGAGAGAGATTGAGAGAGTGGGGGAGGTGGGAGAGAGATTGAGAGAGTGGGGGAGGTGGAAAGAGATTGAGAGTGGGGGAGGTGGGAGGGATGTTATGAAACTATCTTTGCACACATTTCAGATTTCTATTGTTTATCTCAAGTATTCAGCTGAACATTTTGGACTTTGATAATTCTCCTATGATTTTATTGACCCCTTCTACTTGACTCAGCTTGCTTCATTGCCCCACCCCCTTTTCGCCCCTGAAACTGCGAACTCTTTGCTGTTTTCAGTCCTCGATGATGTGGTGGTTAAACGCAGGCACCGTATCGGATTAGAAGTGGGTTGCTGTAGCTTTGTTTGAAGATTCTACTCGGACCCAAGAAAGAAGGCTCTCAGTAGAGACCTCAGCAAACCTAGACTGCCTGTATTTAGTCCGACTGAATGACGAAACAAACATAGTGTCCCCCCCCCCCCCCCCATACTTGACTGACCAAATAACTAAGAAATACTTCCCATATACTTGACTGACTCAATAACTAAGAAATAGTTCCTATATACTTGACTGACCGAATAATTAAGAAATAGTCCCCAATATACTTGACTGACTGAATAACTAAGAAATACTTCCCATATACTTGACTGACTCAATAACTAAGAAATAGTTCCTATATACTTGACTGACTGAATAACTAAGAAATAGTTCCCATATACTTGACTGACTGAATAAATAAGAAATAGTTCCCATATACCTGACTGACTAAATAACTAAGAAATAGTTCCCATAAACTTGACTGACTGAATAACTAAGAAGTAGTTCCCATATACTTGACCGACTGAATAACTAAGAAATAGTTCCCCGTATACTTTACCGATGGAATAACAGAAAAACATAGTTCCCCATGACTATATATAAGTAAAAAAAAATTGTTCCCCATATACTTGACTGACTTAAAAACTAGAAGAACATAGTTCCCCAAATACTTAACTGACTATATATAAGTAAAAAAAATGTTCCCCATATACCTGACTGACTTAAAAACTAGAAAAACAGTTCCCCGGATACTTTAGCAACTGAATAAATATAAAACAAAACAAACATAGTTACTAAAAATAAAGTAACTAAAAATAACAATTTCCCCACATACTTGACCGACTTTCATTCATTCATTTGAATGTCCCTTGCTGAACTTTGCCTCCCAAACAGCACTCCTGTAGGTCTCTCGGTTGTGAGCAAGATGGCCTGCTGCTGTTGCATCCATTTCCAGATCGTCAACGATGTCTTGCACCCATCTTCGTCTTGGTCTTCCTCTTTTTCTTTTTCCCATTATGTATCCTTCCAATACAGTCTTCTCTAAATTATCATGACGTTTAATGTGTCCAAAATATTTCAGTTTTTTCTCTTTAATCCTCTTCACTAGCCAGCCTTCTTCAATATTAAGCTCTTGTAGTATAGATATATTTGTTCTTTTTTGTGTCCACGATATTTGGAGAACTTTTCTGTAGCATTTACATTGACCGACTAAGTAACTAAAAAAAAAAAAAATTCCCGATAAAATTCAACTTAGTAACGTTTTCAACTTCCATTGTCTTTCATGTTTTTCAATTCATCTGAGCCGAAAGCAACGACAGCCCTTTGAAAAATTGCTAAGTCTCTGCCGACTACGTAATTATCTTTCCCAGAAAGAATTAATGTAATTTAACAACAGGATTTCATCGACACACGAGCAGTAAAGTGCAGATATCCACCGCCCACGTGACTCACAGCGGCTTTAATTTCCTCGGCCATTTTGTGTTTGGATGACCTTTGAACTTTGCGGGAAGTGCTAAAGCGTGTGACGTCATTCTACTGGAGTTCCTGCCATGTATTAGGCTGATATTTTAGAGCCACTAGATTTGTTTGCGCGTAAGTGTGTATGGCTGGAGATTGTAATTTGTTTTCATTAAATACATTGAGCATTGAAAGCAGATGAATGAGGAATGTAATGACAAATTCTAAGAATTTAATAGCTTATGGTTTTAATTACGGTATCCCCCCCCCCATAAGACGTATTCTTTTATATATATATATATATATATATATATATATATATATATAAATGAACGTGTGTATATGTGTGTATGTCAGAGCATCACGCTAGAACGCCTGGAGTAATTTCAACCAAACTTGGCAAACATATGACTTAAATCTGCACAGTGGCACCGTGTGGGTTATAACGATCACCCTTAGGATACCTCTATGACCCCTAGAGGTCGGGGTGACAAGTAAAAATACTCGAAAACTATATATATATACATGTGTGTCGAATGCATAATTTTCGGAATCGTGAGATGAATAGTGACACTCCCGATGCCGTTTAAGTCCCAGTTCAGCCCTCAACGTCATGGGGGGCCCTAGGGGTGGGGTAGGATGGGGGCAACATGTAAAAATAATCGAACACGACCGATATTAGTATCGAGTCCATAGTTTTTGAGATCGCTGAGATGAATATTGACACTCCCGATGCCGTTTAAGTCAAAGTTCAGCCTCCATCGGCATGGTGGGGGGGGGGGGGGCTAGAGGTTGCGTGGGATTGGGTGACATGTAAAAGTAATCGAAAACAACCAATAGTAGTGTCTAGTCCATAGTTTTCGGGGTCGCTGAGATGAACAGTGACACTCCCGATACCGTTTTTAAGTCCAAGTTCAGCCCCAATCGGCATGGGGTCCTGTGGGTGGGTGTGGGACGGGATGACGTGTATAAATAATCGAAAACGACCGACACTACTGTCGAATCCATAGTTTTCGGGGTCTCTGAGATGAATAGTGACACTCGCAAGTTCAGTCCCAATCGTTAATTTGGGGGGGGGGGGAGGGGGGTGAGAAGTGGTGAAAAATAAAATGTCCAGACTGACCAAGATTAGTGTCGACTCCACAGTGTTGGGGGTCGCTAAGCTGATTGGTGACAGTACTGATGACAATTAAGCCCGCGTTTAGTCGAATAGAAGGAATAGAACTCTGTAAAACCGTCTAGACTCTGTAGAACCTTCTAGAAGGTTGTGGAAATAAATAGAACATTGTAGAACGTTCTAGAAGGTTGTGGAAATAAATAGAACATTGTAGAACCTTCTAGAAGGTTGTGGAAATAAATAGAACATTGTAGAACGTTCTAGAAGGTTGTGGAAATAAATAGAACATTGTAGAACCTTCTAGAAAATTGTGGAACTGAATAGACCTCTGTAGAACCGCCTGGAAAGTTGTGGAAATTAATGGAACTTTGTTGATCGGGGTAAATAAATACCCGGGCAGCGCCGGGTAATCAGCTAATCCTAAATAAAACACCTTCAGAAATCACCACGCGTCCTATACACCGATGGTTACGTTCGTATAGGTCTTGAGGGTGGAGGTTACCGGTACTAGGCTAACGTCTAAACACCCATGCTGGGTAAATCCTAGGCTCAGTGGACAATATTCGGCCCGTCCAGTTGAGTAGTTTAGTAGAATATCCAGAGGTGTACTTGTACAATCTTGGATCAAAACTCTACTTGAGGGGAGGTCTATGAATTTCATGAAATATAAGAGTTTTGTTTTTTTTTTAGTTTTGTTCCAAAATATTACATACCAAGTTATGGGTGCGTCTTATACGCGTGTGCGTCTTATGTGACAGAAAATACCATACTTTTAAAGTGAACAGAGAAAAACAATATTATTTATTTATTTTCTTCTTATTTGAATACATCTACCTTCGTCAGTTATGCCAAAGATTCTTTAAAACGTTCACAATTATCATGTTTTTTTTTTTAATTCTTGTTTTGCTCAAGAGATTTTACTAGTATCCTAAATTTCCCACGTCAATGTGTCTCTTTTAAGTGAATTAGTGTCATTTTCACTAAATGAACTATTTTCCCCCAAATCTTCACAATGAAACAGTATGTGCCAGGTCATGGTATACACGTGCACTACTTATACATCTTGCATCTGTCTATTATTCTGTGACTTCTAGTTACAGACACGGCAATACTTCTAAAGACTGTATTACTTTCATGAAACATCTGCTATAAAAAATACTAACAAAGATAACGCACAGTGAACAGTATAAAGAATATGTCCAGTGTGAATAACATAAACTCACACTTTATTAATGAAAAAATGAGCGATGATAGGTGAGGGTGAGAGGCAATTGATAACGTTATACAAAGTTTCTGGCTAATCCACTTTCCGGCAATAACTAGTTTGCCAAATGGAAAGGGAGAAAAACCACCTCTCACACTACATAAAAGCAACAAGCATACAAAAAATATAGTACAACATAAGAGTACATACTTACTGCATCAAAAGGGATCACAGAAAATCTATAGACCAAAGGTATAAACAAAGATCTCAAAAAAGAACTAATTACACATTCTTTAGTTCGGCAAAGTTATGACAGGGAACGAAATGCTTGACATTATGTCACTAACAACTACCTGACTCTTTACTGAAATCATAAATGAGAAATAATCTCATAATGTCTCCAAAAGGAGCATTCTATACACAGGACAGCTACATGACAAAAATCACTAACACAGTGCACTATAGGCTAGGAAAAATCACATTCTCAACTAATCAGGCCTAACCACGATCCTAACACATTCACAACCGAGATTTAATACAAACTCATTCTAATCTCATAATCATAATCCATCCTATCTATCCATCCCAAATCTCGTCCTCTCACTCCTTAAATATGTGCTAACTATTCCTCTAAATCTTCCCGAATGTTCTGTCCCGAGAATCACTCAGCCCGTGATTCTACCTGTTTACGAGCTTCAGAGGAAAACTCACTGGACATTCCGAAAATAACTTTTCTGTTACTAACATGTCAAGGATAAGTTCATAAAAATCTCGTGGAATTTAGCGTCTCAACCCTGACCTTTCAGTTGAACTCTTGTACAACAAAAATACCAAGGGCTTTAAATCAAATGGTCAAAATATTAAAATATCCCGGATTATATCCCTTCTATGAGAATCCAACCATCGTAACAGTAAATTCTCCAATATACTGTTATAACGGGACCAGTTGAAGTAGTATTCTTTTTTCTTTTTCGTGCTAATGGTTTCTCTTTCATCTTTCATCTTTGTACACTAGGTAAGGTTGGGATTTTTACTTCAGTCCGTGATTTACTGGGTGATGCCGGGTTAGCTGTCCGCTGAGTCCAGCGATACTCCACTACCAGGCTCGTACACAACCTCACATTAGCAACAACAGGTACAGATCTCAAGTAAGTCCTGTGTATCACACAGACACTGAGTTTATTGATGAATATGATGACGTTGCGGATAAGAATGACGGTAACTTGACAGCCGGCAGGTTGCCCCTGCCATATGACATTTTCATGACAGGACGGTACAAAAAAAGCCTTCCTCTCCGTTTCACATTGAAACGTAAACTCTCCATCACTCCGTCTTCCTTTCCCAATTTCCCCCCTGTCACGGGTTGCTCTATCACGGGCCTCTACCGAGCACAGGAAAGTTCAGAGCACGATTCGCAACAAGGCCCTTTCTAAAAACACAACAGTTATTTCACATGTACTGTTACAAAAGCCATGGACGACATTCTTTAGAAAGATGTCCTCTTGTCTTCTCGTCTAATCTGATTAATGCTCCACTGTACCCAGTCTTCGCTGTCAGTGTGAGATCTTTCAGCAACCAGAAAGCAATACATTTCATTGGTCACTGATAAATAAATAAATTTGATTGGTCACTGATCTTCCAGTCACGTCAGTGTCTCATTCATCCGATGTCATTTGGGAATAAACCAAGGGTCTGCTACGGCGAAAGCCATTTAGAGAAATGAGCTTCAAAATTATTCGTGCTTGTAATATTTGGTGGACAATACCGCATTGACCGTCAGATCGGATCAGGTAGTGCCAAGCCAATAGGCGTAGGCGATCATCTCTCTCCATCTCGCTTAATCCTGGCGTCTCGAATCAAGTCGACTGCTGCTTTCCTGCCAAACCATACAGTCAAGCCAGCCAGGTATTTTCGTCTTCTCCATCCTCTCTGTCTTTTGCCGTTTATTTTTCCAGTCATGACCAATTTATCGGAACCTTCATGTCTGCTGATGTATCCGA
Source organism: Achatina immaculata (assembly GCA_009760885.1). Taxonomy (NCBI): domain Eukaryota; kingdom Metazoa; phylum Mollusca; class Gastropoda; order Stylommatophora; family Achatinidae; genus Lissachatina; species Lissachatina immaculata. The sequence goes on along the minus strand of CM019718.1, from coordinate 34,947,485 downwards.
GAAACTTTCACTGTCTTTCTCTTATGTACAGCACTAGCTTGGGATACTCCTTTGCCTGTTATAATACTTCTTCATTTGTCTTTCTGGCTGCCCATGTCACACGAAGCATCTTTCTTAGGGGCCACATTCAAGCAACCTTTATTCTTCGTTCTAATTTGTTATTCTTAGTCCATGTTTCAGTTGTATAAAGTAGAACAGGTTCTATATAGCATCTTATAATTCTCTTTCATATTACATTGACCTTGGACATTTCATTCTCTTTAAAAACGGCACGTGGTATAAAGATGTTTATTTTCTGCTTTACCAGGGGAGTAAGGAGAGAAGCAGTGCAGCCAATAGTTAACGCCCTTCTCATAAACGAAGAACGAGGTATTGATCTGAAATTCTACCTACAGGCATGCACCAGGTAACAAAAGCTGTAAAAATGGAAACCTAATGCCTGAGTGCTTACAGATAAGGGAGGAAATCTGTCTGCAGTAATTCGCTTTAAACACAACCATGTTTTAGTGTAGTAAGTTATCTGGCAGGAAACTCTCCGTTATAGCGAGCGAATCAATAACAGCTTCTCAGATCGTCAGAAAAGACCTCCCCCCCCCCTCTCGGGGCCCCACCTCCCTCAAATAAAATCATTTCGGTTCTTTAAACTTCTGATTATCAGTCGGAATATCCCCTTCACCCCCCACCCACCCACCCCCCACTCCCCGAGTCATGATTTCCAAGGGTCTATGAGTTGTTTAGTGTGTAATGACTCCACGAGGTTGAAGATACTGTAGAACGTTCTCGTCCAAACCATCACCAGTGCTCCTTCATGTTTTCTTCAGTGGGTTTGATATTCCTTTGTATATTCTACACACCCGCATTCTGTGATCAAGCCCTGTGATCAAGCCCTGTCTTGTTCTGGCCCACGGTGGTCTAAAGCAACTCTCCTACCCTACACTTCTTGTTGTACCAGCTGTATACGCACTTGATGTATGGGGCGGAGCCGACCGGTGGAGTACAGCACAGTCTTAGAGCTGGTGAACCACAGGAGCCAAAGACCAGATCTCCTCCTCTTTATTTAAACTTTAGAAAACCCCCCCCCCCTTCTACTTTTTTTTCCTTTAGAGCTGAATGTATTCAGAACCCCACAGTAACGGAGCAAGACGCACTGGTCACACTAAATGAGATAGCGGTAAGTGACACATAACTAACTACCTCAAGATTGGCGAATCATAGCTAGTCAAGACCCTATCCTATCTCCCAGTGGAAACAGACAGTGGTCTGATTAAATGAATACGGATCACGATGGAAAGACGTACCGGTCTCAGAAGTAAACTGAACCGAAGTTGGATGTTTCGGACCGAGAGGCGCATATAACGCGACACAACGCAACCAAAGCACTTTTGAGGGCGAATGAAGAAGATTGAGAAGATGAATGATTCTAAAGCAGTCCTGTACAAATCCTGTCCACACATGTTTTTATCCAGCAACTTCGCTGACGACAGATTCTGTCAGTGTTACACAATCACCTACAGTAACAGTAAAAGATGTTTGTGTCACAAGATCTATCCTCCTTTCTCAGCGGCCTTTGATCTTTAATTTTAACCCTCGTTTACTCTTCCAACGACGTTACACTGGGAAATAATTACAGCTTCCTGAATTTTGTTGTTTCTTAAACAACGTAAGAAAATGTATCATATATACTTACTCCAGTACAGCCTGTATATTTGAGCCTATCTTCGTCGTACTTAAATCTTACATCCTTCCTGCGCCGTCTTACGTCACACAGGGCACGCAGTGTGTCTCTCGTCATGAGTTTCTATTCTCAACGAGCTTCTCAGCCTCATCAAGGGGTTTGATGCCTACTGTTTTAGCCTTACTGGTCCGTGTTCTCTTTAGGGTCTCTCGAGCTCAGCCTCTTTTTCCAAAATGTATCCCTTTAAATACATCATATATATTTGGGCCTGTCTTGGTGGATTCAAATGAAAGACAAGGTACTGCAGCAAATCTCAAATGAAAGACAAGGTACTACAGCAAATCTCAAATGAAAGACAAGGTACTGCAGCAAGTATGGGGAGAACACAGACTGTATATACGGTCCCCAGGAAACCAGGAACTCTATTATTATCATTAAAAGAAGATCAACATTGGGGCACAGTACACCACTAGTTACTGAGAGGCGCTTAAAGCAAGATCTATTTCTAAATAAAACTTTTTTTTTGGTATCACTATTACAACTTCCACCAAACGTTTACAGAGAAACTACGTGTAATATTTTAAATTTCACGTCTGGGGGCTGTTAGATACGCCTTTCGTTCTGAGCCAAATGTTAGACATAATTGGCACGTGTCTCGTATTTATCAACATTCGCTTTGAGGTCCATAAAAATGTCACTTTCGAGTGGCGCGCGGGAAGGTGGGGGTGGGAGGGAGGGGGAGGGGATGATCTAACTGCAGATACACCACTCCCCACCTGCCGTATGTCTGTACCCATGTTACAAGTTCCACTGGTTGAACTAAATTCGGTTAAAGCCGGGTCGAGAGATATTAAATATTCATGAGTTATTTTATGACAGATTTTTGTCCCCCCTACTTGGTTTATAATGAAAGTATAGTTTTCTTTGCCCTGTGTAGGGTCTGTCGTAAAATCTGAGACGTTTTCATGAATATATACCTCTTGCATAAGCAGGTAAGGGGATACTTTGATTTCTGAATAAAACATCAGAATAACAACAAAAACAGAAGTTATGTGCTCAAAATGACAACAACAACAACAAAAGAAGGTACAGACTCAAATTACAAAATAAAACAGGTTATATGCTCAAAATAACAAAAACCAGAGACTATATGGTCAAAATAACAAATATATATATATGCATATGCAGGAAACTCTCTACCGTAGAGAGCGGAACAACAACAACACAACTCCTTCAGATCATCAGAGGAAGTATCCCCCCTCAGACAAGTGTTTCGGCCCTTTAAACTCCTGACACTCTAAGGGGGGCCCTCTGGGTCATGACTCCCAGAGGTCTTGTGAGTTGTTGCTTTTTTTCTTCCAGTTGCCACTGCACTTTTTTGAAGTGCGTCAAAGCTATTAATATATATATATAAATTAATAGTCATAAAATCCCTTGATGAGGTTGAAAGACTCACCGAAGACAGGAAAAATTGGCGAACTACTATGCGAGCCCTATGTGACGTTTAACGGCACGGGAAGGATATAAGATATACACACACACACACACACAAATATATAAATATATATATATGTATATACAGTATATATATTCAAAATAACAAAACATAAGAGGTTATATGCTCAGCATAATTAAAACAAAAAAGAGGCTATATGCTGAATAATTATAAATTCCTAGTAAAAATATTCCCTTTATTTTACCGACTGTTTTTATCCCCTACAAAAGTTTTTATGCACTATGTTTTATAGAATTGTTTTTATCTTCTTCAGATCTTTTTACTCACTATATTTTACATAATTTTTTATATTCTACAGACGTTTATTATTAATCCACAATATTTTACAGATTATTTTTAAACCCTTATGTTTTACAGATCGCTTTTATTCTCTTAAGAAATAGGTGTTTTGTATGCATTTTATTTTACAGATTTAAAAAAAAATCTTTTATAGATGTTTTCAATCTCTTATATTTTACACATTGTTTTTGTCCCCTAAAGGTGTTTCTTGAATTCAATATAAATATTCTTTTTAATCTCCAAAAGAGCAGATATTGTTTACATTATAATTTTCAATGATTTTAAAATAATGGTGTATCTGGGTGTCCGAGTGGCGAAGTGGTTAGTGCACTAGTCTCTCGCGGCGAAGGTCGGGGGTTCGAATCCGGCCGGAGGAACCCCAGTCACCCAGCTGTAGAAATGGGTACCCGACTTCTTCTGGAGTTGGGGAAGGAAAGGCGGCCAGGTGTGATACTGACCATATCACCCTCTAGTGTGCTGACAGGTCAAGGAAAATATGGGCACTAACACCATATCCCTATGTGCCTCTAAGGCATGGCAGGATTACCATTACTTTTTTTTACCTTACATCTTACATACTTCCCGTGCCGTTAAACGACACGTAGGGCTCACATGGTAGTTCGCCAAGTTTTCCTGTTTTCGGCGAGTATTTTCGACCTCATCAAGGGACTTTATGCCTGCTAAACTGGCCTCTCTTAACAATGTGTAACAAACACCATTTTCATTGCGATCAGCTTTAGCCAGGAGCAGACGAAGCGTATATAACAGGGGTCTTAACCGTTATGTATGATCACAGATCCATAATATGCCTATTATGTCCCCATACCTCTTTCGCCAGGCTGTGGGAATCATCATCATCATCATCATCATCATCATCATCATCAGTCCTATTAGGTACCAATATAACTTCAAAAAGTTGCAACTATTAAAAAGAAAAGAAAGGTAGGAATCGCTTTATTAATTAACGAGCAAAAAGTTGCAGAGTTTCGGTTTACACCTTAATCGTACAAGAACATATAGGACAAAGTAATAGGAAAAAAAAAGATAGAAGAAATAGGGAAAGAAGACAAAATATACATTCACGTGAATGCTGTGTGACAAACAGGAATGGAATAAATTGGGGGGGGGGAGGAGGAGCACTTAGCTGTGACTAGTAAGACACTGCGTCCACTAGCGCGCGTGGGAGAACATTGTGAACGTTTAAATGAAGGCTTGGGATGTGTAATCTGCAGGTAATAAGGGGATGGGGGCAGTGGAAAGAAGAGGGAAAAGGATACAATGGTAATCTAGCCAAGAAAAAGATGGGTGAAACAGATGAATGTGACTGGGTTTGTAATGTGATGCAGTGAGGGCGATCTGGAATATAAGTTACGAGTGAGGAAAGAGCAGAACTTGATAGAAGGGGAATATGATTTGGGAGAAAAAAAAGAATGCAAGACATATCTGGATGAGAATTTTTGGTAGAAATAAACTGAAAAGCAAGTTATTTTGTAATTTTAAAGTATGGATTGAGTTAGAAATGTGCTACTTTTCATTTTATTTTAGACGCTGCCAAAAGATGGCTGCAAGACATCGTTAATGATCTGCAAATGGATGCGTCAGCAGCAGGGCATCTTGCTCACAACCGAGAGGCCTACATGAGAGCTGTTAGGGAGGCAAAGTTCAGCACGGGACATGCAAGTGAATGAATGAATGAATGAATGAATGAAATGCCAAAATATTTCTCTATGCATTGATTCGCAAGAGTGTGTGCAAGATCTACCAACCCTGAAAATGTGATGGTGGAGTGAGAGAGTTAAGTGTAGCTGAACTGAACTTCGGGTTCAAACCGCGTGGTTCCACCGAACTGAATGTAGCGGTTCTCAAGTCAGAAAATGTCAATAGCCTGAGTTTCACTTTATACATGAATATCACGGAACAGAAGAACTGTAGGAGAACCCTAGTTTGACAGTATCATTGCGTTAGAGAATTATTCAGATATCGAGTCCCATACCCCGTCTTTTGATTCCCATATCCTCAGAGGGTACAAATATCCCTGGTTGATTACCGCGGCTCTGTAAATTCTGTCGAGATTTTAAATCAAAAATAGGCCCCTAAATTTACATTCGCACATTCCTGAACCTAAAGCAACTGACAGCTAATGTGCCACAGAAGGTCTTGAGGTGAGACGTCAATAATTCGCTTGAATGTCGATTCTTAAGAAGCGGCCATACCTGGTTTTAGGTGATAACATTTCCTCTTAAAAAACTAATTGTGTGCACTGACAAATGTCTCTAGCCATGTTTGGTGTTTGACGTCAGTTTAAACAAAAACAAAAAAAAAAAGTTTATAATCTCTGAACTAGTTGATAAGATCCCTTATACGTCACGCTCTTGGTCACAGCATCTGCACTCTAAGGGTTTATAGTTCACGGCCTGAGATCTTCGAAAAGAACAAGAAATAAAAAAACTTCCATGCAACATAAGAAAGCTCTATTTCGAGGAGGTCTACATTCACATTTCTGTGTCACTTCTACTTTGTTTTTGCGGCCACCGTGTAGGCATTGTTCCCTGTTGTTTTCTTCTTGACACCATTTTTCGTTGCGATCACCTTTAGCCAAGAGCAGACAATTTAATGGTGTGTAATTCTGAAGCAAAACAAAACAAAACAGCGACTATAGTCAGCTTTCGACAGCTGATTTTTTTTTTAAACAACCAAGGACGTGTGCAGATGTAGATCATTCTAACACTAATCTGCAACTGCGCATAAATACAAAACTTTGAAAACACCAGATTCTAAATGTTTGGGTTGTTGGGGGGGGGGGGGGGTGTTTACAATTCCGCAGCGGAGGGTTTTTTTAATTGTGGGAAGAAGGGCGGGGGGTTGTGGAAAATGAAAGTAGAAAACACGCATCTTTCAGTTCCAAATCACTTCATAATTTTCATCACTATCACCAACAGGACTACCACATATCATCAACAGGATTACCACATATCATCAACAGGATTACCACATATCATCAACAGGATTACCACATATCATCAACAGGATTACCACATATCATCAACAGGACTACCACATATCATCAACAGGATTACCACATATCATCAACAGGATTACCACATATCATCAACAGGATTACCACATATCATCAACAGGACTACCACATATCATCAACAGGATTACCACATATCATCAACAGGATTACCACATATCATCAACAGGATCACCACATACCATCAACATTTTACATCTTACATCCTTCCCGTGCCGTTAAACGTCACATAGGGCTCGCACGGTTTTTTACATCCTAATTTTATCATCAGCAGGACTACAATATGGAGGCAACATCAGACAAACGCAGAGGATTACAATGGCCCCTTGACACAGTGCTGGAGGACCTTGACTTTGCGGACGACATTTGTCTATTATCAAGCAGTCACAAAGATATGCAAGATAAAATAAACAAGCTAACTCAGAATGCAAACAACATAGGACTAAAGATCAACGTAGGAAAGACAAAGTTAATGAAGCAAAATGTGAACAACAGAAATGTACTCAGAGTAGATAGCAAGTTAGTGGAGGAGGTCAACGAATTTGTATACCTTGGCAGCAGAGTAGTAGAAAATGGAGACAGCACAGAGGACATCAACAGTAGACTTACTAGAGCAAACCAGGCTTTTGCAGTGCTGCAGACTATATGGAAATCAAATAAACTAAGCATAAATATGAAAATCAGGATATTTAAGAGTAATGTTCTAAGTGTACTACTCTATGGAAGTGAATGCTGGAAAATCACCAAAACCATAGAAAACAAGTTGAATTCTTTCCAGACTAAATGTTTACGTAGAATTAAAAAAATATTTTGGCCAAACACCATAAGAAATAACATCTTATTGGCAGAAATGCAGATGAAACCACTGACAACAATTATTGAGGAAAGACGCTGGCGATGGTTGGGACATGTGCTCCGAATGACTGACAACTCACTACCAAAAATAGCACTAAGATGGACACCACAGGGGAGCAGAAGTAAGGGTAGACCAAAAGAGACATGGAGAAGAACAACAGAAAGGATGTTGAGCAATAGAGGGCTCACCTGGGCAAGAGCAGAAAAAAAGGCGAAAGACAGGCATTTGTGGAAAACCCTTGCGGAAGCCCCATGTGCCCTGGGCACTTAAGGTTCAGAGAGAGAGAGAGAGACTATATGGAAATAAAAAAAAACTAAGCATAAATATGAAAATCAGGATATTTAAGAGTAATGTTCTAAGTGTACTACTCTATGTAAGTGAATGCTGGAAAATCACCAAAACCATAGAAAACAAGTTGAATTCTTTCCAGACTAAATGTTTACGAAGAATTAGGAAAATATTCTGGCCAAACACCATAAGAAATAACATCTTATTAGCAGAAATGCAGATGAAGCCACTGACAACAATTATTGAAGAAAGACGCTGGCGATGGTTGGGACATGTGCTCCGAATGACTGACAACTCACTACCAAAAATAGCACTAAGATGGACACCACAGGGGAACAGAAATAAGGGTAGACCAAAAGAGACATGGAGAAGAACAACAGAAGGGATGTTGAGCAATAGAGGGCTCACCTAGGCAAGAGCAGAAAAAAAGGCGAAGGACAGGCATTTGTGGAAAACCCTTGTGGAAGCCCCATGTGCCCTAGGCACTTAAGGTTCAGAGAGAGAGAGAGAGAGAGAGGACTACAATATCATCAATAGGATTACCACATATCATCAACAGGATTACCACATATCAACAGGATTGCCATATATCATCAACAGTATTACCACATATCATCAACAGAATTGCCATATATCATCAACAGGATTACCACATATCATCAACAGGATTGCCATATATCATCAACAGGATTACCACATATCATCAACAGGATTACCACATATCATCAACAGGATTGCCATATATCATCAACAGGATTACCACATATCATCAACAGGATTACCACATATCATCAACAGGATTGCCATATATCATCAACAGAATTAGGGCCCAAGTAACATCGTCATCTATCACCACAGACATCACTAAACAGAAGCGAAAAGTTCTAGGTTTCGTAATTATTCACATAAGTACTAGCTCCTTCTTTCTCCCCTTGAGAACTTTTCCAGTCTTTACCAAGTGTAGCGTCAGTCGTCTCATGGCATGTCCAAGGAACTTCTTCTATTTTATTCTTACAAGTTTAACCAGCTTTGGTTGTCTGAAACTTCCCCGATGCTCCTCTTCATATTTTTTCTCCCTGGCTGCATAGGGTATATTTTCTGTCAGTCTTACATCTTACATCCTCCCCATCGCGTTAAACGTCACATCGGGCTTGCATGGTAGTTTGCCAAGTTTTCCTGTTTTCTGCGAGCTTTTCAAACGCATCAAGGAATTGTGTGCCTACTAAATTGGCCTCTCTTACAATGTCCTCTTTAGAGTTTCACGCAGTGGACCTTTTATTTATTTTCTTTGGCCTGTTGTGTTCCACTTGATAGCTTGTTTTGGGATTCTCTGACTGTTTCTTCTCATCACATGACCGACACATATCCATATCCTTTTTCTGATCACCCATGAGACATGTTGTTGTTTGCTCATCTGTCTTACCCAATGCGTTATTCTTGAATTCGTTTCAGTTTATGCGGAATATTTTCCTTAGGCATTTGTTTTCAAACGAGTCTAATTTCTGTCAGTGACATTGCTTTATTTGTTAGTGCTAGTAATCAGTTTCAGAAATCTGGTTTTATTTTACCTTCCTAATTCTTAACATGGGTTTACTTGTAGTGTTGGTCAACTGCTGTTAGTAACTTTCAGATTTAACTGAATTTCTAAACTGTACTTTTGTTTACGTCTCTCTTTCCGCATGGATATTTCATCTCACTTTATTTACCCTGTCTGACGTTACCAATACTTTTGTGTTTGTGTTACAGTTATCTGGTTATTGTCTACTTTTGTGTTTGTGTTACAGTTATCTGGTTATTGTCTACTTTTGTGTTTGTGTTACAGTTATCTGGTTATTGTCTACTTTTGTGTTTGTGTTACAGTTATCTGGTTATTGTCTACTTTTGTGTTTGTGTTACAGTTATCTGGTTATTGTCTACTTTTGTGTTTGTGTTACAGTTATCTGGTTATTGTCTACTTTTGTGTTTGTGTTACAGTTATCTGGTTATTGTCTACTTTTGTGTTTGTGTTACAGTTATCTGGTTATTGTCTACTTTTGTGTTTGTGTTACAGTTATCTGGTTATTGTCTACTTTTGTGTTTGTGTTACAGTTATCTGGTTATTGTCTACAGTTAGTGCTCTCTTTGATATCCCAGTTCACTACTTTGCGCAAACTTCTGTCCTTTTCTGTTGTTTGCATGCCTTACTTACTGATTCTGTGAGCTCCTGTTACCAATCTTTTAAAATGTTAAATACTTTTCATTAAAGCTTTTCTGCGCTTTCCTCATTTACAACATGATCTTGTGATCCACAGAAAGTCCTCCGCCTGAACTATTTCTAGGATGTTCAGTCTTTGAATTTCCTGTATTACCTTTTTCTAAGTGTTTCTACGCGGCTTTCAAAGTGCCGATCTCTTAAGTCCTTTAATTTATACCAGTGTTTATTATCGTATAAATACACAGTAGCGTAGGTGTATTTCTGAGGTGAGCTGGACTATGAAAGTCTCTTACCAGACAAGACTGCTCCCTCATGGACCATTCCCCTTTTACTACTCCGTTTCTGTTTTTTCATAAATCAGTGAAGCATGAAATGACCTGGGAAATGGTGGGATGGGGATTGGGGGGGGGGGGGGGGGGTTAACAAAAATACGGTGATGAATTCCCTTTTCGTTCCTGCAATTTTTTTTAAAATATACGTTAGGTTTTTGTCTAAAGAAACAAACCGGCAACAAGTTAATGTGCGCAGTTGTTTTGGTCTGCTGCCGGTTATCTGCATATTCACAGCTAACCTCTGTTTGTATCAAGGGCTCTGAACTAGTGAGGAAATTCCTAGTGCCTGAAAAAAAGGGGGGAGGGGAGATTAGTTGGGACCACAGATAGGCGAACTAACAATGTTGGAATACTTATATCTTTCTACAATGTAGGTGAATTTTTCAACAGTTTGTGTCTGTCAATCTGTAGATCAAACCCCCCCCCCCCCCCCATCCCTAGAAACTCTAATATTCCCCACTGGCTGAGAATCCCACCAGAGACCATCCTACCATCTGCACTCTACAATGGATATAGAAATAAACGCATCTGCACCCATATACATCTATGCTAGAAGGAAGGACCGTCTCTACTGACAGTACAGCACGTGCATTTGCAGGGGGTGGGAAATTTGGGGGGGGGGGGGGGGAGGGAATAGGAAAGGTGAGATGAAGTGAAAAAAAAGAAGAAAATTAAAATAATGTGAAAATAAATTATTAAAAAGAAACACATTTTCATTTATTATTAAGCACGCTTACTCGTGGTTCATCCCAACTGGGGAAAGGATTCTAAATGAATTGATTTCTCTCTTCTCTGGCGTCATTGTTTTAAGGAAATACTTTCTGTGGCATAGAAAGCTAAATATTGTAGCATAGTTACAGACTGAACTGCAGAAGTGATACTGAACAATGTAATATATTTGCAACATTTATTAATACAGATCAATATTCATCAAGCATTTTCTTGATTTACTTCCTGTAGATGCCACGCCAGACTTAATGTTTAACTGAATGTATTCTTAGAAAATTGTTCCACATGAATATTCTGGCTTGCAAGTATGCATGATAATGGCACGAGAAAAGATCAAATATAAACGAAAACCATTCAAAATTTCAACAATGCATTACAGACTTTAACCCGAGAGTTATATCCCTTGTTCTCATTCTCTCGTGTTGGTTGGCAATGACAGTACGACGTCAATTAGAAAAGAAATTTTAAGTTCTGAAACAGTTCAAAAATTTCTGTGTGTTTTTCTCAGCCTCAGCATCGCGTGGGGGGGGGGGGAATCTTATTAAAAACATATTACAACTGTAACACTCAAGCCACTACGTACCACCCCTCGGGAATCTAGAATCATCTTATTAAAAACATATTACAACTGTAACACTCAAGCCACTAAGTACCACCCCTCTGGGAATCTAGAATCATCTTATTGAAAACATATTTCAACTGTAACACTCAAGCCACTAAGTACCACCCCTCTGGGAATCTAGAATCATCTTATTGAAAACATATTACAACTGTAACACTCAAGCCACTAAGTACCACCCCTCTGGGAATCTAGAATCATCTTATTGAAAACATATTACAACTGTAACACTCAAGCCACTAAGTACCACCCCTCTGGGAATCTAGAATCAAAGTCGTTTGTTCTTTAAAAGATGTTCTATTGACGAGTTTTCTGATGGTTTGACAGAAATTTCTGATGATGAGTCAGTGGACAAAAGGGCAAGACATGAAGCTCACAAACATTTGCCCTTAAACTCAAAGATTTCAATTTTTTAAGGTGTCTTGTTATATGGCATTATGTTTTGAATACATTTAATGTTGCGGTTGAAACTGGATTGGAAAGACTTGTCATGATTTCAGATGATCATGAAATCGGTCAGAAGATAGATTATACTGACTAATTCCTGATTTTATGAATATTAAACCAATGAATTTCTCTTTAAACGCTAGATATTTAACTGAAACAACAGAAATGCACACAACGTGAAGACATATGGCCTACGAAATAAAACAAGTACAAGCCATTTTTTGTAGTCTCTACGTTCTGCAAGTGATGAGGGTTATAATGACGTAAGCAATATATCTATATTCACTTCTTTTAACTGTCCCTCATTTTGTAATAAATTTATAGTTTATCTTATGAATTTTTTCCATTATTTTTTTGTAAAATGTTATTAATGCTATTTAAAATTAATGGTTACACATACTTAAGTCTACTTATCATCATCATCATCATCTTCTTCTTCTTCTTCTTCGTCTTCTAATCTGTCTGCTTACGCCGCTAGCGTCGAAGGGAGTTTCAGATATCGGACCAGAGCAAGATGAGAGGCCTGGGTAGCTGTCATGTTATGTTTCCTCAGTGTGTCTTTCACTCCATCTACCCACTTTTTCTCTGGTCATCCTAGCGCCATTTATCCAGATGTTTTCGAGTTGTAAGCACGTGCTCTTGGTTCGCCTGGACCCACGCGTATCAAATGCCCGAACCACTTTAGCTCTGATTTTCTGTGTTGTATTTGACAGTTGTTCTCACCTTTCACTTAACATAATCATTTCTAAAATATTAAGTGTTAATTTGGGAATTGTGGGTGGGGGGGGGGGGGGGGGAAGAGGGAGTGTGTGAAGACACCCGTCCGATGAGGCAGTCAGCGACCCATAACTGATATGCCAGCGTCAGGGTTAGCGAACCGTAGCTGATATGCCAGAGTCAGGGTTAGCGAACCGTAGCTGATATGCCAGCGTCAGGGTTAGCGAACCGTAGCTGATATGCCAGAGTCAGGGTTAGCGAACCGTAGCTGATATGCCAGCGTCAGGGTTAGCGAACCGTAGCTGATATGCCAGAGTCAGGGTTAGCGAACCATAGCTGACCAAGACCCTGCCCCCACCTCTCCGTGGTACCCCCAGTAACAGGCCTAGCCTGGCTAACTTGGCAGATCGTCATAGTCCCCATGGTGGTGGAGTCTGCTAAAGAAGTATTGCACAGCCCCAGCTGCTGTTTAGCTGGACTCCGGGACTGAAAAGCCGCCATAACCCGCTGCCACGCCGACACGACGCTGTAACTCAGCCTTCACAGCATCGGCTGCAAAGAACACCAGCTCGCAGTTACAGGGAGATAGCACAAGACAAGGCAAGACAAGACAAGACAAGAGAAAGAGTGGGGTCTGCAGTCTACGCTACTGCATCGAAAGGCAAAATTCCTACCGCCGACCCTGCTAGAAAGTAGATGCGCAGGATGGCCACTTAGTAATAAAGTAACTAATAGATATATAATGTAGAGGTTTGACGCTGACAGCTTTCCAGTTTTATTATTATTATTATTATTTATACCAGTCAGCAATCACAGATGTAGGTTCCACAAATATATGCGTGGCGCTGCACTTTCTGGTCAAAATTTTGCACCTAAGTGGGTAAGGCTGCAATCATTGACTGTCTTGTTTGTTTTTTTTTTAATATGCCGTTTAGTTGCATCTAGATTCTCTTACAATTTACAGGTGTTGCTAACTTTTTCTTTTCTCAGGAAATATCTAGATTTGATCCAAAATATATCTAGAATTATCTGGATTTTTAAAACATTCATCTAAAAAAAAATGTAATTCATTTTATTGTTTCAAAAAATGTGTAAGCGAAAATCAATGCGTAATTTTGATTAAAATTAATGTTAATGTGGCATTAATGATAATAATTACTTGATTAAGTCACACAGAGGGTCAATTACTTGATTAAGTCACACAGAGGGTCTTCATCATCATCATCATCATCATCATCATCATTTGAGGGACCTGGTTGATAGGGTAATGTAGAGGCATCGCCTCGTGCATTTGCAGCCATTATTCCCACATCTTTTATAACTCCGAGGGGAAGGCTAAAACAGCGACGGCGCTCTCCATGTTTTCATAAACTGAATTTGACCAATAAAACAGCGGGAAGAATTTCAGGGTTAAATTTTGTTTAGATTTGACCAGATTCATTGTGGTAAAAACATCTCAATATCAACATTTGAACGTGACAGCATTACAGCTAAGATAATACATTCACAAAGTTCTTAACATGGATTACTTCTTGTAGCATTTCTGTGCTATTTCACGTCACCTCAGAAGAGCACTGTGTCTTGTTTCTTAGTCTAATCAAATACTTTTGATTCCTGTTAACTGGTATTCTGCTTTAGTTATATGTATTTAAATATGTCATTTACTTGAATATGTCATTACTTTACACATTGAAGAGGTCTTCTTCGTTGATTGCAAAATATTATTTACAAAGAAGAGAGATTCGTATTCGTCAATTTTTCCACATTCTCTGGAACTCTCATATATATATATATCTTCACTACTTCAGTTTGTAACTTTCTTTATTTTTGTCTCGGATCTGAAGCCTAAATATTGTTTGTTATTTTTTTAAATGTAAATTGTTTGTTTCTAATAACTCCAAACTTCTTGTATAAAGTGTCTTGTAAGACACTCATAAGAGGATGTAAAATTGCACACTTCAAAAAAGGCATACGTATTTCTTTAGAATAAGAGATGAAAACTAATTAAACTTCACAACTACGCAATTAATGAAGGCAACCATTTTTATGTGCATTACCTGTAAAAGGAACGTTAAAGAAGATGTTTACAAAGAATATTACGATGCCATTAACAATTGGAAGTTATGAAATACCAGAGATTAGATATGCTGATGACACAGTATTACTGTCTACAACGCAAAAAGGAATGGAAAAACTAATTATGTCAGTCCGGAAGAACAGCAAAGAGCAGAACCTCTATCTTAATGCGAAGAAAACTAAATTGATGACAACTGACAAAACAAACAAGGCAGCCAGAATATGTATCAATGAGGAACAATTGGAAGAGGTGGAGAGTTTTGAATATCTTTGATCATTACTAACTAATAATGGAAATACAATGAGGGAAATTAAAAGGAGGAGATCTATCGCTCTTCAAAAACAACTAAAGAAGCTGTGGAGAGGAACAGATAGAACTACAAAAATAAGATTTTTAAGGGCATGCATCTTTTCCATCCCAACATATGGCTGTGAGACCTGGACACTTAACAAAACAGCTAAGAAATGCATAAATGCCTTTGAATGTAAATGCTACAGAAAAGTTCTTCAAATATCGTGGGCACAAAAAAGAACAAATATATCCATATTATAAGAGCGTCATACTGAAGAAGGCTGGCTAGTAAATGTATAAAATAGAAAAAAGTAGGAGCAGCTTTATTACTTAACGATTACAAAGTTGTGACGTTTCGGCGTGAGCCTTAATTATACAAAAACGTACAGGACGAAGAAATAGAGAGAGGAGATAAAGTATAGATTCACATGAATACTATTTTTAAAAAAAATTTTTTTTTAAAGTACTTAGCTGTAAATTGTAAGGTGTGGCTTGTCCAGCGGTGTGTGTCAGGAACGTATTTAGTAGAACGTGGAGACTGTTTAAATAGAGACCTGTGACATGTGGTCGGTGGGTTGTAACTGGGGGTGGTGGATGGGGAACCGAGGAGGGGAGAGAGAGTGATACAATATTGACCTAGCTAGGAGAAGTTGAAACAGATGATTGGGGAAGAGGGGTTGCAGAGTGATGCTGTGAGGAAGTTTGAAAAGTAAGAAGGGATAGACTCAGTGGAGAGGTACTATAATGATTGAAGAGAATGTTTCGTGTAGCTAAACAGCGAGTTTAACACATATGGTTCCAGAGTCCCATAATTTTGAATGCAGCGGTTCTCAAGTGCCAGGCGGCTTGTGTCATCTGCGTGACATTGTTTGATGGCTGTTACCAGAAAATCAGATTTGCCTCCGTGGTTGGGGCCACTGAAATGATTTGGGACTGGTTTCGAAGCATGCTGGGCGATGTCGTACAGATGTTTTTGCATGCGGTCTCCTAATATGAGGCAATTCTCACCAATATATGTTATCCTGCATCTTTTGCAAACGATGACATATATCACATTACGGGACTCGCATGTGAATCCCTCATGAAGAGTGAGGATAGTTTTGGGAAGGATGATTGTTTTCGTTTCCCAGACTACAGGGCAGGTAACGCAGCTGGCTAGTAAAGAGGATTAAACAGAGAAAACTTAAATATTTTGGACACATTAAACGTCATGATAATCTAGAGAAGACCGTCTTGGAAGGGTGCATAATGGGGAAAAGAAAGAGAAGAAGACCAAGGCAAAAATGGCTGCAGGACATCGTTGATGATCTGCAAATGGATGCATCAGCAGCAGGGCATCTTGCTCACAACCGAGAGGCCTACAAGAGAGCTGTTAGGGAGGAAAGTTCCGCAAGGGACATGCAAATGACTGACTGGCTATCTGTAAAAGCATCCGTAGCTCTGTTTCATCTCAGTCAATAGGTTCTTAAGCTCCTACTCAACACTCAGCATTCAAGATAATAAGTATGACGCATGCGCAAAGATCATTAAGTGGATGAGTCAAATTCAGCCACGTCAGGCCTGCGCCAGTGTAGCCAGTATGCAGTACGTTAATTTAAGGAACTGAAACATTTATTTATTCACAGCAAAGATGTTAATTATGGAAGTTTTACTCATTTTGTTTTTTTTTTTTAAATTCGTTTCGGTAAACTGTAATAAAACTATTCAGAATGATCTACATTCATTAAAAATGTTCTAGACTTACAAGAAACATCTAGATAGCTTTGAACAAGGGACCAACATTATTTAGATGTAAAATAAAATATTAATATCTAGATTGGCAAACCTGCAATTCACCCTAGAGGAAAGTAAGAGAGAGAGAGAGAGAGAGAGAGAGAGAGAGAGAGCCCTACTGAGTAATAGCCATATAGTTTAAGTTTTACCGTACAGGATTGGCAGTAAGCGGAAGTTGTACAAAAAAAAAAAAAAGGAACAAAAATTCCTCCGAAACGAAAGTAAAGCAGACGAGAGCGATAGGCCTAACGAGCCCAGCAATGGAAGGGATCTGCCACCACGTCTGGTCTCTCCTACATTGAGCCTGTGTACGAGGGCTCGGCCTGTGCTTTTCAAAGCTACCAGACACCGAATCCTTCCCTGTCTTACAGGATTGGCACTTCAGCTGTGCTTGTTTCTACAATTATAAACATTACAAGCCGGCCTAGCCTACCTGTTGCGCGGACCGAGTCCGAAAGTAAAAAACATTGAAACTAGGTCGTGGATAAGCAAGTCTTGCAAAAAAACTCTCTCTCTCTCTCTCAACTACAGGATTGTAAACATGAGTCATACTGAGATTTTGTGGGCATATAATATGCAACAGATTTATTCAGTTCGCAGCGAAGGTAACGCATTTCAAATCGGATAATCGCTGGATAATTCTGCCGATCTTGCTGATTTATAGAAGACATTGTCTGCCCAGGTCACTACTGGAACTTGACTTCTCGACATGGACTATTTCGTTAAGCTGTAAACGCCTGTAGTCACTCTTGTGCATGAGAAAGAAATGTTGTATAGGTAAGTAGTGCTTATATTTTTATATATTTATTCTTTCAGTTCTTTTCTACGGGCAAAAGTTGGACGAAGATCTAATTTTCAGCTTTGCATTTGTTCTCCGTACTAAAGATCCAGCACATGTGTTTTTCTGCCGGCAGCAGTGACTGTAGCAACTACAGCTAACGATGATAGCTCAGCAGTAACTAGTAGTGGTGGCTCAGCCACAGCTGATAATAGCTCAGCTATAGCTGGTAATGATAGGTCAGTTTTAGCTAATGATGATAGCTATAACTAATAATGATAGCTCAGCTTTCAGTCAGTCATTTGCATGTCCCTTTGCCTCCCTAACAGCTCTCTCAGCTTTAGCTAATGATAATAGATTAGTTATAACTAATGATGATAGCTCAGATTTAGCTAATGATGATAGCTCATCTATTCTAATGATGATAACTCAACTATAGCTAATTACGGTAGCTCAGCTAAAGCTAATGATGCTAGCTCAACTAAAGCTAATAATGATAGCCCAGCTATGGCTAATGATGATAGCTCAGCTATTACTAATGAATAGCTCAGCTATAACTAATGATGCTAGCTCAGCTGTAGTTAATGATGATAGCTCAGCTAGATTCAAACAGTGAAAGCTGGCTGCCTGCTTTTTTCCTTGTGCCCCTATACTTGTATCAGAAGTTGAGACACCTACCCTACCCATGAGATGCAAATACTGGGCTTCTCTTAAAGCTGCCACATAGGCACAAAGCACATCGATCTGAACCCACACCCCAGGCTGTTGTGGCACTGTGGAAGTGAAGTAGTTCTCTTGGGTTTGGTTCATCAGCCAGTTTCTTGCAGGAAGGAATCTCTGCACTTTTAAAAATGTCTTAATTACCGCTGATAAACTACCATAGATATAGGTTCATAATTTATATGTTGGAAATATAAAAATATTTTGTAAAATATGAATTCATCATCACGTAATATATACTAAGAATAATTTAACAGTGACCAAAGCACCAAGAAAATAAGATTTTTAAGGGCATGCATCTTTTCCATCACAACATCGTGAGACCTGGACATTTAACAAAACAGCCGAGAAACACATAAATGCCTTTGAATGTAAATGCTACAGAAGAGGTCTTCAAATATCATGGACACAAAAAAGAACAAATATATCTATACTACAAGAACTTAATATTGAAGAAGGCTAGCTAGTAAAGAGGATTAAACAGAGAAAACTTAAATATTTTGAACACATTAAAAAAGTCATGATAATTTAGAGAAGACTGTCTTGGAAGGGTACATAATGGGAAAAAGAAAGAGAGGTAGACCAAGGCAAAGATGGCTGCAAGATAGTGTTGATGATCTGCAGATGGATGTATCAGCAACAGGGCATCTTGCTTACAACCCAGAGACCTACAGGAGAGCCATTAGGAAGGCAAAGTTCCGCAAGGGACATGCAAATGACAGACTGTCCCAAGCTCTTGCTGTCAGTCTAACAGCTATATATTTGCTGAGTAATATGCATGGAAACTATGTGAATAGGTAAAATTTGGAGTAGGCACTTAACTCTTTCACCCTTGAATTAATTTTCATGCTGTGCGTTAATAAAATTTTGATCTGAAATTTTGGTAGAATGAAATTGGTAGGAAGTTACTCTGTAATTTGAAAATATATGTTGGGTCAGAAATGTGCTACTTTTCATTTTATATAGATTTAGCCTAAATATCGCTTTGAGCATTGATTTTTAGATGTGTAAGATCTACCAGCACAGCTAGTGTTGTTTTGGAGTGAAATGAGTTAATTTTAAATACTTCAGTTTTTATCATTGTAAGATTCTTCTTCTTCTTCTTCTTCAGTTTTACGAGCCATTAAGGCTCATTGCTGCAGATAAAGTTCGCCTCCATTCCTCTCTATCCCAAATCTTCTCTCCAGTTGGTGACACCAGTTTCTTTTATATCCTCATCTATGTTGTCTTTTTCATCTCTGCCTTGGTCTTGTTTCCCTCATCTCTTGTACATACATCATTTTCGTTTGTCTGCTCTCTTCCATTCTTTCTACATGCCCCAGCCAGTATAGTCTGTTCAATTTCAAGACATAATTTAAATTTATATGAGAAATAAATATATTTTATTTAATATTTTTTTTTCTAAAAGCTATTTATATCATACAGTTATTAATGATTGTGACAATATAATTTCATGCACCACAAAAGTATTATTCATATTTGAGTTCATATTCACCAAAGAAGTAAACTGATTAATCTGTCTTTTGGCCAGATGATTGAAACCAAACATTTCTGTACATCTCTTATGCAAATCCATATTTTTCTAGTGAGTCTAAATCTTTATAGTAGTGGTCACAAAAGAAATCAGTATAAACTTTGTATAAAGAACCAAATGGTTCTTTAAAAAAAAAAAATTCAGTTCTTTAAAGCAGGTGCAGTTTTGTACATTGTATTCTCACATGCTTGTCCATGTAAATGAAGTTTTGCATTGGTCGTTGTACATTTCTAGTGGCAGACAGTTTTATATTTCAGTTCTCATTGTTTTCTTTAGAACTTTCAAAGTACAGAATCTATATTATTTTATTTACCATACCATTATGACTGACCAGGAGTGAATCTCACACTTACTGTCCACTGGTAGAATGTAGTTGTTTAACCATTTTTTATTTTTGTTTTCTTTGTTAAATTTATGAAACATCATCAGACAAGCATGAACATGATATGTGTTTTCTAAAAAGTTAGTTTCAGTTTTTTTTTTTCTTTTCCTTTTTTTTTTCCTCCTGCATCTTTTACATTTACTAACATATCTTTCTCTTACTAATACAGTGTATTACCTATGATGTTATCAGTAATGATTATGACTGATTCAAGATAACTTACACAAGCTTATGCTCATATGAGACTGAAGTACATGCTTACAAAGATATACTCCAGGTTTGTTGTTGGGTGTATAATGGCAGGAGTTGGGGGGGGGGGGGGTGGAAACTATAACTTAATTACTGACCAGACCAAATCATGGGAACCTATACTTCAGACAGAAACTGTGATGTACACAATCAGACCAGACCATAGAGCCTAGATTTCAGACAGAAACTGTGATGTACACAATCAGACCAGACCATAGAGCCTAGATTTAAGACAGAAACTATGGCATACACAACCAGACCAGACCATAGAGCCTTGATTTCAGACAGAAACTGATATACACAATCTGACCAGACCATAGTGCCTAGATTTGGGACAGAAACTGTGGCCTACACAATCTGACCAGACCATAGTGCCTAGATTTGGGACAGAAACTGTGGCCTACACAATGAAACCAGATCATAGTCTAGATTTCAGACAGAAACTGTGGCCTACACAATGAAACCAGATCATAGTCTAGATTTCAGACAGAAACTGTGGCCTACACAATGAAACCAGATCATAGTCTAGATTTCAGACAGAAACTGTGGCCTACACAATGAAACCAGATCATAGTCTAGATTTCAGACAGAAACTGTGGCCTACACAATGAAACCAGATCATAGTCTAGATTTCAGACAGAAACTGTGGCCTACACAATGAAACCAGATCATAGTCTAGATTTCAGACAGAAACTGTGGGGTGCCCACCACAGCATGGATACACCTGTAAGCTTCATCCTAACAAGAAAGCTCAAAATTTAGCATACTCTGTAACTCATGTACTGTTGAAGTTATCAATAACTGTTAACAGTAACAATCATTCTCTTAATTCATTTTAAAATTAACTAATGTTTGGTAGTATTAGAAGCTCTTATCTCCAGTAGTTCTTTTTTTTTTGTGTCTCCTTTCTCTAGTACGCTAGTTCACAAAACTTAAGAGCATGGAAGGTTTATGACGGTCCGCAGACCAAGCAAATGGACTGGCTCTGTTAAAGCAGAAAGTCTTAGCATCTTCTGGGCTCTTTTTAGTGCTTTATTTTTAATAAAGGGTCCACATTGGTTCCTTAGGCTGGAAAGGATGTCCACATAGGGTTAACATTGTCATGAAGCCCCAAACTGAGGACTCCCCCAACCTCAGTGTTATGAAACTCCAAATCAGGACACCCCCGTCCCCAATGTTGTGAAACCCCAAAGTCAGGACACCCCTGTCCCCAGTGTTGTGAAACCTCAAAATCAGGACACCCCCGTCCCCAATGTTGTGAAACCCCAAAATCAAGACCGACCCTTCCCCCGGTCCCCCATGTTGTGACACCCCCCCCCCCCCTTTCCCCGTGTTGTGGAACTACAAAATGAGGACACCCCCATATTTGAGAAACTTGAAAAATGAAACTCCTCCTCACTATTGTTGAGCCCATGTATATTTATCACTAGATGTACTTTTTGTTAATGTTAACAATTCTATATTGTGCATGAAGTATTAACAAAAACTTTTTGCCTTGTAAAAATGGGCTTCACTAAAGCGATTCCTTTTATACAATATGTTTCTTTTTGTTCACCGTGGTCGTACGAGCGAATAGAGTCTCACGGCACGTGCTCGAAAAGATAGAACTTGACTGTCTTCACAGACTCCTTGTACTGCTCTCCACTTCCGCATTGTTCAGTGTGGTTGCTGCACTCCCTTGGAACTGAAGCTAAATTTCCATTGTATGTGGCAATACGTTTCTTCAGATTGTAGAAAATTGATCAGAACACTTAGTGTCATCAGTTTGTACACCGTTTTTCCATCAACAATTTTATATTTATTTCTGCATTTTCCCGGGAGATGTGTTTGAGATACAGTCTCTTACACCAAGAAAATTCTCGCTAAAGGTAGCATCCACATTTTTACAACATCCCTCATACGGTGCTTCCACATGAATCTAGACAGATAAATTAAGTTATCGGAAACAGTATACACATAACAAAAGCTAACGCTGCACATGTCACTGAAAAGGGGAAACTGGGCGCTAATAAAGATATGAAATAGAAAACGCAGAGAAAAAGCAATACTAAAACTGCGATATTGTAAGTGGAAATGCTGCTCATTTGTCAGTATAATTAGTCGAACAGCTAACTCGTTCGTTCTTAATCAGCAGTCGCGTTAACCAGCAGTTTCCGGTCAATTACCAATTAAAAAGGAGAAAAAAAAACGAAACTTTTTGCGGTCGTCGGTTACCGTAGCCGGTTTATATCAGAAACCTAGTAAAAAGTAACAAAGCGGAATCGTTTGAAGGTTAATCGGGCAAGTGGAGCAATGATGTTCAGTTTTGCATGGAGTAAAATCAGTCAGTTTTCACTTCTGTTCAGCATGTAAGCATTTTTAAAATCTCGCCGCAAATAAGATAATAACAAAGTTCACACGAACATTTAATTCCCGCTGTTGTTTGTAAAGTGTGTCTATATTTTTTTTTAAAATGCATAAAGTACCGAATGTTGTGTTCAGAAAACCGGTATTTCGGAAAGTACTTCATGCAAGATGAAAGACAGGTACAGTTGTACCGGTTTCAAATAATCCTAGCGCCATAATTTCATTCATTCATTCATTCATTCATTCATTCATTTGCATGTCCCTTGTGGAACTTTGCCCCCCTAACAGCACTCCTGTAGACCTCTCGGTTGTGAGCAAGATGGCCTGCTGCTGATACATCCATTCGCAGATCATCAACGATGTCTTGCAGCCATCTTCGCCTTGGTCTTCCTCTCTTTCTTTTTCCCATTATGTACCCTTCCAAGACAGTCTTCTCTAAATTATCATAACTTTTTTTAATGTGTTCAAAATATTAAGTTTTCTTTGTTTAACCCTCTTTACTAGCCAGCCTTCTTCAATATTAAGTTCTTGTAGTATGGATATATTTGTTCTTTTTTGTGTACATGATATTCGAAGAACTCTTCTGTAGCATTTACATTCAGCACCATCATTTAGAACACTAAATTTAACAGTTGCCTGTCACCTGTAGAGAAAATCTTCCACTTCTACGTGGGGTACCGCCAGGAAGAACGTTCAGTCACTGGAAATGCGGATTCCACACACACACACACACAATGGAGGACATGTGATAATTCACAGGGTCCACGACTGTTCTCAGGCCAGAAAGGGGATTCATGAAAAAAAGGTTGAGAACCGCTCTTCCATTACTTTGTACAATAGAGGGAGCAGACTTCTTCATGTCACTCGGCGTTTTACTTTATGTAAGGGGACACAGAAGGCTTCTGATTTTTCTAATCTTCATTTCTTCTGTGGACGTCCTCTCTCTGAATATCTGAATGCCTCTCTCTCTCTCTCTCTCTCTCTCTCTCTCTATCTTTGTGTGTGCCGTGTAATAAGGCCAAACCATTTGCTCTTTTGCTTCTGTATGTACAGTAGCTTTAACGGTGTATTCTTCCATCCAGTTATCCTGATGACACTGCTTCTGATTCTTATCTCTTCCTGTTAAAGTTTAGTAGTCTTCTCCAGTACTTCATTTATCAGTTTATCTTTTGTTATTCATCTATTGACTGCGGCTGAGCAAGCAGCTCTGTGGTGGCATGTCTTAGTTTCTGCGCTCTTAATCGCTTGGTCTCAGCTCGAATCATCAGTACTAGCGGAGTGGAGACAGATAGAGCTAGAACATACACCTCTGAACATACACCCATGAACGTGAAGAGAAACATATGGACGGATTATCTAGACACGCACACGAAGACACTTTCTGTGTATAAATGTATACAATTAAATATATAAAAACCCACAAAGCCGCTGCAGGAACACGATAAAAAAATAATTAGCTTTATTTTAAAGAACTCCCTTGTGGTACCCGGGATCTGCAAAGAATAGGACCACTGTACTCTACCACGCATGATCGTAAAAGGCGACTAAGGAGGGTTCAGCATAGGGCCAGCAACCCTATCTGGTAAAAAAACTATCAGACTGCTACAGAAACAGAAGCAAGGGAAAAAACAAATGCAGGTGGAAGGAGAAATGCCTATCAGGAAACTGAGCCCATGAAGGTTGTGGATGAAAGGCAGCCACTGGAAGTCCCCAGCCCGACTGCAGACCTCCTGGAACCTAAACACAAGATGCAAATAGGCAGCTGGAATGTAAGAACACTTAGTCAGACTGGAAAACTAGCACAAACCATCAAGGAAATGCACAGATGCAAACTAGACATACTAGGAATACAAGAAACAAGATGGATAGGACAAGGCAGAAGGAAATTAACAACACAGCACACAGAAGATACAATAATATGGTCAGGTAAAGAAGATCATCATGAGGGAAGAAGTAGCATTGATTATAACAAAAGAAGCATCAAGAACATTGCTGAAATGGACCCCTAAAAATGATAGATTATTATATGCACGCTTCAACTCAAGATTCACGAAGATGTCTATTATAGTTTGTTATGCACCAACAGAAGCAGATGAAGAGGAATTAAAAGAAGATTTTTACAACAGCCTCCAAGCCACAGTAGAAACAATACCCAAGCATGATATGCTACTCATCTTGGGCGACTTCAATGTAAAAGTAGGTGAAGGAAATGAAGATAGAAGAAGAATCGTGGGAAGAGAAAGAATCGGAGAAATAAATGAAAATGGAGAAAGACTGTGCAGTTTCTGTGAAGAAAACATGATGACCATCGGAGGGACAATTTTCCAACATAAAAACATCCATAAGGTGACTTGGAGGTCCCCAGATAAAACCACAGAAAACCAAATCGATCACATACTAATAAACAAGTGGAAACAGTCACTACAAGATGTGCGAGCAAGGAAAGGAGCACATATAGGAAGTGATCACAACATTCTGGTAGCAAAAATAAAACTAAAATTAAGGAAAGCCAAAATCGGAGAACACAGAAAAGCACGTTTTGATACAAGAAAACTGAAAGACCAGCAAACAAGGAATGACTTCTCAATAGTACTTATGAACCACTTCAGTGTCCTACAAGATGAGGCAGAAATGTCCATACTAGAGTTCAATAAAACACTACAGGAAACAGCAAAAGAGGTGCTGGGATATCGAAAACGGAGAAAAGAGGAATGGATAAGCAAGACCACATGGGAAAAGATAGAGCAAAGAAAGGAAATCAAGAAAAATTTACTGAACACCAAATCACAAAGGCTGAAAGAACAAGTTTTAAGTAATTATGCACAAAAAGATAACAAAGTGAAGGAGTCATGCCGTCAAGATAAACGTCAATACTGTGACAACTTAACAGAAGCAGCAGAGAAAGCAGCATATGCAAATGACATGAAAACCATGTACAAAATAACAAAGCGGATGACATTTAACATCAGCACAAGATGTGAGGGTGCAGTAAGGACACATAAGGGACAACTGGTCAGTGGAGAAAGAGAAAAAATTGAAAGATGGAAGGAACACTTTAACACCCTACTAAACAGAACACAAGCAGTATAAACAATAGACATACCTGAAGCAAAAACGGAACTAAACATCAATACAGGACCAATAACAATAAGTGAAGTAAAGGAGACAATAACGAAGCTAAAATTAGACAGGGCACCAGGTGAAGATGAAGTGACTGCTGAGGTGTTGAAAGCAGAAGAAACAGAAACACCAAAACAACTCTGCCGGATACTACAACAAATTTGGGATCTAGAAAAAGCTCCAGAGCCTTATAGTAAAACAACCAAAGAAGGGTGACCTCAGAGATTGCGGGAACTGGAGAGGCATTACCCTACTTCCACTCACCAGTAAAGTATTTTGCAGAATAATCATCAATAGAATTGTACCAACATTTGAGGGAAAACTTCGGAAAGAGTAGACAGGATTTAGGAAAGGAAGATCATACATAGACCACATATTTGTACTTAGACAAATATTAGAGCAGGCAAATGAGTGGCATAGCACAACATATGCAATGTTTATAGATTCTGAGAAAGCCTTTGACAGTGTCAATAGAGATACCCTGTGGAGAATCCTAAGATGGCATGGCTTCCCCCATAAGATAGTGAATTTAATCAAAATACGTGGGTTTTCAGTGCAAAGTGATCTGTGGAGAACATACCTCCAGCAGCTTTAGGGTACAAACAGGAGTGAAGCAGGGATGTGTACTATCACCAACATTATTTATCTTGGCAGTAGACTGGTTAATGAAGGAGGCAACATCAGACAAACGCAGAGGATTACAATGGACCTTCGACACAGTGCTGGAGGACCTTGATTTTGTAGACGACATTTGTCTACTATCAAGCAGCCACAAAGAAATGCAAGATAAAATAAACAAGCTAACTCAGAATGCAAACAACGTAGGACTAAAGATCAACGTAAGGAAAGACAAAGTTAATGAAGCAAAATGTGAACAGCAGAAATGTACTCAGAGTAGATAGCAAGTTAGTGGAGGAACACGAATTTGTATACCTTGGCAGTAGAGTAGTAGAAAATGGAGACAGCGCAGAGGATATCAACAACAGGCTTACTAGAGTAAACCAGGCTTTTGCAATGCTGCAGACTATATAGAAATCTAAAAAAACTAAGCATAAATATGAAAATCAGGATATTTAAGAGTAATGTTCTAAGTGTACTACTCTATAAAAGTGAATGGTGTAAAATCATCAAAAACCATAGAAAACAAGTTGAATTCTTTCCAGACTAAATGTTTATGAAGAATTAGAAAAGTA
Source organism: Achatina immaculata (assembly GCA_009760885.1). Classification (NCBI taxonomy): domain Eukaryota; kingdom Metazoa; phylum Mollusca; class Gastropoda; order Stylommatophora; family Achatinidae; genus Lissachatina; species Lissachatina immaculata. Next base: position 34,920,336 of record CM019718.1, on the reverse strand, counting down.
TTTTGGCCAAACACCATAAGAAATAACATCTTGTTGGCAGAAATGCAGATGAAGCCACTGACAGCAGTTATTGAGGAAAAACGCTGGCGATGGTTGGGACAAGTGCTCCGAATGACTGACAACTCACTACCAAAAATTGCACTAAGATGGACACCACAGTCGAACATAAGTAAGGGTAGACCAAAAGAGACACGAAGAAAAACAACAGAAAGGATGTTGAGCAATAGAGGGCTCACCTGGGCAAGAGCAGAAAAAAAGGCAAAGGACAGGCATTTGTGGAAAACCCTTGCGGAAGCCCCATGTGCCCTGGGCACTTAAGGTTCAGAGAGATTGATTGATTGATTGATTGATCTTTATTTCAAAAAGGTTAAGAATTGGGCACGCAGGCCCGTCTGACATTCTGCCCTTTATCATACATCTTTCACTCTATTCCAGACATTCTACAAATATACTGTTCATGTAACAAACATAATTAACATTGAAGCTGAGAGACATAAAATAAAATATAACATTTACGTTTCGCTCTTAAACATTCACTCAGTACAGAAGTAACTACATACATTATAAATGACTATCTTCTTATATATCTTATATCCTTCCCTTGCCGTTAAACGTCACATAGGGCTCGCAAAATAGTTCGCCAATTTTTTCCTGTCCTCGGCGAGTCTTTCACCCCCATCAAAGGATTTTATGCCTGTTAATTTGGCCTCTCTTAACAATGTCCTCTTCAGAGTTTCACGCGGTCTGCCTCTTTTTCTTCGGCCTGTTGTGTTCCACCTGATAGCTTGTTTTGGAATTCTCTGATCATTTCTTCTCATCAAGTGACCAACATATGTCCATCTCCTTTTCCTGATCACCCATGAGACTGGTTGTTGTTCAGTCATCTGTCTTATCTCTGCATTGTTCTTGAATTCATTCCACTTGATGCCTATCTTGATGACTATCTACTAAACAAAATTTTCGGGACTATTCAGAAAACAATTAATTGTATTCGGTGTCTGTAAGAGCAGTTTAAGATAACTTTTAAGTTTTATAATTCATGGAGGCATGTAGTCGACATCAAATAGATATTGGGAAAGCTTGTAGTTGTAGGAAGGAGTAAGAGAGAGAGAGAATGAATGAATGGATGAATGAATGAATAATCTTTATTTTTAAAGGGTAAAGAATTGGGCACGCAGGCCCGTCTTACATTCTGAGAGAGAGAGAGAGAGAGAGAACAAATAGGGATTATTTGTGGATTAGTGGTTTGTGTGATTGTTTCTCATTTCTAGGTCAGTGCACAGCGAACTTATATATATATATATATATATATATATATATATATATATTATATATATATATATTATATATATATATATAATAAGGTGCTGTGCCGACTGGCTTTGGCTGTTATGTTTCTCCAAAGTACTCGATCCTTCTTGCAGGCCATCAGTTCAGTTGGCGATCTCCTCTCACACCAACTTGTCAGACTTTTATCATTTCTGTCGGCCTTCCCATGGCTTTTCTTCCCTATTTTTCCTGTTGTTACAATATTTTCAATGCCTCCTCTTCACATTGCATGTCCTGTGAAAGTACAAAGTCTTTCTCATAGTTTTTGACAAGATTTTTTTTCTTCTTCTTCTGCTTCTCTTCCGCACTTCTCATACATTCTTCATTAGTAATCTTTGCTGTGCAAGGAATTCGCAACGTTCTTCTGATAAACCACATTTCCATTGCTTCCAGTGACCTTTGTGCACGCTTGCCTATTGTCCATGATTCACTTCCATATAATATAGATAGGCTCAGTACAGCATTATTAGGACCCATTTTCTAACATTCATTGACAAGGAACGTTTAGAGTAGGAATTTTAAAAAAAACAATCTCACCACCGCACCAAATATATCTAATAATCACAGCTGCCATATTGTTTTGTTTTGTTTTTATATCGAGAATAACAGAAAGCTTATATTTAGGAAAAATAATAGTTTAAAACATAAATCTGTGTGGAGACGAAGCCTGTGATGAAATCAGAAGCTTTAAGATGGAGGGGAAAGCTCGGGGCGTTTGGGAAACGAGTGGTTTTCAAACGGTGTGAAAAGCGGTACATTTGCTTGCGAGTTTGAAGCAGAGAGATATTAGTGGTAGAAGTTCCTACGTGCCATCATCTTTTGGCAGAGCAGTTTTCGCTGACGCCTGATTTTACCGGTATTTTATAAGCTTGCGCAATGCTACCAAACCTGCGTTCCGCGGATCACATATGGTCTGAGATGCGTTATCAAATGGTCCACCGCTGCATTTTCGATTGGGTGCTAGGATCTTTGATTTTGCTGTGATCCTCATTGCGGAAGGCTAGTGATCCGCAAGAAAATATATATAGTTGGAAAAGTGGCTCATGGATGTAGATATGGTTGGGAACCACTGGACTAGAGTAACGGCAGTCCCTGTTTGTGCCGCAGTGCCTACTATATTCTGACATGTGTCTACATTCGTTTCCTAGCTTTAAAAAAATAGCCAGTGAGTTTAATTCTTCCCAGCCATCCACACAACAGCGGGTTTAATTCTCCTCAGCCATCCACACAACAGTGAGTTTAATTCTCCTCAGCCGTCCACAGAACAGTGGGTTAAATTCTCCTCAGCCATCCACACAACAGTGAGTTTAATTCTCCTCAGCCATCCACACAACAGTGAGTTTAATTCTTCCCAGCCATCCACACAACAGTGAGTTTAATTCTCCTCAGCCGTCCACAGAACAGTGGGTTAAATTCTCCTCAGCCATCCACACAACAGTGAGTTTAATTCTCCTCAGCCATCCACACAACAGTGAGTTTAATTCTCCTCAGCCATCCACACAACAGTGAGTTTAATTCTCCTCAGCCGTCCACACAACAGTGAGTTTAATTCTCCTCAGCCATCCACACAACAGCGGGTTTAATTCTCCTCAGCCATCCACACAACAGTGAGTTTAATTCTCCTCAGCCGTCCACAGAACAGTGGGTTAAATTCTCCTCAGCCGTCCACAGAACAGTGAGTTAAATTCTCCTCAGCCGTCCACAGAACAGTGAGTTTCTCAGCCGTCAACAGAGCATAGTTAAATTCTCCTCAGCCGTCCACAGAACAGTGAGTTTCTCAGCCGTCAACAGAGCATTTGTTCCCAGCCGACCACAGAGCAATTCTCCTCATCTGCCTACAGAGCAATCCTCAGCCATACACAGAACAGTGGGTTAAATTCTCCTGAGCCGTCCACAAAGCAGTGGGTTAAATTCTCCTGAGCCGTCCACAGAACAGTGGGTTAAATTCTCCTTAGCCGTCCACAGAACAGTGGGTTAAATTCTCCTGAGCCGTCCACAGAACAGTGAGTTAAATTCTCCCCAGCCGTCCACAAATGTTTTTAATTCTCTCCAGTCGTCCACAGAGTAATGGGTTTAATTCTCCTCAGCTGTCCACAAAGCATTGGATTTAATTCTCTTCAGCCGTTCACAAACCAGTGAGTTTAATTCTCCACAGCCGTCTAAAAGTAGTGGATTTAATTCTTCTTAGCCGTCCAGAAGCAGTGGGTTTAATTCTCCCCAGCCGTCTACCACGCAGTGGATTTAATTCTCCTCAGTCACTGAAAGAAAATAGGGTTTAATTCTATTTAGCCATTTACAAAGCAGTGGGTTTAATTCTCCGTTGAAATCTACAGTCTGTCTATTCATATTTATCTCTTTCATTCTAGCTGTTCGTCTATATTTACCTCTCCCAGTACAGCTGTCTCTTCATATTTAGGTGTCAGTATTTATTTATCTCTCTCAATCTGGATGCCTATCTGTATTTAGCTCTCTCAATCTGGATGCCTATCTGTATTTAGCTCTCTCAATCTGGGTGCCTGTCTGTATTTAGCTTTCTCAATCTTGGTGCCTGTCTGTATTTAGCTCTCTCAATCTGGATGCCTATCTGTATTTAGCTTTCTCAATCTTGGTGTCTATCTGTATTTAGCTTTCTCAATCTTGGTGTCTATCTGTATTTAGCTTTCTCAATCTTGGTGCCTGTCTGTATTTAGCTTTCTCAATCTTGGTGTCTGTCTGTATTTAGCTTTCTCAATCTTGGTGTCTGTCTGTATTTAGCTTTCTCAATCTTGGTGTCTGTCTGTATTTAGCTTTCTCAATCTTGGTGTCTGTCTGTATTTAGCTGTCTCAATCTTGGTGTCTGTCTGTATTTAGCTGTCTCAATCTGGGTGCCTGTTTGTATTTAGCTTTCTCAATCTTGGTGTCTGTCTGTATTTAGCTGTCTCAATCTTGGTGTCTGTCTGTATTTAGCTGTCTCAATCTTGGTGTCTGTCTGTATTTAGCTGTCTCAATCTTGGTGTCTGTCTGTATTTAGCTGTCTCAATCTTGGTGTCTGTCTGTATTTAGCTTTCTCAATCTTGGTGTCTGTCTGTATTTAGCTTTCTCAATCTTGGTGTCTGTCTGTATTTAGCTTTCTCAATCTTGGTGTCTGTCTGTATTTAGCTTTCTCAATCTTGGTGTCTGTCTGTATTTAGCTTTCTCAATCTTGGTGTCTGTCTGTATTTAGCTGTCTCAATCTTGGTGTCTGTCTGTATTTAGCTGTCTCAATCTGGGTGCCTGTTTGTATTTAGCTTTCTCAATCTTGGTGTCTGTCTGTATTTAGCTGTCTCAATCTTGGTGTCTGTCTGTATTTAGCTGTCTCAATCTTGGTGTCTGTCTGTATTTAGCTGTCTCAATCTTGGTGTCTGTCTGTATTTAGCTGTCTCAATCTTGGTGTCTGTCTGTATTTAGCTTTCTCAATCTTGGTGTCTGTCTGTATTTAGCTTTCTCAATCTTGGTGTCTGTCTGTATTTAGCTTTCTCAATCTTGGTGTCTGTCTGTATTTAGCTTTCTCAATCTTGGTGTCTGTCTGTATTTAGCTTTCTCAATCTTGGTGTCTGTCTGTATTTAGCTGTCTCAATCTTGGTGTCTGTCTGTATTTAGCTTTCTCAATCTTGGTGTCTGTCTGTATTTAGCTTTCTCAATCTTGGTGTCTGTCTGTATTTAGCTTTCCAATCTTGGTGTCTGTCTGTATTTAGCTTTCTCAATCTTGGTGTCTGTCTGTATTTAGCTTTCTCAATCTTGGTGTCTGTCTGTATTTAGCTTTCTCAATCTTGGTGTCTGTCTGTATTTAGCTTTCTCAATCTTGGTGTCTGTCTGTATTTAGCTGTCTCAATCTGGGTGCCTGTTTGTATTTAGCTTTCTCAATCTTGGTGTCTGTCTGTATTTAGCTGTCTCAATCTTGGTGTCTGTCTGTATTTAGCTGTCTCAATCTTGGTGTCTGTCTGTATTTAGCTGTCTCAATCTTGGTGTCTGTCTGTATTTAGCTGTCTCAATCTTGGTGTCTGTCTGTATTTAGCTGTCTCAATCTTGGTGTCTGTCTGTATTTAGCTGTCTCAATCTTGGTGTCTGTCTGTATTTAGCTGTCTCAATCTTGGTGTCTGTTTGTATTTAGCTGTCTCAATCTTGGTGTCTGTCTGTATTTAGCTGTCTCAATCCCTCAGTCTTGGTGCCTGTCTATATCCAATGCTTTCTCTGTCTAGTTACTGTCGTCACACTCCTCCCTATCTGTCTGTCTATCTGTCTGTCTCCCCCGCCATTTTTTTTAAAACCAGATCACAAGAAAATGAAATCAAGCATTGAAACGAGAGAAGAGCTTTTCGAAGCTTTGTTCAACAAAGTAGATCCAAATATAGAATTTAATTAACAGTTTGTCAGCTGGAGAGAGGTCGGTTTTTTTTTTTTTTTGGTCATCAACTTTTTTTTGTTGCCATCAACTGTTTGATTTTTTTCCCCTCTAACTTTTATTTTAGGCTCCACTCTTCCATGCTTCTCTCTCTCTCTCTCTCTCTCTCTCTCTCTCTCTCTCTCTCTCTCTCTCTGTGTGTGTCTGAGAGTGAGAGATTTCTGCTTTTATTTGCACGACAAATGATGCGTGTTTTTTTTTCTTCCTGTTTTTATTTGTTATCTCATTGTCACTGATGAAGGCTTTTTTCCCCTTTCTTTAAACCAAAATATGGATGTGTTTTGTGGCATACTGTGTCGAACCTTCCCCCTCTTCTGTTCTTGCCATTCGCTTTATCTTGTATTCCTTTAGTAAAATGATGTTACACACCCATATCCTAGTATTTCTGTGGCGTGTTTCGCCCGCCGCCATTTTCTTCACTTGATCACTTCAGTTAGTTCAGACACAGTCTGTGCTCCTCCACAACATCGCTGCTCTTTGTGGTTGTTGCTGGGCGATGCTTGCTGCTCTTCAAATGTACTTTTTCATGCCAGTGTAAATATTTATTTATTTATTTATGTATTGTAAATGATTTTCAAAATTTTACAGTTTGTTACCGGTTTTAAAGTTTACCCATACGAGCATACAAGTGTACGTCCCCTGTTACAAGTGAGCAGTATTTTACCGTGTTAAAATTGAGCAGTATTTTGCCCTGTTACATAATAAGCAATATTTTACCCTGCTACAAATGAGCAGTATTTTGCCCTGTTACAAATGAGCAGTATTTTACCATGTTACATATGAGCAGTTGTTTACCCTGTTACACATGAGCAGTATTTGGCCCTGTTACAAATGAGCAGGATTTTGCCCTGTTGCAGTGGAGAATGATTTTGAGCGAACTGTGCCATAAAGGGGCATTTCTTCTTTTTTTTTCCACTACATATATTGTATTTTTTTCTTGTTCAGTCAGTAATTTGCATATCTCTTACGGAACTTTGCCTCCTTAACAGCTGTACCGAGGCCTTTCGGTTGTAAGCAAAATGCCTTGCAGCCGTCTTCGCCTTGGTTTTCCTCTCTTTCTTTTTTTTCCATCATGTATCCTTCCAGGACTGTCTTCTCTAAATTCTCATGACGTTTAATGTGTCCAAAATATTTAAGTTTTCTCTGTTTCATCCTCTTTACTAGCCAACCTTCTTCATTATTAAGTTCTTGTAGTGTGGATATATATGTTCTTTTTTTTCGTGTCCACGATATTTGAACATAGCAAGACGGGCACTGACGTGGAATCCTCAGGTAAATAGAAAACAAGGAAGACCTAGACTTACTTGGAAAAGAGAAATTATGACAGTGCTCAGAGATAAGGGATACACATGGAAAGAAGCAGAGAATAATTCCAAGAACAGGGATGACTGGAGAGCCTTTATCCGTGGCCTTTGCTGTCAAGGGAGTGAAACGCGATGATGATGATGATGATGATGATGATGATATTTGAAGGACTCTTCTGTAGAATTTACATTCAAAGGCATATATGTGTTACTTAGGTGTTTTGTTAAGTGTCCAGGTCTCACAGACATATGTTCCGATGAGAAAGATGCATGCTTTTAAAAATCTCATTTTTGTAATTCTGTATGTTCCTCTCAACATCTTTTTTAGTTGTTTTATGTTTTTGAAGAGCGATAGATGTCCTTTTAATTTCCCTCATTGTATCTCCATTATTAGTTAGTAATGATCCAAGATATTCAAAACTCTCCACCTCTTTCCAATTTTTCAGCATTGATATATATTTCAGCTGCTTCGTTTGTTTTGCCATTTGTCATCAGTTTAGTTTTCTTTGCATTAAAATAGATGTTTTGCTCTTCGCTGTTCATACGGACTGACATAATAAGTTTTTCCATTCCTGTTTGTGTTGTGAACAGTAATACTGTGTCATCAGCATATCTAATCTCTGGTATTTTTCTTGCTACAGGTAAGCAAATTTACTGTTTTCTTTTCTTACATATGTTTCTCAGCTTACACACCAAACAGTTATGACTATTGTCAGGCCATCTAGCTATAGCGAGAGTTCGATGTAATACAGTTTCAGTTGACTCCGCGCAGATGTAAGGTAGGATTTTACCTAAAGTTAGTTTTTGTGTAGCACGTTCTGTACGAAAACCATGTCCAATTTGGCAGTCAGCGATTCATTGCCGACATGCTAGCGTTGTGTTTGGCGAACCATAGCTGGCCCAGCTCTCGGTTGATAGCCACCAGCAACAGGGCCAGGAGTCCCCACAGTCCCCGTGGTGGTGGTGGAGTCTGCTTGAGAAGTATTACACATCCCACTGCTCTTTAGGAGATTGAAAAAAAAATCCGCAGTAACCCGCTCCCTGTCCGATACAGTTCTGTGCCTCAACACCTTTACTGTGTCGGCTGCAAAGAACATCAGAACATCAGGCTGGCAGTTCCAGCGAGATAAAAGAAGAAGAAGAAGAAGATTCGCAGATGATAACCTCTGAAGCTTAAAATTCACAGTGTGTTTGAGAACACTGTTGTACAGGGGGCCCCCGACATATGTCGTTCCACCATGTTTGAGAACACTGTTGTACAGAGGGCCCCTAAAATATGTCGCTCCACCATGTTTGAGAACACTTGTACAGGGGGACCCCGACATATGTCGTTCCACCATGTTTGAGAACACTGTTGTACAGAGGGCCCCTAAAATACGTCGCTCCACCATGTTTGAGAACACTGTTGTACAGGGGGACCCCAGAATACGTCGTTCCACCATGTTGAACACTGTTGTACAGGAGGCCCCGACATACGTCGTTCCACCATGTTTGAAAACACCGTTGTACAGGGGGCCCTTGACATGCATCGTTCCACCATGTGTGACATCATTATTGTACATTGGACCCCAAATATACGTCATCCTACCAGTGACTAATTATGGATGGTAAACGTATTCTGACAAGAACGAACGTGTATATTTCCCTCCGTCTTCTCTTCTTTTGTATTTAAATTTATAATTACATACCGTATATAGAATATGTTTAAAATAGTATAAAATATATAATGTATGTATGAAGACGAGTTCGGTAATAAGTCTGTATTCATATATAATGCAACAAAATATGATTTACACAACTGTGTAGTAGCCATTGCTGTGTAGTGTATACTACTTTTAGATAATATATGAGAAATTGTAGTTAACACACTTTCCTAGAAATTCTCCAGTGGGCTGGTATCTTCAGCAATATAAAGCTTTTGATCAATTTTGAGGAGGATGAAGTTAAATATCTGTTTGATTCACACTCGCAGATCGAAACAGGTGAAGAATTGACAGAACCAAATTGGAAGAGGGGGGGGGGGGGGATATTTGATGAAGAGACGATAGAAGGTAACTGCACAGAAGGAAATTAAAAAAAACATAAACAAAGAATCATAGCTGTATTGTTAACCCTGCTTATTAACTAGTAAACATTCAGCAGAGTTGCGCTCACCCGTCTAATCCCTTTGCTAAGCCAGGCTTGACTGATATATTTCCGTTATGAATTATAGACGTAAGGATTAAGGGAGGTAAGCAGATGAAAGGTAAACTCCTTCAAGAAAACGACCCACACCTGGTCACATAAGCAACGTAAGGTTCATCTACACTTTGCCCCACAAACACAAAAACTTCACATGTCAAAGTTGTGAGAGGGGAAAATATCAAAGAATATTTTCAAATTTGATCAACAGTGTCATTATATAATTATTATTTTACCATTGTCGTTCATTATGTAGTATTACAGTATAGTGTAGAACAGTGGTTCCCACCTGGTGGTCCGTGGACCCCCGAGAGTCCGCGGAACTTACTGTGGGGGGGTCCGCCACACAAGAAATCAAGGTGTTGTTGTTTTTTTCTCCTCACTGTGAAATGTTTAACAACAGATGTTTCGGCGAATTCTGTGTGGAGAAAAGAACTTTTTTTTCTCGTTGAAAAAAAAAATTATTGCACCAGATGTGCAATCGATTGTTCGGAATAAAAATAGGCATGACTTCTCTCACCATATTCAGGTTGGTTAGCTGTCACACATTTCATATTCTGTTCGTTTGTCAGAGCAAGTAGGAATGTTAATTGCCGCCTATTCTTTTCTTAACTACATTGTTGTCATTTTGAAAATTCACCAAGTTTGTACTGTGTTTTTTTTTTAGTGTAGCGTTTACACATTGAAGGTTATTCTCGTTTGCTGAAAAAAAAATCATTTGCATTTAAAGCACAAAGTTACCATACAGATATGAAACTTTTCCAAAATATGGGGTCCGTGGCTTGGGTTTTTAGACAGCAGGGGGTCCGTGGAGTTAGTGTTAATTGGGAGCCATTAATTTAGAACAAAATAAAGTATTTCTTATTTATATGCCTATCTACTTCTATATACTTCTATAGGAACCGGCTAGCGTAGTGGTTAGAGCACTCGTCTAGCAACCGAATGGTCGAGGATTCGAATCCCCAGCTGAGCGGGATTTTTTTCTGACCAATACGGCCCCGGGGTTCACCCAGCCTCGGAAAATTGGTACCAGAGAAATCTGGGAAGGTAAAGCGGCCAGGCGTGATACTGACCACATCACACTTTCATGTGAGGAAGGTCATGGAAAATACGGGCCTAACACCGTATTCCCAGATATGCTTTAATGGCATGGAAACGGGAGTTTTACTGTCTACTTCTACACAAACTCGAATGTTTTAGTTGACCTTGACCATGCGGCCCCCCCCCCCCCCCCGTAATACGTGAGTTCAGTGAAAAGTCCTTGCCTATTATGCCTGTTTTTTTCTTTTAAGAAATGTAGTTATATATATATATATATATATATATATATATATATATATATTGGGGACATATAAAACATAAACAGCAAGATAAAGAATGAGAGAAGGGACAGTATTAAAACAAACAGCAAGATAAAGAAGGAGAGAAGGGACAGTATTAAAACAAACAGCAAGATAAAGAATGAGAGAAGGGACAGTATTAAAACAAACAACAAGATAAAGAAGGAGAGAAAGGACAGGATTAAATCATAAACAGCAAAGTAAAGAACGAGAGAAGGGACGGGATTAAATCATAAACAGCAAAGTAAAGAACGAGAGAAGGGACAGGATTAAATCATAAACAGCAAGATAAAGAATGAGAGAAGGGACAGGATTAAAACATAAAGAGCAAGCTAAAGAATGAGAAAAGGGACAGGATTAAAACATAAACATCAAGGTAAAGCAGGAGAGAAGGGACATTATTAAAACAGAAACAGCAAAGTAAAGGAGGAGAGAAGGGACAGAATTAAATCATAAACAGCAAAGTAAAGAAGGAGAGAAGGGACAGTATTAAAACATGAATAGCAAGATAAATAAGGAGAGAAGTGACAGCATTAAAACAAACAGCAATGGAGAGAAGGGACACTATTAAAACATAAACATCAAGGTAAAGAAAGAGAGAATGGATAGTATTAAAACATAATCATCAAGGTAAAGAAGGAGAGAAGGGATAGTATTAAAACATAAACATCAAGGTAAAGAAGTAGAGAAGGGACAGGATTAAAACATAAACATCAAGTTAAAGAAGTAGAGAAGGGACAGGATTAAAACATAAACATCAAGGTAAATAAGGAGAGAAGGGATAGTATTAAAACATAAAAATCAAGGTAAAGAAGTAGAGAAGGGACAGGATTAAAACATAAACATCAAGGTAAATAAGGAGAGAAGGGATAGTATTAAAACATAAACATCAAGGTAAAGAAAGAGAGAAGGGATAGTATTAAAACATAAACATCAAGGTAAAGAAGGAGAGAAGGGATAGTATTAAAACATAAACATCAAGGTAAAGAAAGAGAGAAGGGATAGTATTAAAACATAAACATCAAGGTAAAGAAGGAGAGAAGGGATAGTATTAAAACATAAACATCAAGGTAAAGAAGGAGAGAAGGGATAGTATTAAAACATAAACATCAAGGTAAAGAAAGAGAGCAGGGATAGTATTAAAACATAAACATCAAAGGAAAAGAAAGAGAGAAGGGATAGTATTAAAACATAAACATCAAGGTAAAGAAGGAGAGAAGGGATAGTATTAAAACATAAACATCAAGGTAAAGAAGGAGAGAAGGGATAGTATTAAAACATAAACATCAAGGTAAAGAAGGAGAGAAGGGATAGTATTAAAACATAAACATCAAGGTAAAGAAGGAGAGAAGGGATAGTATTAAAACATAAACATCAAGGTAAAGAAAGAGAGAAGGGATAGTATTAAAACATAAACATCAAGGTAAAGAAAGAGAGAAGGGATAGTATTAAAACATAAACATCAAGGTAAAGAAGGAGAGAAGGGACAGGATTAAAACATAAACATCAAGGTAAAGAAGGAGAGAAGGGACAGGATTAAAACATAAACATCAAGGTAAAGAAGTAGAGAAGGGACAGGATTAAAACATAAACATCAAGGTAAAGAAGTAGAGAAGGGATAGGATTAAAACATAAACATCAAGGTAAAGAAGTAGAGAAGGGACAGTATTAAAACATAAACATCAAGGTAAAGAAGGAGAGAAGGGACAGGATTAAAACATAAACATCAAGGTAAAGAAGGAGAGAAGGGATAGTATTAAAACATAAACATCAAGGTAAAGAAGGAGAGAAGGGACAGGATTAAAACATAAACATCAAGGTAAAGAAGGAGAGAAGGGACAGGATTAAAACATAAACATCAAGGTAAAGAAGGAGAGAAAGGATAGTATTAAAACATACACGTCAAGGTAAAGAAGGAGAGAAGGGATAGTATTAAAACATAAACATCAAGGTAAAGAAGTAGAGAAGGGACAGGATTAAAACATAAACATCAAGGTAAAGAAGGAGAGAAGGGATAGTATTAAAACATAAACATCAAGGTAAAGAAGGAGAGAAGGGATAGTATTAAAACATAAACATCAAGGTAAAGAAAGAGAGAAGGGATAGTATTAAAACATAAACATCAAGGTAAAGAAGGAGAGAAGGGATAGTATTAAAACATAAACATCAAGGTAAAGAAGGAGAGAAGGGATAGGATTAAAACATAAACATCAAGGTAAAGAAGGAGAGAAGGGACAGTATTAAAACATAAACATCAAGGTAAAGAAGGAGAGAAGGGACAGGATTAAAACATAAACATCAAGGTAAAGAAGGAGAGAAGGGATAGTATTAAAACGTAAACAGTGGTCGCGCTAGGATGTTTTTCTGAAGCCGGTACAAGTGTACTTCACCTTCCATAAAGTACTTTCGAAAATACCGGTTTTTTTCAGTATAACATGTGGGTACTTTATACTTCTTTTATGTAAAATTAAACATTTTTACAAATATCAGCGGAAAGTAAATGTTCATGTGATCTTTTTCTTCTATTGTCTTATCTGCGGCGAGATTTAGTCTTGACAAAATGCTCACATGCTGAATCAAAGTCAAAATTGGCTGATTCTCCTCCATGCTGCCCGAGCGTCATCTGTCTACTGGCTTGGTTATCTTCCAACCGATTTCGCTAGGTTACTTTTTACTAGGGTTTTGGTGATATAAATCGGTTACAGTAACTGACGACCCCCAAAAGTTTGCGTTTTTTTTTCATATTTAACCGGTAATTTACCCATAGTTCCCGGTTGACGCGCTAACGCCATAAACGGCACGGAAATGAATGGAATAAGGGACAGGATTAAAACATAGACAACACGTCAAAGACTGAATTAGGGGGACAGCGTTAAAACATCGAGAAACAACCGGACAGCAGCACAATATGGGGAGGAAAGCCAACACAAAATGTTACAAATAAGATCAACAGTTACAATTTTATAATCTGACAGAATCGAATCGCTCTGTCGGCGAGGATCTGGAAGAAAGTATCGATTTTATGAGCGTAGATTGGGGAAAACTGGAATATATGACATAAGCTTTTATGATGATGGTGGTAATGCGTATTTGCTCATGAAAAATAACAGATGGGCGGGACCAAATGGACCAAATCCCCACAGGGAGAGGGTTGACTGACAGATAAAACCGAAAACACAAAGAGAAGGATCGTTTCAGACAGGGCTTTGGGTGTGCAAACAAGATAAGACGAGAAGTAGAAGGAGAGCCTAAAGATCTGGTCGAGTGGATGGTTTTCTCACTACCTTACCTGCATGTGGGCGCAACGAGCACTGTTAACAACATTGGCGGGGACTGACAGTAAGGGTACACTAACAATAAAGAGTAAAAAAAAAAACCTCACTTTAGGCCGCCATGTTTGCTACAGTGCTTTCCTGAGTATCAAACCCAAGTGGTAGAATTGTAAGGGGACAGAACGAAGTAACCGAGTAACTGCCAGCGACTGATGGGAACTATGACGTCATAGGATATGTATATATATATATATATATATCGTGCCCATGGCATATGGGGCTTTCGCAAGGGTTTTCCACAAACGTCTGTCTTCTGCCTTTTTTCCGCTTTTGCCTGGGTTACCCCTCTCTTGCTCAGCATCCTCTCTGTTCTTCTTCTCCGTGTCTCTTTTGGTCTACCCTTACTTCTGTTCCCCTGTGGTGTCCATCTTAGTGCTATTTTTGGTAGTGAGTCGTCACTCATCCGGAGCACATGTTCCAACCATCGCCAGCGTCTTTCCTCAATAATTGCTGTCAGTGGCTTCATCTGCATTTCTGTCAACAAGATGTTATTTCTTACGATCTTTGGCCTAAACATTCTTCTGATTTTTCGTAAACATTTAGTCTGGAAAGAATTCAGCATATATATATATATATATATATATATATATATATATATATATATATATATATATATAATGAGAAAGGGAACAGTATTAAAACATAAACAGCAAGATAAAGAATGAGCGAATGGACAGGATTAAAACATAAACTGTTTCTCATTGTTTACGTCGTCGTTGTTTTACGTGACACCAGGAAGGAAGTTACGAGGATTAGAATTAGAATCTCAAAAGCAGCATAGATCTTAGAGAATCTTGAGAACTTATGGCATTCAAAAAGGTTAAAAGCACAAAATTCAAGTTAAGATGATTTAACTCAGATGTAATATCCATCCTCGTTTGCGCATGCGAAAGCTGGAAAACAACTAAGGAAATAGATATGAAATTAGACTCTTTTGAAAACAAATGCCTAAGGAAAATACTCGACATCAAATGGAACGAATTCAAGAACAACGCAGAGATAAGACAGATGACTGAACAACAACCAGACTCATGGGTGATCAGGAAAAGGAGATGGACATTTGTTGGTCACGTGATGAGAAGAAACGATCAGAGAATCCCAAAACAAGCTATCAAGTGGAACACAACAGGCCAAAGAAAAAGAGGCAGACCGCGTGAAACTCTAAAGAGGACATTTTTTCAATCGGGCGTATTGGTTTAACACGGAAGGCCTACATCATACTCATTTTCAGTTAGTGACTGTTGAAGGAAATCAAGATTATTTTCAATGTGAGTTGTTTTGGCTGATTAGTAGAACCTGAGAAGATTGACGGAACTAGGTTCTCTTGATTGTTTATGTTCGATACCGGAGTGAAATAAATTGATCGAGGAGTCAGTTTTTGTATGAGACTACGTATGTGTTGAGGAACCTCCCTAGGTTTCTGTTTTACGCTGAAGTGGCTGTTACATGGACAGAAAAGAAAACAAGTAAGGAAGTGCTAAATTAGCGGTTCTTAACATGTTTTGGCGATGGACCTTCTTTTCAGCGTGAGAACAGTTGTATGTCCTTCATTAAAATTAGAGCAATGCATGAAACCCGGATCATGCTAAGATTTTTTTTAAACTTGAGTCAGTCCATTCCATTTGCTGTTCGTCCTCGTCGTTCACCACCCCCCGCCCCCCAAAAAAAAAACCCAGTCCGTGACCTCCTAGGGATCATGTTAAGAATCACGTTCTAAATCAACTGAAATTGAAATGAGAAATAATGAAACACATAAGAGTCACACAGTTAAAAAGTATTCCAATCATATCTTACTTTACTTATTTTACTTTACTTTACTTTATTTACTTTACTACTTCACTTATTTTATTTATTTTACTTATTTCATTTACTTTACTTATTTTACTGTCTTTACTTTATTTTGCTTCTTGTGCCGTGAGGTGTCGAGGAGAGATGCAGTTGTCGTTTTTTAGGGCCATATGAGTGGCCTCAGTGATGCTCATGCCGTAATTCCTTGACTGTGTCTAAACTCCATCTGTCCATCTTTTCCTTGGTCCTCCTCTTGATCTGATCCTGTAGTTCTTTAGTTCAAGGCCCTCGTAGCTGGCTTTATATGCGTCGTTCTCATTAAGTGGCCAAACCATTTGATTCTTTCTTTCTCTGTGTACTGCTGGCGTGGCTTAGCTCCTCCTACCAATTGTCTTACAACTTGTGTGTCGTCATTTTTTAGCCTGCCCCTCCAAATGACGTTTGCTGCATATCAAGAAGCATAAGACAGTGATGAAAACCGCTCTGGTGAGAACATTTGAAGGAAAGAAATCACGAGGACGTCAGCGAAATAGATTAGTGGACAGCCTAAATAGACGGACTGGGTATTAGTGAACAGCCTAAATAGACGGACTGGGTATTAGTGGACAGCCTAAATAGACGGCCTGTGTATTAGTGGACAGCCTAAATAGACGGACTGGGTATTAGTGGACAGCCTAAATAGACGGACTGGGTATTAGTGGACAACGTAAATAGACGGACTGGGTATTAGTGGACAACGTAAATAGACGGACTGGGTATTAGTGGACAACGTAAATAGACGGACTGGGTATTAGTGGACAACGTAAATAGACGGACTGGGTATTAGTGGACACCGTAAATAGACGGACTGGGTATTAGTGGACAACGTAAATAGACGGACTGGGTATTAGTGGACAGCCTAAATAGACGGACTGGGTATTAGTGGACAGCCTAAATAGACGGACTGGGTATTAGTGGACAGCCTAAGTAGACGGACTGGGTATCGGTGGACAGCGTAAATAGACGGACTGGGTATTAGTGGACAGCGTAAATAGACGGAGTGGGTATCAGTGGACAACGTAAATAGACGGACTG
The DNA here is from genome assembly GCA_009760885.1 of Achatina immaculata. Classification (NCBI taxonomy): domain Eukaryota; kingdom Metazoa; phylum Mollusca; class Gastropoda; order Stylommatophora; family Achatinidae; genus Lissachatina; species Lissachatina immaculata. Next base: position 34,903,568 of record CM019718.1, on the reverse strand, counting down.
GGTATTAGTGGACACCGTAAATAGACGGACTGGGTATTAGTGGACAACGTAAATAGACGGACTGGGTATTAGTGGACAGCCTAAATAGACGGACTGGGTATTAGTGGACAGCCTAAATAGACGGACTGGGTATTAGTGGACAGCCTAAGTAGACGGACTGGGTATCGGTGGACAGCGTAAATAGACGGACTGGGTATTAGTGGACAGCGTAAATAGACGGAGTGGGTATCAGTGGACAACGTAAATAGACGGACTGGGTATTAGTGGACAGCCTAAATAGACGGACTGGGTATCGATGGACAGCGTAAATAGACGGAGTGGGTATTAGTGGACAGCGTAAATAGACAGACTGGGTATCAGTGGACAACGTAAATAGACGGACTGGGTATTAATGGACAGCCTAAGTAGACGGACTGGGTATCAGTGGACAGCGTAAATAGACGGACTGGTTATAAGTGGACAGCCTAAATAGACGGACTGGGTATCAGTGGACAGCCTAAATAGACGGACTGGGTATCAGTGGACAGCCTAAATAGATGGTGCAGTCTGACCTGGTTCACTGTTTGGAAAAAAAAAACAAAAACAAAAAAACACAGAGCAAGTTGGAGGGCTACCTTCCGAGGTAAGATAGCACATGATGATGATGGTGATGATTTATTTGTGAGATTAACTGACAACTTGTGGTTAAAAAAAAATCAACATGAGAGTGGACTTGTTAGAGCAGAAAGAAGAATAAAAGTGTCAACAAGAGGATCTGGGCTGTCTGCTTGACGCCCAGGGCTGGAGGACCACACACTGGGGCTGGAGGACCACACACAATCAGAAACCTTACTGTTTCAAAGTAGTGTCTGTTGAGGGGGGGGGCGGTTTCACAATAGCTTGGCGAGCTTTGGGCTATCTCATGTTTATATCATAGAGACGCCTACATGACAGTTCCCAGAGATGGGAGGTATATATTTTCTTGTATTTCTTCCAAGAACAGAAGAAAGTACTGACAGTCAGACGTCATTGTCATCTAACGTCACTTTGTCATCACCAGCTACCGCCACGTCATTCTCATTGATGAACCGCTACTTCAGACACGACACAGAAACCAAACTACCTACAACCACATGATTCTTATCCATGATCCATCGCAACCACGACACACAAAAACAAGTGATCCTCACATATAAACCATCACAACGTGATTCCTCATATATAAACCATCACGAACACGACACAAAACAACACATGATTCTCATATATAAACCATCACAAACACAATAGAAACAAAAAAAAAAACATACGATTCTCATATACTGTTTAAAAAATAATAATAAAAGAAACGCAACACTACTGTAGTCGTAATGGACACCAACTTTCAAACTTGTTTCAAAATGTTATTTTATGGAATTAATGTTTGAATCTTGGCATGAAGAAACTTTAATGTTCATTAAATTTGGTTTGGTCTTTTATTCTTTGCGACTGAACCCTCCGTTTGAGTAAGGTGTGTGGCCTCCTCTGGCCTGTATCAGAGAACGACATCTCCTCGACATGGATCCGATTAGCCGTTTGATCTGTTGTTATGGGTTGGCTGCCCACTCTTCCCTCAGTGCAAGAGACAAGTGTCGGAGATTTGTTGGCGCCACGTCTCGCTGGCGGACTTGTCGGTTGAGTCCATCCCATAAGTGTTCTACTGGGTTCATGTCTGATGACATGGATGGCCACGAAATGGTTTGGACGTTGTTGTCAGCGAGGAACTGGGTAGTGAGTTTTGCTACATGAGGTCGAGCGTTATCATGCCGAAAAACTGATCCTGGTGCAGCCAGAAGTGGAAGGACGTGAGGACGAAGAATTTCAGCGACGTATCGTTTGGCATTCAGGCGTCCTTCGGTTCGCACCAGGTCACTTCTTCCCATGAAGTTGATCGTCCCCCACACCAGTACACCTCCACCACCAAGTGGAGGAGCCTCATCCACGCAGTTCTGGGAGTAGCGTTCATGGACTCTGCGGTAAAGTCTTCTCCGTCTATCGTGTCGCGGGAGCAGAAAGAATGATTCATCATTAAACCAAACCCTTCTCCAATCATTCGCAACGGTTCATTGACGATGCTGGTTCGACCACTGCAGTCGGTTCTGGCGATGCCGGGAAATTTGACGAGCTGCTGTCATTGACTGGACTGTTGAGGACGCAGATGCAAATCAGTTCCTGAGGTGACGAAGCCGTATGAAGTGGTCTTCGGCAGGAGTTGTGACTATGGGTCTTCCACTGCGCGGCCGGTCTGCAACTGAGCCAGTTTCTTGAAATCGTCTCCAAAGCCGACAAATGGTGCGTCTAACCACATTCACTTGTCTGGCCACTACACTTTGTTACTGCCCAGTCTGTAAACGTCCAATGATGATGAGTCGTTGTTCTGTAGTGAGATGAGCCATACTTGCGCATTGAATTTTCAAATGAATTGATTCGAGGAGCGTCAATCTTTAAAGCATTCAATAACATGGTTAGTGTGTTTTGTGTTGAGTAAGTTTCATGGGATTCTCGTGAACCTATCATGAGTTATCATCAAAAATGCTGTTTTGACTAATGTCGCTTTTCTCTGTTCATGATTCGTCTGCTGAGTACAATTCAGGTCCGCACGTTAAGTTGATCTCCATGTGAACATTTCAGGCAGTTTGCCCTTGCCTGATCAGCAAACTTCAGTTTAAATAACAAAATCGTATTTGTTGCGTTTTTTTTAACAGTATATATAAACCATCACAAACACGACACAAACCAAAAAAAAACACATTCTCATATATAAACCATCACAAACACTACACAAATAAAAAAAACACATTCTCATATATAAACCATCACAAACACTACACAAACAAAAAAAAACACATTCTCATATATAAACCATCACAAACACTACACAAACAAAAAAAACACAATCTCATATATAAACCATCACAAACACGACACAAACAATAAAAAACACATTCTCATATATAAACCATCACAAACACTACACACAAAAAATACATTCTCATATATAAACCATCACAAACACTACACAAACAAAAAAAACATTCTCATATATAAACCATCACAAATACTACACAAACAAAAAAAAACACATTCTCTTATATAAACCATCACAAACACTACACAAACAAAAAAACACATTCTCATATATAAACCATCACAAACACGACACAAACAAAAAACAACACATTCTCATATATAAACCATCACAAACACGACACAAAAAAAACATTCTCATATATAAACCATCACAAACACGACACAACAAAAAAAACAGATTTTCATATATAAACCATCACAAACACAAATAAAAAAAAACATTCCCATATATAAACCATCACAAACACTACACAAACAAAAAAAAACACATTCTCATATATAAACCATCACAAACACAACACAAAAAAAACATTCTCATATATAAACCATCACAAAAAGCACAACAAACAAACAAAAACACATTCTCATATATAAACCATCACAAACACGACACACAAAAAAACATTCTCATATATAAACCATCACAAACACGACACAAACAAAAAAAACACATTCTCATATATAAACCATCACAAGCACTACACAAAAAACATTCTCATATATAAACCATCACAAACACTACACAAAAAAAAAACATTCTCATGTATAAACCATCACAAACACTACACAAACAAAAAAAACACAATCTCATATATAAACCATCACAAACACGACACAAAAAAAACACAATCTCATATATAATCCATCACAAACACGACACAAACAAAACACAATCTCATATATAAACCATCACAAACACGACAAAAAAAACACAATCTCATATATAAACCATCACAAACACGACACAAACAAAAACACAATCTCATATATAATCCATCACAAACACGACACAAAAAAAATATTCTCATATATAAACCATCACAAACACGACACAAACAAAAAAAAAACATTCTCATATATAAACCATCACAAAAAGCACAACAAACAAACAAAAACACATTCTCATATATAAACCATCACAAACAGGACACACAAAAAAACATTCTCATATATAAACCATCACAAACACGACACAAACAAAAAAAACACATTCTCATATATAAACCATCACAAGCACTACACAAAAAACATTCTCATATATAAACCATCACAAACACTACACAAAAAAAAAACATTCTCATGTATAAACCATCACAAACACTACACAAACAAAAAAAACACAATCTCATATATAAACCATCACAAACACGACACAAAAAAAACACAATCTCATATATAATCCATCACAAACACGACACAAACAAAACACAATCTCATATATAAACCATCACAAACACGACACAAAAAAAACACAATCTCATATATAAACCATCACAAACACGACACAAACAAAACACAATCTCATATATAATCCATCACAAACACGACACAAAAAAAATATTCTCATATATAAACCATCACAAACACGACACAAACAAAAAAAACACATTCTCATATATAAACCATCACAAAAAGCACAACAAACAAACAAAACACATTCTCATATATAAACCATCACAAACAGGACACAAACAAAAAAAAACACATTCTCATATATAAACCATCACAAACAGGACACAAACAAAAAAAAACACATTCTCATATATAAACCATCACAAACACTACAAAAAAAACCAAAACATTCTCATGTACAAACCATCACAAACACGGCTGCAGTAAAGACAATCTACAAGCACATGATTTTCACCAGCAAGCCATGATGACGCACAAGACTGCTTCACTTTTCTGTTACTTCCCTTCCCCCCCCCCCCCCCCAACAATCTGACAGAAGCCATAGTGGTCAACATATCTCCACGTTGCACGTCCGCCATCTTGGAGCAGCATCTCGGCCAGTGCAAGCAAGTTACTGGCTTACAAACCCAGACAAGTGACCCACATTTAGGTCCTCGTGCCCGTCTTATCATATTATCTGTCAAAATTCGTTCTGTTTCATTAACTCGACACTGAAATGTACAGTCATAGAATTATCGAAATATAACAGAACGAAGCTACACAAATCAGTCTAATACTGTCTTTTGTCGTTGTATGAGCTTTCCGTCCACTAGAAGTGTAAGCATGGAACTAATATTCTCGAGACAAACTCGTCCAGCCAGACCAGCATAATCCCAGGACCATGCATATCATTTCTAATAAACACATCAGCCATTCAGGAAATAACGCCAGGTCTATCTAGCTTCCAGTGTAAATTAAAAGTTGTTGAAATTTATATATATCGAGAATTAAACTACAGTAGAAGCACGTATGTAGAAGCAGTTATTTTGTTTCTGTTCTTCGTCGAAGTGAATTACTACAGTTTCAGGCCCTTTATGGTTACAAATTATTTTTGAAGAGAGATAACAGTTATTGTACATGTTTGGAAAGAGATCATTTCTTTTAGAGAGACTGCAGTATACAAATTTTGTTAAAGTTTCTTTTAGGGAGATTATACAAATTTTGTTAGTTTCCTGTTATGGTTTTAGTTTCCCCGTTATGGTTACAGATTATCTGTTAAGGGAGATAATAATTATTATGCATATTTACAACAACAACAATAACAACAAGTGTAGGGAAAATTCTAACATCTAAATTTTGAAAGTTTCTTATTCGTTAAAGTATATATAGCCCACTCTTTCTAATCAGCACAAACTGAACTGTTTAAATATGGCGTGTGTTTATAGAGAAATAAGCAATAAACTTTTTTTCATATTTAAATTAGTAACATTAGAAGTTCTGTTATGTTTTTGTTTATTCTGCCCGCTTAATTGTCCACAGAAACCTTAATATGTGTTAATTCTCAGTAATATTTGAGCATCATCATCAGGTGCCATGCCAGTAGGCGTTGGCGGTCATTCTTGTATGTAGATGTCGGTCCTTGATTTTCTTACATCATCGCGTTAGACTGTCCATGATTTTTGTTTTCCCCTTTTGGTTTTCCACTGTCATCTCTTCTCATTTATCTTCCCAGTTGCTGTTTGATAGGGAGATATAATTTCTTCCTACGAATGAACTATTTTTTTTCTTGTCCACTCAGTAACAAACCCTCGTCTCAAAGCCCCGTACTCGGTAGTCATGTACCCGTATGTCATGTCTACTTACGTACAGGGGCCACTGCCACATCTGTGGTCTAGATACGACTTTTGTTGAAAGGACTGATGATTATTTTTCCTCGATTTAATTTCATCATTAAATTATTATTATTATTTTACCGTGTATTGATATTTTAATCAAGTTCTCGTGGGTTTTCGTGCATTTTTTCGTATTAAAAAAAACTGTTAGGGGTTTTGAGAGGCCCTCTCTGTGTACACGTTTCTGTTGTTTTCTAAGCAAGTAGCACGCACATTTTATAAATCGTTCCTTAACAAAATATAGTAACATAAAGTTCTTTCCGGAACATGAAATGTAAAAGAAGTAATGTACTATCTCTACATGCAGAGTTCTTTAACCCTTTCGCCGCTACATACTTCTCGAGAGCCGGTCCTTGCTGTGCTGGATACATCGCTGCCCTACTGTCACGCAGTGCTGAATTCTTTTTTGTCGTTTCAAAATCTAAGACATGTCGACAGTGCTGAAATTTTTTTTGGTATCACCAGAAAATGTAAACATGTTACAACTCTTGGATTCTTCGACTTTCCTCACATTTTATAGCTTATAACACATTTATTTCTTCATAAACGTTGTTGCATAGAATCAAATAAAAAGACGGCAAAATAAAATGTTTATTCTCACCGCTTCCGTCTAGCCAAACAAGAAGTGTTTGATTTATACATTCGACGCTTGCTGTAACACTTAGTAAGTTGACTCCTGAAATCGTACGTGTGTGAAAATAGAGAAAATGATTACAGAACAAAGCAGTGACCGTCAGTCTGTTGTTTCCTCCTATCTCTAACTTCGGGTATAACCTATCTCAGTGGTTCCCAATTTACAAAAGTCCGCGGTTTCCCCCCCCCCCCCCCTTGCTGTTTCAAAATCCACGCCACGAACCCCCATATTTTGGAAAAGTTTCATATGGTAGCTATATTCTTTAAATACAAAATAATTTTTTTAAAGAAAATGTGTGTGACCTTTAATGAGTAAACGCTACACCGGACTAAAAAAAAAAACGGTACAAACTTGGTCAGTTTTTAAAATTACAATAAAGTAGTTTAGGAAAAATAAGACACCAAGAAACATTCTTACTTGCTCTAACAAAAAAAACACAAAAGGACCCAGAGTTTACGTCGCGAACTCCCATGACAGGTTCCGCGTACCGGCAGTTGGAACCGCTGATCTATCCACCAGCATCACAATAAGAACTTTGTATAGAATACTAAATGCTACGTACATACAAAAAAATAAGGAGTGTAAGGGTATTTTTTTAGAGTGTACATCGCCCACGTTACTAAGGTACACATTGCATTTAGAATTATAGGCCCGCCTCCCCCTCCCCCCCAATCCTACTAAAAACGACACATTTCCAGCACATGGCCGGTTTCAACGTGTGAAAATAGGTCAAATGGAACTAAAAATATATACTGTGATTTCCCAAATATTAAAAGAGAATACCTGTCTACAGAGAGATCAAAGAAAAAAAAAACTTGAAACGAGTTTACACGTCTTTAGCACTGAAGGGACATAATGACAGGAACGTGTTAACTCGTCCTTAGCAGCGACTTAAGAAAACGTGTATACACGTCTTTAGCAGTAAAAGGGTTAAAAGTACAAGTCTGTGTATATGATATATATGAAAGAAATATTTGTATAACTAATGCCAAATTGTCAACAATAATGAACGATTCTATGTTCACAATTATTTAGCTATTTGCCTTGCTACAAAGGAACAATTATTAGGATTTGATCAGGCTAGTCAGTCAGTCAGTAATGTGCATATCTCTTGCGGAACTTTGCCTCCCTAACAGCTCTCCTATAGGCCTCTAGGTTATAAACAAGATGTACTGCTGCTAATGCATCCATTTGCAGATTATCAACGATGTCATCCAGCCATCTTCACCTTGGTCTTCCTCACTTTCTTTTTCCCGTTATGTACCCCTCCAAGGCGGTCTTCTCTAAATTACCATGACGTTTAATGTTCAGGCGGTAATCATATATTCGTAACTGACCGAATGCATAAAAAATGATGTTCGCTCATCTATATATCCCCACTACGTTCAGTGCTGGTCAGCTACCTCTTAGCTGATGCCTGGATTCCTAGCACAAAAATAACACCTGGCTTCTCCTATAGCCAACTGTAGACGGCATAGTTTTCTTTCACACTGAGCTTCTTCTCACCTTGCGCTTCCTTGAGAGATCAAAACATTGATAATCACATGATGCGAGGTCGGATGAATACGTTGGATGTGGAAGACGCTGAAAACGGAGATTTTTAATTTGTTGAGCTGTGGCGCATGCCTTATCATCCTGTAACAGCACAACAGAATTGAGCAAACTTTGACGTTTTGACCTGATTTCAGGTTTCAGATAGTTCTTAAACAGATCACATTATTTGCTGTTGACAGTGTTCCTCTGGGCATGTGATGTTCCAGGATTTGGGCCTGTAAATAGTCCCAGAAGAGCGTGAGGTTCAGTTTTCCGCCCGGCCTTTTTGGTTTCGGTGAGGAAGAATATCACTGCTCCTTTGCTGGCTCGCTTTGTCTGTGGCTGGAAGTAAAATTGAGGCACCCAAGAAATGAATAAATACGCGTTGTTCTTCTCTCGTGCATGCTTCCTATGGAACGGGCATCTTTGATCTGGTCTGCTGACTTCATATTTCCAAATGATCGTCCTCATTCATACATCTCGAGAGAAGTAACTATCTGCCACTCAGTTTAGATTTTTAAGAGCAAAAATTATGGTTAATCTTTTTTTTTTAATTCGCCCCCATATGTGCAGTACATTGCCTGGTTAAGAAAGATTTATAAATGTATGGAGAATCGATTATTATAGCAATTTCAGTCCCGATTTTTGCTACAATGGCAGTTTATTTGTCATGACCGAGACGAATTAAATGAGGTCTCTTGAAGTAGGATTTGAACTACGATCATTGTAGTCGATCTTACCCCTCAACCTAGATGTTAACTGCGATCACCGTAGTCGATCTTACCCTCCACGCAGATGTTAACTACGATCACCTTAGTCGATCTTACCCTCCGCGTAGATGTTAACTACGATCACCGTAGTCGATCTTACCCTCCGCGTAGATGTTAACTACGATCACCGTAGTCGATCTTACCCTCCGCGTAGATGTTAACTACGATCACCGTAGTCGATCTTACCCTCCGCGTAGATGTTAACTATGATCACCGTAGTCGATCTTACCCTTGGCTCAAATATTAACAACGATCACCGTAGTCGATCTTACCCTCCGCTTAGATGTTAACAACGATCACCGACTCTGAGCGTTGATTGGCCTCGCTTTTTTATTTTGTCTATCAGACACACGAGCATGCACGGGACTGACACTCCTGAGTCGGACATTGTTTGTTTGCTCATAATCCGTGTATTATATCATTGTATCTGTCATTATGTTATTTTTAGAACTGTCACTCGCCGCGCCTTCTCTCTGTGTGTGGGTGTGCGTGTGGGTGGGTTAGGTGGGTGCCGTCAATGATTGATTGCATTAGATTGAAAGTAGAGAGGTAAATGTTAGAATATCAGACGAATGTGCATGCCCACGTCTTTAATCTTTGAACTGAAGTTATTTCGCTAACTCTCTCTCTCTCTCTCTCTCTCTTTTTTTTTTTACTCTCTTTCTCTCACTATCCTTCACAACTCACTCTCCTTCTTTCTCAAACACACATTTTCCCACTCACGCTCTCGCACACACACACACACACACACTCTTTCTCATTCACTCCCACTACTGTCTGTCTGTCTGTCCCTAGCTTCGCTGTTGCCTTCCCAGTTTAAAAATATGAGCACTGATCATAATATAAACTCTACACTAAGAGAGATACAGTGATCATAATATAAACTCTGCACTAAGAGAGATACAGTGATCATAATATAAACTCTGCACTAAGAGAGATACATTGATCATAATATAAACTCTGCACTAAGAGAGATACATTGATCATAATATAAACTCTGCACTAACAGAGAGGCATTGGTCATAATATAAACTCTGCACTAACAGAGATACATTGATCACAATATAAACTGTGCACTAACAGAGCTACATTGATCATAATATAAACTCTGCACTAACAGAGCTACATTGATCATAATATAAACTCTGCACTAACAGAGCTACATTGATCACAATATAAACTGTGCACTAACAGAGCTACATTGATCATAATATAAACTCTGCACTAACAGAGCTACATTGATCGTAATATAAACTCTGCACTAACAGAGCTACATTGATCATAATATAAACTCTGCACTAACAGAGCTACATTGATCATAATATAAACTCTGCACTAACAGAGCTACATTGATCATAATATAAACTCTGCACTAACAGAGCTACATTGATCATAATATAAACTCTGCACTAACAGAGCTACATTGATCATAATATAAACTCTGCACTAAAAGAGATACATTGATTAACCCTGCACTAACAGAGAGAGTCAGAATACCTAAATGAAAAAAAAACGTAGACACAGTTATGAGAACCAACACTCAGGCACTAGCCAAGACCCTATGCTACCTGTATCAGGCTGATGTACCTCTTGAGCTAAAGAACAGATACTGATGGAGCAGTAGAGAAATATGCTTCCCCAAGAAGTATGCCACGATAGTCTACTTCTAACCGCCTGGACGCCTGCTTTATACGCATTCTATTTCTAACCACTTGCTTTATATCTTTGTTAGAAAGGTCTACTTCTAATCACCTGCTTTATGGTCTTCGTTATAGCGTCCTATTTCTAACCGCTTGCTTTATAGTCTTCGTTAGAACGTTCTGCTTCTAATCACCTGCTTTATGGTTTTCGTTAGAGGGTCCTATTTCTAACCGCTTGCTTTATAGTCTTCGTTAGAACGTTCTACTTCTAATCACCTGCTTTATAGTCATCGTTAGAGCGTCCTATTTCAAACCGTCTGCTTTGCAGTCTCGCTATATTGTCTTCGTTAGAACGTCCTATTTCTAATGTTCACTTTATAAACTTCGTTAAAGCGTACTATTTCTAACCGTCTGCTTTACAGTCTTCGTTAGAGTATCCTGTTTCTAACCGTCTGCTTTATAGTCTTGCTTTATAGTCTTCGTTAGAGCATCATACTTCTAACCGTATGTTCGCCTGCTTTATACGTCGTCGTTAGAGCGGCCACTGTGAAGAAGAGAAATCCACATCTCTCAGTAAATCAGTCATCAAAAGAACAATGACATTAATTTATACTAAAATAAATATACTTTGTATTCTTTTCAATAGTATTGTTGCATTGTGTGTAAAATTCCATTCCGTATGTATGGTTGGGTTTTTGTATTCCCGTTCTGTATACAAAGGCAGACTTTTTGTACTCCTGCTCTGTATGCAAAAGCAGACTTTTGTTTTCCTACTTTATATGTAGAAACATACTTTTGTATTCCTGCTTTATATGTAGAAACAGACTTTTTAAAAATTCCTGCTGTATACGTACGGGCTTTTTAAAAATATTCCTGTTCTGTTTTTAAGGACAGACATTCATATTCCTGTCGAATATGTAGAGGCAGACTTTCATATTCCTGCCGAATATATAGAGGCAGACTTTCATATTCCTGCCGTATATTCAAGGGTAGACTTTCATGTTCCCACTTAACCTTATTCTATATGCAAGGACATAATTGCGCAGATAGTCTGGATTCAGATTTTACATTCCAGTGAGACAACAGTTTAATATGTCGACTTAAGCCTTCATCAAACAACAAAGAAAAAGCGAAGAGAAAGGATCAGAGAACAGATGTCATGGATGACGAAAGTACATTTTACAATGTTAACAAAAACTACTAATGAATTTTACATTGTTATGCCCGTTATGTGCTTGATATGTAAACCTCCTGTCCAACCTCTTTCTGGTGGATCCAGTAAGACGGGAGGGCAGTATATATTAGACAAGCAATGGGTATTGCACTACATTGCCTCGCTAAAGAGGACAGTCGAGTCCGTAAACTGATAACAGGAAACATGAAGCACGAGAGACCAAAGGAAGATAACGCAGGACGAAGACTGATGTAGGCACGATAACAAAGCTGCCCTCATGTGGCTAACCGGCTTGTCGTCTTGACGGAGTCCGTGGTTCGAGTCACTATCAGTCTCTTATTTCTCTTCTTTTTTTTCCCTCACGTCTAAAGTGCTTTGTCTACAGTTTTCCTTTCTTTCACGTCTAAAGTGCTTTGTCTACAATTTTTCTTTCTCTCATCATCTTTACTAGCCGGCCTTTTTCAATATTAAGTTCTTGTAGTTTGGATATATTTGTTATTTTTTGTGTCCATGATATTTGAAGAACTCCTCTGTAGCATTTACATTCAAAAGCATTTATGTGTTTCTCAGCATTTTGTTAAGTGTCCAGGTCTCACAGGCATATGTTGCGATGGGAAAGATGTATGCCCTTAAAAATCTATTTTTGTGGTTCTATCTGTTCCTCTCCACAGCTTTTTTTTTAGTTGTTTTACTTTCTGAAGAGCGATAGATGTCCTCCTTTTAATTTCCCTCATTGTATCTCCATTGTTAGTTAGTAACGATCCAAGATATTCAAAACTCTCTTCTTCTTCCAATTTTTCCTCATTGATACATATTTCAGCTGCCTTGTTTGTTTTGTCATTTGTCATCAATTTAGTTTTCTTTGCATGAAGATAGAGATTTTGCTCTTCACTGTTCTTACGGACTGACATAATTAGTTTTTCCATTCCTTTTTGTGTTGTGGACAGTAATACTGTGTCATCAGCATATCTAATCTCTGGTATTTCATAACCTACAATTGTTATGGCGTCGTAATATTCTTTGTTTACATCTACTCTAACATTCCTCATTATATTTTCAGTATACAGTTAAGTAAGTAAGGCGACAATATGCACCCCTGACGGACCCCTTGTTTTATGTCAAACCAAGTTGTTGTTTCACCATTTATTCTTACTACTGCCCGTTGGTCTAGATACAGCAGTGATGTTAATTGTATCAAATGTGTTGGAAATCCCTTTTTTTCCATTATTTCCCAGTTTCTGGTGTTGTACACAATCAAATGACTTTGAGTAGTCTATAAAAGATAAATGTAGATTCACATTAAACTCTCTGCATTTCTCTATTATTAATCTTATATTGAATATATGATCTCTTGATCCTCTTCCTTGCCTGAAACCAGCTTGGACCATATTGACTTCTTCTTCTATTTTCTTACGAAGTCTCCCCATTATGATTTTTAACAGAATTTTACTGACATTACTAATCAGGGCAATAGTTCTGTAGCTTTTGCATAATTTCAGGTTACCCTTTTTTGGCAGTGGTATGAATACAATTCTTTTCCATTCCTTTGGCCAAATACCTGAATGCCATATCTTTTTACATAATGCATGATAGATTGTTGCACATTCCTTTCCTCTTGCTTTAATAAGTTCAGCTGTTATTTCATCACATCCTGGTGATTTACCATTTTTCAGATTCTTTATTGCCCATAAAACTTCTGTTGTCGGTTCGGGTTCTTTCTCCTCCAATAATAATTCACACTGTTGATTTCTGCTTTTACAGTCAGTTGTTTCATACATTCCTCTGCAATATTCCTTCCATCTTTCTGTCAAGGTATTCCTCATCTCGTCACAAATTTCATTTAGCTTAGGTGTTACATTTCTCGTCAATGTCTTCATTTCTGTAAACATTTCACTATCTCTTCCACACTTCTGATGTCCTTCTATTCTTTCACAACGATCTTGGTATGTATTATTTTTTGTCTTTTCTTATGTTTCTTCGTACTTCTTTTGTTAAAGATTTATATTCCTCTTTGTTGTTGTTTGTCACTTTTCATTGCGTCTTCATTTCTCTACGTTGTTTTATCAGTTCTAGTGTGCCTGCTGTAATCCATCCATTCTTTTGTGTTTTCTTTACTGGAACCATGTCTTTAGCTGTTGTTATTAAGATGTCTCTGGCCTGTGTAGCCAAATCATCTGGTGTCATCTCCTCCTGTACAGCCATCAGGATTTCGAAACGGTTCTTAACTTCTATACCGTATTGTTCTGGTATTTTTGTAAGATCAAAGCGGAGTGGTCTTGATCCCGCAACTGTCTTTTTTTATCTTTATCTTCACGTCTGCTATTAATAACTCATGGTCCGTGTCACAATCAGCACCTGGTAAAGTTTTTGCTGATGTTATACTTGATCTCACCTTCTTTGCACTAAAATGTAATCTATTTGATTCTTGGTTTTACCATCAGGTGATACCCATGTGTAAAGTCTTCTTGGATGTTGTTTAAAAAGTGTGTTAGCAATCATTAGCTCATTTTCCATGCAAAACGCCATTAGATTGTCATCTGCCCCGTTTCTATGTCCTATGCTAAATTTCTCTACAACATGTCGTTCGTCTTCTGCTCTTTCTGTATCAGTCTTTGCATTAAAATCCCCCATATTAATACAGTATCATTTTTCCATATCTGGTCTATCGTCGTTTGCAGTGTGTTATAAAAGTCTTCTACTTCCTCTTCTTCTACTGCTGATGTAGGTGCATATATTTGGATGATTGTTACGTTTCTAGGAATGCCCTTAAGTCTGATTGTGAGGATTCTGTCACTTTCTGGATTGTAACCTAGTAATGCTTTTGATGCCACTCCATTCTTTCCTCCTAATTCACCACCAGAGTATATACAGATATTATCATTCTCGCTCTTGAAGTGTCCTGATAACTTTTCATCGATGTTCGCAGATTCCCAAAATGTGTATCCCCTTTCTTTTCATCTCGTCACTTATTAGTTGATACTTCCCCTCATACATACTTCTTACATTGCATGTTCCTACTCTTATTTTTCTTTTTAGTTTGACGCAGGGATTTTCCTTGGTAACACCGTCAGGATTTTGTCCGTCATCACAATTACTAGTACTGACCTATGTCTCACACTCTTCCCCAGTGTTAAAATTAGATGTATCTGGCCTGGAGGACTCATCACCAGATCTTTTTCCTATCTAACCTTCCGTGTTGCTGTTTGGGTTTCTTGGTATATTTCCAGAAGATAGTTACCATTGCTTTCTTTAGCGAATTAAATAAATTTATAGGTAGCAGATGTGCAAATCTAAAGCAACCCAGTATTCATTTCTTGTCAGTTAGTGAAGTTTACAGTTATCTTTCATCTTTAAAGAACAGCACACAACAGGACTTGATGAAATCAGCAACATGATATTACGCTACTCAGTCCCAGTAATTACAGATACACGAACATACATTTACAATCAGTGCATTGCCCGTTTGTCATTTTCTACAGGCTTTTAAAATTGCAAAAATATATCCCCTTTTTAAATCTGGTTCGGAGAAAAATACCTCAAGCTATAGATCATTTTCCATTCTGTCGACTTTGTCAAAACCCCTAGAAAAACACATACAAAAAAAAAACACCTTACAACACATGCAAGAAAATGATTTTATTGTTGACTGTCAGTCAGGCTTTAGGCCAGAACATTCCTGCCACACAGCTCTCACAAAAATGACAGAATGTTGGTTATCTAATATAAACGATAATAAATTATGTGGTGCTGCCTTTGTTGACTTTAAAAAAGCATCTGACATGACTCATAATGAAATCCTAGTTAGAAAGCTTGAGACTTGTAGACCACACACTGACTTGACAAAATTTATTACATCTTTTCTTTCCAACAGACAGCAGATCGTTTGCCTCAAAAAAGTCAAGTTCATCTGTGGTTGATAATGGCGTTCCACAGGGATCTACTCTTGGTCCTCTCCTTTCTACTATCTACATCAATGATCTTCCACTTCACCTAAAAAAAACCATCTTGTGACCTCTTTGCTGATGACTGCACAGTTTACACTAGTGACAGTGACTGTATTAACCTTGAGTCAACTCTTCAAATTGAAATAAACAGTAAATTAACTGGAGCAACAACATCAGAATGCTCATAAACACCACCAGAACAAAATCCATGCTCATTACAACAAGACAGAAATTAACAAATTCACCACCAACAACACTACAGCTCCAAGCTGGAACTTCACAGATGAAGAATGTTAGTGAACATAAAACTCTAGGTCTCATATTTGACCACCACTACCTCGGCTGGAATCATCATGTAGACAATCTAACCAAACTCATTGCACAAAAAGTTTACCAATTTACTAAAATTAAACATTTTCTTGACATAGACACCAGAAAAATATACTACATATCACAGATACAAACACACTTGGACTACTGCTGCACAGTCTAGGATGGTTGTTCCATATCAAACATGAAAATACTTTACTCACTTCAAAAACGAGCAGTAAAGCTTATAAATGACAAACATGCAGCACGTATTACAAATAAGAACAAACATCTTGATATTCTACCTCTCAAGAAGAGATTTCTTTTCAACAAAACCAAGTTAATTCATAAAATTCTATCACACAATGCTCCACCCTATCTGTGGTCGTTGTTCAAATCCAACCCAAAACACAGTCAACGCTTAAGCAATTGTATTCTCCCAAAACAAAGGCTTGACATGTTTAAAAAAAGCTTCTCTTACTCAGCTGCCCACATTTGGAATGCCCTACCAATTCACGTAAAACTTATAAGTAATATTCGTTCTTATAACTTTAAACTTTGTCAACATCTGTTTGATATGGACTATATGCCTCCCTAAGCATAGTTTAAAGTAGTTTAAAGTATGGCTTGAGTGTTGTAATTTTTTAAAAATACTACTTTTCTATAAACTTGTTAGTTTTGAATGGATGTAAGAATGCAATTTTACTTCATGATGTTGCATAAATCAGAGTGTAAAGTGTATGGACATGAGATAAGTTTATTATTTATTTATGTAATCATTTAATTGTGTCTTCATGATTATTATGCTCATTAACAAATGCTGAATGACTGTGACTGATTGAAAGCTGTATGATGAAGGGCAGAATGTCAGATGGGCCTGCGTGCCAATTCTTAACCCTTTGAAAATAAAATATGTTCGTTCGTTCCTTCCGGGCAGTGACTGTACTAGTCAGTGATCGTAGCCATTGTCCCTACATTGAGATCATCTGCCTACCATCACAGAATAGTGACCATAACCAACATTATCTGTCAGCTGCTCTCCCGTTCCATCCACCACCTGCTCCCATGGCTTCACGTCACCCTGATCGGGGGGCTATACGGGTACTCCACCTTGCCCAAGGGTGTCCCGTAGACTGACGGAGGTAAGGAGGCGTCTTACTTCTCCTTTGATAGGGGATACCCCTACCCCTCTAACCTTATATATATATATATATATATATATATATATATATATATATATATAATTGCTCCAGAATATATCAATTTTTCAACTAATGTATAAGCGAAAATTAATGAGTAATTTTAATAAAAGTGATACTAATATGACACAAATGATAATATTTACTTGATCTCGTCACACGAAATGGATGCACCAGCAGCAGGCCATTTTGCTCACAACCAAGAGGCCTATAGGAGTGCTGTTAGGGAGGCAAAGTTCCGCAAGGGACATGCAAATGAATGAATGAATGAGTCACAGGAAGGTGACTAACACATCTTCATCATCAGTATTTGAGAGACCTGGTTGATAAGATGATGCAGGGGGTTAATCTTTTGCATTTTTTTTATGCTGCCATTATTCCCAAATCTGTTATAACTCTGAGGGGAACGTTAAAACAGCAACAGCACTGTCCATGTTTTCATAAGCTGAATCTGACCAGTAAAACACCGGGAAGCGGTTCTGTGTTAATTTTATTTCTCAGTTTAGATTTGACCAGATTTGTGGTGGTTAACAAAAAAAAATCTCAGTGTCAGCGTCTGAATGTGATAGTGTTACAGCTGAGATACTACATTCACAAATTTCTTAACATGGATTACTTCTTGTAGCATTTCTGTGCTGTTTCAGTTCCCCTCAGAAGAGCTGTATGTTTTGTTTCTTAGTCCAATCAACTACTTCGATTCTTGTTAACCGGTATTTTGCTTTGGTTATTGAGTTTTCAGATGTACATAAATATTTCATTACTTTACATATTGAAGAGGTGTTCTTCGTTGATTGCAGAACATTATTTACAGAGAAGAGAGATATATTCATCAATTTTACCATGTTTTCATGAAGTCTTCATCTCAGATGTTTAAGAGACACAAGAAAATCTCTACACGAGTCTCTTCTCCACATTTGTTTTTTTTTGAATAAACTGATGTAGTTCATATATTTTACTTCAGTTTGTAACTTTTCAGTTTTTGACTCAGATCAGTAGTCTAAATGTGTGTTTTTGACGTAAGCTGTGTTTCTTTTTCTCTATTCTTTTCTTCTTTTGGATGGACTGTAATAAAATTATCCAAAAGTTTCTCGATTTAATAAAAAAATAAAATCATCTAGAATTATAGCTAACATCTAGATGACTGTTTTTCATTATCTAGATGGTACCAAATCTTGATCTTGATTTAAAATATCTCGATTGGGAACCCTGATTTCTCCATTGTTCTGCTGTATGCAACAGCACCGACCTGAACTGAAACGGACAGTTATTGTAACAAGAGTCCTTAGTATAACAAGAGTTATTATTATAACGAGTCCTTAATATAACAAAAGTCCTAAGTATAACACTAAGTTCTTCTTATAACAAGAGTCCGTAATATAACAAGAGTCCTAAATAAAATACATGAAGATGTTATCAGGTATCCGTTTTGACTGTATCATATGTTGTTAAAGAAAGTTGTCTCAGTTATATCTGGTCTTCCTTTTTCGTCTTCAAAAGTACCATGTCCCAGTTATGCGCCTTTCGACCCAAAACATCCTACTTCGGTTCGGCGTATATTCTGGACCGGGCTCACCTTCCCATTGTGAATCCCTGTCCGCTTGGCCAAATTAGTGTGTGGGTGGGAGCAGCATCACTTGGGAGAGGGAGGGGGAGGGTAGAACAGAGCCCTAGCCGGCTTTTGTCTCCCCCTCTTTAACCATGACGCAAGCAGTCGGCTATGGGTCGATGATCGCTATCTCATTCAACGTGAGTACTGTATCTTTCTTCCTTCTCCTCGCTCCCACAAACCCCACCCCCCCCCCCATATCTAGCCATCAGAGTCTAGTTCCATTCACAAAATGTTAGGATGTTATCGTGAGTGAGTGAGTGAGAGAGAGAGAGAGAGTGAGAGAGAGAGAGAGAGATGAACATTCACTCGGTTCAGTCCAGCTGGCGACATACGGCTGGTCATTGTCCACTTATTCGTGTAAGTCTGGTTTTCCTTCTTCATTCTGGTCTTTAAACAAGACGCCAGAACCTTCTCTGTATCCGACACGAATCCTGTGTTTCAGCATCGTTTTTTTTTTTCTTTTTTCGTCGAGTGAAAATGGCGAGAGGAAGCAGAAAATGTTGGCTATGAAAATCTTCAGACATGCCTCATTCTCTTGTTTATGTTCAAGTACCGCGCGGCGTAGGCGATCATTTCTCTCCACAATTCCCTGTCTTTAGATTTGATTATGAGATCTGCCGGTGACTTTCTTCCTAGCCACACTGACAGTAACTTCTCTCTCTGTCTTCCTCTGTCACTTCTTCCCTCAATTTTTCCGGTTGCCACAGTGTGTTCCAATTTTTCTCTTCTCAGAAAATGTCCTATAAATCTCGCTTGTCTGCCTCTGATCTTTGCTGTAATTTGCCCTTTAACTCCAGCCTCTCTTAAGACTTCTTCGTTGGTTTTCTTAGCTGTCCATGGTACCTTCAGCATCCTTCTTATAAACCACATCTCCATGTCCTCCATTTCTCGCTGTACTCTCTTATTCATGGCCCATGCCTTACACACATAAAACAAAATTGGCTCGATGTAACATTTAAGTACTGGGAATCTTGTTTCCATTGATATAGATCTGTTGCACAAGATGTGTCTCATTGTCTGGAATGCTGACTTGACCTGAGCACGTCTGCTTTTTATTTCGTTGTGACATTTGCCATCAGTTGTTATAATCGTTCCTAAGTACTTGAATCTATCAACTTGTTTCAGATTTGTGCTATCGATGGTAATGCTACATTTTGGTGGTATTCTTTTCTTTGAGATGACCATCACTTCAGTCTTCTTTTTATTCAGACTGAGACCTTTACTTTTACTTTCACGAACCACAATGTCCAGAAGAGCCTGTAGCTCCCCTTCACGTTTAGCAATCAGAACTGTGTCTTCTGTATATCTTAAGTTGTTACGGTTGTACTCGCCAACTGATATTCCTGGCATGTTCTCTATATTTCTCATTATGTTTTCGCTGTACAAGGAGAAGAGGTCAGGAGATAAAACACATCCTTGTCTCACCCCCAATTGTATGTCTTGGAATGCTCCTATTTGGTTTTCAACCTTCATTGCTGCTGATTGCTGCCAGTATATGTATTTGATAAGTTTTAGACCTTTCCCATCTATGTTGATGTCTTCCAGCATTCTCATAATTTCTGTGTGTCTCACTTTATCAGATGCTTTACAGTAATCTATGAAGCATAAGTATTGGTCCGTCTTTACTTCTATTGATCTTTCCATCAATGTTCTCAATATATTTATGGCATTACTTGTGCCCTTTCCTTCGACGAAGCCACACTGTTCTTCGGCGATTTCTGGTTTTATTTTGCCCTTGACTCTTCTCATGACAATACGAAGCAGGATTTTGGTAACATGGCTCATAAGACTAATGGTTCGATGGTCTTCACATGCAACTGCACCTTGTTTCTTTGGTAGGGCAATGAAAATTGATTGCAAAAGGTCTAATGGGACATAGTTACTGTTATAGATGTCATTCAACAATCTGGTAATTATTTCTATGCCAAGCTGTCTTAATGCTTCCGATTCTTCCTTGGTGGTTTTATCTGGTCCTGGTGCTTTGTTGTTTTTCATGTGTTTGATGGCTTCTTCCACTTCTACTTGTAATATGGTAGGCCCTTCATTATTATTTCGTATATTTATTTCTTTGTGCTCACTGGTCATATACTGTGCTTTTTGTATTGTGATCTGTCTGCCTGTCTTTTTATCTGTCTGTCTGTCTGACTGCCTGTCTGTCTGTCTTCATACTTACTTGTCTGTCATCCATCCATCCATCCATCCATCCATCCATCCATCCATCCATCCATCCATCCATTCATCCATCCATCCATTCATCCATCCATCTTCTTGTTCTTCAGTCCTCACAAATTCGTTGACTGCACTGCACTGCGTCATAGTCATGTGCCTTTCGACCCAAAACTTGCGACTTTGGTTCTGTGTATACACTGCACTGGGTTCGTCCATCCATCCATCCATCCATCCATCTGCCTGCCTGTTTGCTGTGATTTTTTTTTCAAAAGTACAGCAACTGTAGGCCGTAGTTAAAACGGGGCGCGGGTACGAGATATTGTACTTCTGAAATTGGTCGCTTTATAGCACTGAAGAATATTTATCCCGTTTGTCTGGCTTGAAGAGTCTGAAATAGCTTATTACATTCAGGAACGATTTGCGAACTTACATAGAGACGCCTCGTCAAATATTCATAGCCCATCAGCGCGAAGCTGTCATCTCTATTTCTGTATCGACGTACGTGCCTGTTCGTGAGTGAGGGGCCCCCGCTGTTGTGACATCTGTTGCGAAATCACCTGTCTGTCGTTTTAAGATTGATGGATTGTTGACGAAGCTGAGAGGAGTTTCCTCTCTTAAAACTGTGCCGCGCCGTCGTCTCCTCCGCCTCCTTCCCCTTTTCTTTTCCCGGAGTGACGTATTCTAGAAGGCATTCACGAACTGCTTCGAAGCTGGGGGAAGTGTGTATGCTCATCTGAGCGTGCTCGGGGAGGGAGAAGCGATGGCGATGCTGTAAATCTTGGTCAATATATTCAAAGCTCTTAAGGATGGCGGATGAGTTGCGATGGAAGAATGGCGATTATACACTGGATATCGAGCAGAACTGCAAGGACAGAAAAGAAAAAAACCCACCAAACTTAACAGTTCTGTATGCATTTGGGAAAGCAGAGCTCGGTGCCCCTACCCACCACTTTTTAACCCACACACAGAAGAGCTATACTGTCAATATTTTAATCATGGGCAGCTGCAAGTGTGCCTCTTCTTCCCCCCCCCCCCCTTTTTTCCTCCCATTAGTGAGTTCAGTCCCGTAGTCTTTGACTCTTCCGAGACACCCACGGGACAGTTGGGGTCATCGTCGCTAGTAGCACCGTCTTCTGTCATACAGTAAACCAACTAACCAGACCTGACTTAATATAACTGCATATAAGTCATACTTTCATACATTCATACAGGTCATACTTTCATACATTCATACAGGTCATACTTTCATACATTCATATAGGTCATAGTTTCATACATTCATATACATTCATATAGGTCATAGTTTCATACATTCATATACATTCATATAGGTCATAGTTTCATACATTCATATACATTCATATAGGTCATAGTTTCATACATTCATATACATTCATATAGGTCATAGTTTCATACATTCATATACATTCATATAGGTCACACTTTCGTTCACTGAGCGCGATAGCATTCTTCATTTTAAAAATATTTACCAGCACAAAATATCAGTAAACTAGTTAATGAATGTTTTTCTTTGTTTCGTTATTGTTTCAGGTTGACTGACACAACATATTTAACCTTTGTTACTGTTTTAGCACAGTTTACGAAACATAGTTTTGCCACCTTCTTTGTTTCAAGTTGATGAATCATGCTGTATCTTTGTTTATTATTATTATTATTTTACTCCACCTAGATACGCCCGCATCCTGTCCCACTACCCTTATCTGGTGCTCCTCGTGGTGCTGTTGATGGTAACTGCTTGTCTCGTGGTCACTCTGACTCTGGGCCATAACATGAAATTTGAGGAGCCCCTTGCTGTGAGTTTATTCCTCTGTTGATTCTGTAGACACTTAATACACCATGTGTTTGTTTGCGCGCCAACTTTCTACGCACATTTACACCACATACACATACATTCTTTGTTCTTGTGCCAAATTTCTAAATGCACATATACCACATAAATGTACATTCTTTGTTCTTGTACCAGATTTCTAAATACACATCTACCACATAAATGTACATTCTTTGTTCTTGTACCAGATTTCTAAATACACATCTACCACATAAATGTACATTCTTTGTTCTTGTGCCATATTTCTAAATACACATATACCACATAAATGTACATTCTTTGTTCTTGTGCTAAATTTCTAAATGCACATCTACCACATAAATGTACATTCTTTGTTCTTGTACCAGATTTCTAAATACACATCTACCACATAAATGTACATTCTTTGTTCTTGTGCCATATTTCTAAATACACATATACCACATAAATGTACATTCTTTGTTCTTGTGCTAAATTTCTAAATGCACATCTACCACATAAATGTACATTCTTTGTTCTTGTACCAGATTTCTAAATACACATCTACCACATAAATGTACATTCTTTGTTCTTGTACCAGATTTCTAAATACACATCTACCACATAAATGTACATTCTTTGTTCTTGTGCCAAATTTCTAAATGCACATCTACCACATAAATGTACATTCTTTGTTCTTGTACCAGATTTCTAAATATACATCTACCACATAAATGTACATTCTTTGTTCTTGTGCCATATTTCTAAATACACATATACCACATAAATGTACATTCTTTGTTCTTGTGCCACATTTATAAAACACAGACACACCATATACATTTCTTAGATGTAAATAGAAAATCTTAAATAGAAAATCTTTGACAAAATAGTCTCTGTTGTTTTCAAGCCCTGTAAAATGTGTCTCTGTGATTATTTTGTAAATGTGGAAGAAGTGGGATGTAGACATTCTTCCACTGCGCTCCATTCAGCT
This sequence comes from Achatina immaculata, assembly GCA_009760885.1. Classification (NCBI taxonomy): domain Eukaryota; kingdom Metazoa; phylum Mollusca; class Gastropoda; order Stylommatophora; family Achatinidae; genus Lissachatina; species Lissachatina immaculata. Next base: position 34,879,613 of record CM019718.1, on the reverse strand, counting down.
CAGTTAATAATGGATACATTTGAGAGAGAGAAAGAGAGAGAAAAAGAGAATGAACGAATGAAGATTCTTTATTTTCTAAGGGTTAAGAATTGGGCTCGCAGGCTTGTCTGGCATTCTGCCCTTCATCATACAGCTTTCACTGTCATTCAGCATTTGGTAATGAGCATAATAATCATGAAAACACAATTAAATGATTACATAAATAAATAATAAACTTGTCTCATGTCCGTCACCATAAATATATAATAAACTTATCTCATGTCCATACACTCTACACTCTGATTTATGCAACAACATGAAATAAACTTGCATTCTTACATTCATTCAAAACTAACAAATTTATAGAAAAGCAGTATTTTAAAACATTTACAACACTCAAGCCATACTTTAAACTACTTTAAACTATGCTTAGGGAGGCACATAGTCCATATCATACAGATGTTGACAAAGTTTAAAGTTATAAGAACGAATATTACTGATAAGTTTTACATGAATTGTAGGGCATTCCAAAGGTGGGCAGCTGAGCAAGAGAAGCTTTTTTAAAACATGTCAAGCCTTTGTTTTGGGAGAATACAATTGCTTAAGCCTTGACTGTGTTTTAGGTTGGATTTGATTGACCGTAGACAGGGCGGGGCCTTGTGCGATAGAATTTTATGAATTAACTTGGTTTTGTTGAAAAGAAATCTCTCTTGAGAGGTAGAATATCAAGATGTTTGCCCTTATTTGTAACACATGCTGCATGTTTGTCGTAACACATACTGCATGTTTGTCATTTATAAGCCTTACTGCTCGTTTATGGAGTTAGTAAAGTCTTTTCATGTTTGACATGAAACAACCATCCCAGACTGTGGAGCAGTAGTCCAAGTGTGTTTGTATCTGTGATATGTAGTATATTTTTCTGGTGTCTATGTCAAGAAAATGTTTAATTTTAGTAAATTGGTAAACTTTTTGTGCAATGAGTTTGGTTAGATTGTCTACATGGTGATTCCAACTGAGGTGGTGGTCAATCATGAGACCTACAGTTTTATGTTCACTAACATTCTCTATCTGTGAAGTTCCAGCTTGGAGCTGTAGTGTTGTTGTTGGTGAATTTGTTAAATTCTGTCTTGTTGTAATGGGCATGGATTTTGTTTTGCTGGTGAGAGAGAAAGAAAGAGAGAGAGAAAGAAATCCAGATGAAGTCGTTGACTTCAATTATAGAGGAAAGATGCTGGCAGTGGGGTATGTACCTCAGATGACTAGTAACTTGTTACCAAAAATAGCACTGAAATGGACACATCTGGGGTACAGGAGTAAGGACAGACCAAGAAGACACGGAGGAGAAGAACAACTGAGAGGATGTAGATGGCTCACCTGGGCAAAACACAAAAAGAAGGTGAAGGATAATATTTATGGAAAACTCTTGTGAAAGCCCTGTGTGCCTTGGGCACCTAAAGGTCCAGAGAGAGAGAGAGAGAGAGAGAGAGAGAGAGAGAGAGAGATAAGACAGAACACAGCAATACACACCGACAGTACACTGACTCTTGTACTGTCATGAACCTTGTGAATGGCTTTAGAAAGAAAAAAGTTTTAAAAAATAAAAGTAGCAGTACCTGTATGTTTTTATTCATTTTTGTTTGTTTGTTTGTTTGTTTGTTTGTTTATTTTATTGTTTCTTTTTTTTTAATTCAAATTTTTTTAAAAACTACAATATAAGCTAAATATAGATATCTTGTCATTTCCCAGTGGAAGTGTTGTGGTTGTGTTTATTTTATTTATTTATGTTTTTTATAAAGTTGTTTGTAGGTGGGGTATTTTTATCTGACTGGATAAGAGTGAGGGGGAAAAAGTTCATGTACAGTTCAGTCCTGTTTATATGGGACTGTGAGTTCTCAAAAGATGAAGTGAAAAAAAAAAAAAAACAAAACAGTGCAGTATCATACTTCATAGAAAACTTCATGCCACTAATTTTCACAGTCTTGTTTCTTGGGCATTCTAACAGAGTACAGGTTTTCTTTGTAGGGATTTGAACCTAGGAGAACGGAGCTGGCAGATCGTCTTGTGACCTTCGACAACTTAATAAGAGATGCAGACAGCGATGTCAACCTCCTGCCCTTCAGCTCTCAAATCCACAGCAGTCCTGATGACCTGCCATCACTTCTACCTGGGCAAGCCTCTCATGTCCATCATGCTTCCAGCCCTGCTGAAGCCACAAGAAAGATTAGGTCATCCTCACAGTTGTCTGAAGGATATCAGAATGACAGGGTCAAGGGGACGGGTGACAATAAGACAGCACTCCACAGAAACATCTTCTGTGGTATCCCATGTAGGTGGTTAATGAAATTTTTAGTTTTCAGTTCATGAATTGAATTCCCTGCCTTAATGGACAATCAGTGCAGCATATTAGGAGTTTCATCACATGATTGTACAGTTAGGTGTTTCAAAGATTGTATAATTTGTTGTTCCAGCCAATGGTTGTATAATTTATGTGTTTCAGCCAATTGTTATATAATTAGTTATTTTAGTCAGTGATTGCATGGTTAGGTATTTCAGCCAGTAGTTGTAGACTTAGGTATTTCAGACAGTGGTTGTAGGCTTAGGTATTTCAGCCAGTAGTTGTAGACTTAGGTATTTCAGCCAGTAGTTGTAGACTTAGGTATTTCAGCCAGTAGTTATAGACTTAGGTATTTCAGCCAGTAGTTATAGACTTAGGTATTTCAGCCAGTAGTTATAGACTTAGGTATTTCAGCCAGTAGTTGTAGACTTAGGTATTTCAGCCAGCAGTTGTAAACTTAGGTGTTTCAGACAATAGTTACAGAATATTTATTTTAGCTAATTATTCCACATTTAGTTAATTTAGTCTTCCTCTTATAAGTCTGTTTATGCCATTAGTGTCAGTGGCTCATGCTGCAGACAAGGCACATCTCCGTTCCTCTCTGTTCTGGATCTTTTACTGGCAATTGTTGATTCCAAGAGTACTTATATCCTCTTCTAGGCTGTCTCGCCATCATTGTCTAGGTCTGCCTCTCGGTCTGTCCCCATTCATCACTTCTGTATAAGACAAGTATTTAAAAATAACAGGACTTGCAGGTGAAAAGTAGGTGCAGACCTAAGGAATATTACTTGCTGCCTAGTTGTTTAAGCTAACATACAATTTAGCATGCTGAAAATAAAGTGGTTAAATCAGCATAATTTAATAACAGAGAAAGACATAAATTGTGACTCTCATTGGAGAATAAGAGGATGATTACAGTATTGCTGGTAGAGTCGTAGAGGCAGCTTGAACAATGCAGATTGTTTTCTTTGACCACATTCAGTGGAGAAAGATTGGGGGGGGGGGGGGGTTTCAGCTGAGATGAATGTCTTTTTCCTTGCGTTTTGGCTTAAAAATGTTGATGATTTGCCATTCTTCTTTGTTTGTTAAGCAAGTTTTCATAGTGCGCAAGATGGCGAATTCACTCCCCTAATTGCTGTTCTTCTACATTCAACGCTATAATTGCTGTCATCAAAGACCCGCACCTGGTCTCTTCATTTCTTTCAGGAAATTTGCTAACACAGAAGTGGAAAGCTCTCCTGCTTTCCCTGTTTCATGAGAATTAAAATTCTGATCCAAGTTGTAGTTTTCATCCGTTACTGTCTTAAGTATGGGTGAGAATATCTTTGTCAGCACACGCAGCTTCAACACACAGCTTAACATTATTAAAACTGTTTTGGTTATTGAATCCACCAAACACCTGCTGCTAGCACATCACTAAGGTTTTCTGACATTGTCTTCATGCCATTTGCTTACAAGCCAGTACTTTCTCTTTTGTTGTACATGGTCTTAGATATCTTCTGTCCCCATATTTAGCAGTTTTCCCATCTTTTCTAACTCCTTCACAAGTGATCTAGAAGATCTACATGGACTCAGCTTCAGTTCATGCATTACAACTTGCTTTATCTTCTCTGCTTTATTCCCTGTAGTGTGTGCTTTATTTCAAGGCACAATGTGATAGGCATGTTCATTTCTTGTGAAACACTTTTTTTCACATCCAGCTTGTCTTTGAGTGCCGCTGCTTTCTATTAGCACAGACATTTTTATCATTTGGAGTGTTTCTTTAAAGCACTTTTACTTACAAATACGTCCATATATGTGGGTAACATAAATGTTTTATAAAAACAGGGAAAGTTGTGAAACATTTCTGAACATCTTTATGATAGATAAAAGGGGCGGCGACTGCTGTAAAACTGGTTCTAATAATAAAGGTAGATAGAGGTGTATGGTGCAGTTTTACAAGGCGGCAGAAGGAGTGAGTAAGTGAGAAAAAGCTAATAGAAAATATGAGAGTAAGATGAGAATGGAATGTATAAATGAAAAACATACAACATCCAATATTTCAGTGTGAGCCTTTTTCGAGGATTATATACACAAAACAAGACAGAATAACTAAAAGAAAAATGTATCTGTGTGGCATCCTCCAGAGAGTAGGAACACAAGAATGTGATGTCCCTCAGACCAGACGAGGCATAGAAACCACAGAGGAAAGCAGATGAGGCCAATCAGAAAGAAGAGGGGAGAAAAACTTGGGGGGTGGGGGGAATAGACACCTGTAACCTGCTAGAGAAAAAGTTGAGTCAGCTTATAGGTGTCTGTTGCCCTTCCCCCTTTTCTTCCCCCCCCCCCCCCCCCCCCGTTTTTCTCCGCTTCTTCTTTCTGATTGGCTTCATCTGCTTTCCTCTGTGGTTTCTATGCCTCGTCTGGTCCAAGGGACATCACATTCTTGCGTTCCTACTCTCTGGAGGATGCCACACAGATACATTTTTCTTTTAGTTATTCTGTTTTGTCTTGTTTTGTGTATATAATCCTCGAAAAAGGCTCACACTGAAATATTGGATGTTGTATGTTTTTCATTTATACATTTCATTCTCATCTTACTCTCATATTTTCTATTAGTTTTTTCTCACTTACTAACTCCTTCTGCTGCCTTGTAAAACTGCACCATACACCTCTATCTACCTTTATTATTTGAACATCTTTATAAACCCACATGGTTCAAGAAATGATCTACTAAGCTATTGTTGCAGCATTAACAACTGAGATGTTGTTACAGACCGATTTTCAGCGCTCATGATGAAATCTTGCTATAGCCAGTCTAGTTTGTGTTCTGTAAATAGTATTACTATATCTATATATCATGTTATTGTTAATTCACATTTTAAAAACACTTGTTACATCAAAAGTTATTGTTTGTATTATAGCATAGACATTATTTTTCTACAATACTTCTGCTGGTTCACCCTCATGCTCATTATATTATTATTTCAGTCACATTAATTATACATAGCAACACTCATTATAAAAACTGTATGTCTTAACAGCACATAACAGCACAAATAAGTTGTACAGTCTTGACAGAACACAGCAGTACTAATGATAGGGTGTACATTCTTGACAGCACACTGCAGCACTAGTGATAGGGTGTACAGTATTGACAGCACACAGCAGCACTAATGATAGGGTGTACAGTCTTGACAGCACACTGCAGCACTAATGATAGGGTGTACAGTCTTGACAGCACACTGCAGCACTAATGATAGGGTGTACAGTCTTGACAGCACACTGCAGCACTAATGATAAGCTGTACAATCTTAGCATTTGTGATAAATATATACTTCCAATGTACACATGGATACACATACACCCACACTCAGAAAGAACAATTTTTTTCTCAGAAGCATAACAAAATGAAATGGAAAATATGGGATTTGAGCAATTCATTGGTTAGACATCTGCCTAATCAGCAAAGAACTGTGAGTTCAGAGATATCACCAAATGTTGTCTGTGATGTTATGCCCTCCACAAGCATAAACACACTTCATTGCCACCCAACCCAACCTACTCTATTCAGTTCCTTTATTTTTTTAATAACAGGTTTTTATTTTAGTTCTTTTTTTTTTTTAATTCCGGAGACAGTTTTGCAAGTTCTGAGTGACAGAAAAGTAGTTTAATCTCTTAGATATTCATCTTTCTTTTCCTCTCTTCCCCAGATAAAGGTTATTCTCGAATTATTGTTACGTCCTCTCATGACCGAAGTCTTTTCAACGAGGTTGATCTCAAGGCCGTCTGTGAGTTAGAATCTGTCTACTTCAAACAGTCTGATGTTTATCAAGATGTCTGCATTATTAATGAGGATTATGGTGACTGCTGCCGAGCATGGTCTATTGGAAGTTATGTTGCCGTCCTTAGTGACAGGACCTCGTGTGAGGAAATCACATCAGAAGATGTCACTACAGTCTACCAGCTGTTGACACTGTGTGCTCCATTTTTCCACAATCTAACTCTTGGTCCAAACTGCGCTGGTGACAAAGAGGACTGGTACTTCAGCCAACACCAACCGGCATCCTCTTGTCCCGGTGTGCCGGAGTCATGCAAGAAGTACAATGCCATCTACCACATTCTACACTTCCTATCTGATTCAGACTTTCTGTCTCCCAAGACAAAACACTCTACATCACCTGGAAGATCAGATTCTGTTTTAAAACTCTCTTCAGTTTTTTTACCTGTGGTTGCTGGATCTAAAGCCATCAATGTTTTCCAGCATCTAGAGAAAATGTCCAGGGAATTCAACAGCGTAACAATCGTTGGAGCTCATTTTGGTGTAAAATTTGCTCTGTTTGAGAAATATTTGATTTCGGACTCTGTGTGGCTAGGCTTGGTTTGCGGTTTAATTTTTATTGCCATTTGGATTTATACAACATCAGTTTTTGTTACCATCATGACATTTTTGTCCATGTTTTGGGCTGTGGAGGTTTCATACTTTTTATATACCTTTGTGTTTAAAATAAAATTCTTTCCGTACATGAACATGGTGACTTTGATTGTCATGCTAGGAGTAGGAGCAGATGATCTGTTTATTTACTGCAAGATCTGGCATTTGGCAAAATCGGAGAAAAACAATGGAGTGCTTGAGAAGATTGTCAGTGACACACTTCGTCACACTTTGCTATCAATGCTCGTCACAAGCCTTACAACTGCAGCAGCGTTTTATGCCAATTACATCAGTGACATCACCGCCATACGCTGCTTCAGTGTGTTTGCAGGTACTTCAGTTGTTATCAACTTCATTCTGACAGTAACCTGGCTGCCAGCCTCAATCATGCTGCATGAAAAATGGCTCCGTTGCTGTGTGGGTCTTGGTGATCAAAACTTCACTATTTGTTGTGGTGTCTGTAAAGTTCCTTACAGGATATATTATTTCTTATGTGATTGGTCGAGGATATTTTTTGAAAAGCTCCTACCATGCATTGTTATCAAATTTCGATATGTGTGGATCATTTTATTCGGAGGATTGTGGATATGCAGTATTGTTGTGATATTCTTTTACCCTCGGTTAAAACTTCCGAGTGTTCACAAGTTTCAAGTTTTTGCTTCAGATCACTTACTTGAAAAATATGACTTTGAATTTGGTGATTTATTTGAGTTTGAACGAGTAAAAGATGGAGATGAAGTGCCAGTGTTTCCAATAACAGTTGTGTGGGGCGTCCTTGCTACAGATAATGGAGATCCTTTGGATCCATACAACAAAGGCTCCTTAACATATGACCCAGAATTTGATTTGACCTCTCCAAGTGCCCAGCAGTGGATTCTAGACTTTTGTTCTAGGCTTCGTCGTTCAGATTTTTATCTCAATTCTCCAGGGCTTCAGCTGACAGACTGTTTCCTAGAAAACTTTGTCCACCGTTGGATGAAGCAGCCATGCCAGAAGGACAACTTAGAATGCTGTAACCAGACTCATTTTCCATTTATCAAATCTAAACTAATGACCTGTCTGTCCTCTTACATTCCTCTGCTGATGTCAACACCTGGAGTACAGTATAACAGTCATTCTCCTGGTCCCAGGTTTAACGATGGAAGAATCAGCGCTTTCTTTGTGCAGTTTCTTAGCAATCACTCTTTTACCCATTCATATGAAGATGTTCAGGCATTCTACATGAAAGTTGATCACTGGGTGAAAGAAGAGCTGGCTCATGCACCCAAAGAGATGAAACAGGGATGGTTTGTCAGCAATTTTCACTTTTATGATCTTCAGTCCTCTCTTGCTGTGGGAACTCCTCTTGCCCTTGGAGTCTCTCTCATGGTTGTTGCTGTTGTCTCATTTTTCACGACACTGAATTTTCTTATCAGTGTCTATGCCTTACTAGCTGTTGGTGCCACCATTTCTGTAACACTTGCGTCCTTAGTACTAATGGAATGGGAGCTTGGTGTCCTGGAGTCTGTTGTCATCACTGTAGCCATTGGTCTTGCTGTAGATTTGACATTACATTATGGAGTTGCCTTCCGACTTTCCCCGGACCTGGGTCGTGAACTGAGAGTTATAAATTCTATAGGTAGAATGGGTAGCCCTGTAGCAATGGCTGCATTTACAACAATGCTAGCAGGAGCCCTCATGATGCCATCTACTGTGCTAGCCTACAGAAGATTTGGAACTTTCTTGTTACTTCTCGTCAGTTTGGCTTGGCTGTATGCGACATTCTTTTTCCAGTCCTTGTTGAGAACCATTGGACCCCATGGTGGATTTGGTCAGTTTCACTGGCCAGCTTCAGACTGCTGCACACCAAGTTCTCGTGAACATGTAGATAAAACAGTATATGCCTTGTCTGAGTCCACGTTATCGACTTCCAGCACGAGTACCAGAGAGCACAGCCATTACTCATACAGTCGTGAGCTAGAGCCGCTTACAGATAATGAGAACTGTCCTTCTCACCAACATCCATTCAGAAGCCTACCTCAACTTCCACTGAAAAGAACACATTAAATGTCCCTTCAGACTTGTTTACCTCAGCTCCATCGAATAATGATTTGTCGTCTGAGAATTCAAACTGTGACTTTAAAATGGTTGGCAGCGACAGTGACACTGTAATGTCAGAATGTGAACATCATGGGACAACCCAGGCACAGATTGAAATATTTCCTCGTGGTCTTCCATTAGAAGTAGCCTAAATGAACAAAATATGTTGCTTTATTTTTAATGCTTGAGTTACTGAAATTGTTTTTAAAACAGAATTATCAGCAGAAAAAAAAAATCTTTTTTATTTACCGTTTAAGAATGATGGGAGATGATTATGTTAAAGCAGTGGTTCTAACCTTTGTTTGTCTGTGGACCCACTTTCTGGCCTGAACGTAGCTGGGTGCCCCTCATTAAAAAATAGGGCAACATATAAAGCCCAGATGATGCTAAGATTTTTCTTTTTCACATTCACTAATCCATCTGCTGGCCTGTAGACCTCCAAAAATCCTTCCATGGACCCCATAAACCCCAGGTTAAGAACCACTCTGCTAGAGAGATGATGCCTTTTATCAACACAGCTGTGGAGTCAGTGCATTGAAAATTTCAAACCCCATTCCCCTCTATATTTCTGTCTGACTGACTCATTCGTAAATTTCAGCTTGACCCCATCTCCACCCAAAAACTGAGTCTTGACTCCAGGGCCCGGGTTTTCAGGGCCCACACAGCTGGCCAAGACCTTATCCTACATTTTTATTGAGTTCATGCTCTTCTGGCCCAGCTTACAAGGGTTGGGCTCATTTTGTTTGCCCTATGGATGGAGCCTGGTAAGCAGCCATATTGTTTGGTTCCACCTGATGATTCACTACAACGCAAGTGCCACAACTTCCTCATCTGATCCAGTACATGCGCTCCAAACCCTTCACTGCTTCGGCTGCAAGAAACTCGGATTTGCTTTTAAAATTGTACATTTCAGTGAAGAGATGAGGATAAAAAAACTCTTTTCTCCCCATGAAATGAAAAGATGTTTCACACAAAGTGAAAGATTACAAAAATTCATAACGTTCTGATAAATGTAATAGAAATTCCTGATCATCAGACGCTGATTTGAATACATCCCCCAACCTCCTTTCGCCAAGAAACAGAAGGAAAAAAAATAAAAAGATTACATTGAAAAATGTAATTGACCATAGAAAGCTGAGCAGAAACATCTGCTCAGTTCAGATTGCTTTCATTATCTCAGACGTTTTCGTTATCTTGAAAGCACAAGTTATTTCAGATATCGTTACATGTGCAAGCACGTTTGTGAATGAGCTTTATGTATTGACATACGCTGTTTTTTTTTTTTTTTGACTAGTGATGTGATGTTTCAATGCTTCCATGTCATGTTTGACCGTATAAACTTACACGCGTTACTCATATGTAAACTAAGCTTATGTGCACAGTTGAAAATTACATTAACTGCTGATGAGAATGTTTTTATGTTTTCAATTTCTTTTTTTTTTCTTCTCGGAAAATCTTTAGTCAGAAAATTGGCTCAAGAAAATGTTATGTTTTAACTTTTCTTTGTGTTGTTTAGGTGTGAGATAAATGAGTGAATCACTTTTTATTTTGATGGAGTATTGTGTGTGTTAAAGTGATGAAGAGCCTTGTGAGGGTAGAATTGGGGTAGGTTCAAATCCAGCACTGGCATGCTTCAGTCAGTCCTTGCTGAAAGAAAAACTGGTACCTGGTAGATATATGAGGAAACTGTCTCACAGAAAGTGGAGAATATCCACCTGCAAGGCAAGGCACATCAGTGTACACTTGACTGGCAGTATGTTAAAGGCAAAACAAGTTATTCACATTAAAAAGCCAGCTCCAGTTATATATAGTAAACCTTTGATATGACAGACTATTATGGGGGTGTGTCCATAAATACTGAAAGTTTTAAATTGAATGTAATCTCAGGCTGGGAACACATTTTTTTTAACAACTTCTTTAATATTAAAAAAACAAAACTTTAATACAATATACAGTACTGTACATTATAAAATGATTATATTATAATAAAGAATATGTAATATCTGCTCGCTTTCTTAACTACACTGTTAACAGTTAAAAAAAAAAAAGAATTTTTTAACTATCATCACAGTGCTAGCTAGTATAGCAGTTTTTACTCAGTATCTAAAGGTAGAGGTGAAAGGGATTCACAGCATGAATGTAGTGCTACATTTAACATTTTTTTTTCAGTCTGTTAAATGGAAAATTTGTTATACCGGAGTCCGTTGAATCAAGGGTTTACTGTATTTGTGGTATTTCATTCAAATTGAAAGTAGTAAAGTAAGTAAAGGTGACCCTGTCATGCCTTAGAGGCACATAGGGATATGGTGTTAGTGCCCATATTTTCCTTGACCTGTCAGCACACTAGAGGGTGATATGGTCAGTATCACGCCTGGCTGCCTTTCCTTCCCCAACTCCAGAAGAAGTCGGGTACCCATTTCTACAGCTGGGTGACTGGGGTGCTGCCGGCCGGATTCCAAATTGAAAGTGGGTGAAATGTAACATTCACTTGAAAATTATTTTTAAAAAACTGATTTGCATAACCTGACCACATGTAAGGACAGTCCACTCCTGTCACAGTACAGAGATGAATACATTGATAAAATGTGAAACTAAATTCTCATTTAGAAGTTGTTACTCTTGATTCTTTATGGGAAAAAGTGCAAACTCATATCGTATGTGGGAATTACATTATTTTAGAGATTTGGAGCAGAAATCTTGGAATATCAAGAATGGACAGAATCAGAAATGATGTCATTGGAAATAAAGTAGGAGTTGAACCCGTTCTAAACTATATTAAAAAACAGCAAATAAAATGGTTCGGTCATGTGTCATGACTACCAGCAGAACGTGCACCAGAGAGAGCAATGTTTTACAGACCACACAAAGACAGAGGAATGCAAACGCCCATGTAAATGATGGACCAATGGTAAAGCAGAGTCCCTGAACATCTCAATGTACAAAGTCAACAGGCGAGCCATTGGGAGACAATTGCACTTCACCTCTACACCTAGCAGTGAATGAGGAAAGACAAGACAAGACAAGATCTTGTTCTTGTTTAGAGTGATGTGGTAGTTCTTGTTTAGAATGATGTAGTAGTTCTTGTTCTTGCTTAGAGTGATGTGCTAGTTCTTGTCTTGTCTGTGTTAGTAATGATAAAATGATGGCAGTGGAGGGTTGTTGTGACTTTCTTTCCTGAAGCATCAATTAGAATCTTGTTGTGTACATTTGAATCTTGGGCTGTAGATTAGAATCTGAAGCTGTACATTAGAATCTTGGGGTGTACATTAAAATCTGAGGGCATACATTAGAATCTTGGGGTGTACATTAAAATCTGAGGGCATACGTTAGAATCTTGGGGTGTACATTAAAATCCGAGGGCATACGTTAGAATCTTGGAGTGTACATTAAAATCTGAGGGCATACGTTAGAATCTTGGGGTGTGTGTGAAAGTATGCATAAAGTGCTCAGGTAAATGCCTTTCAGCTTGGTGCAAAACAAGCTTCTTAATAAGCTCCACTACATGGAGTTTTATTACATCCAACAGACATTTGTGACACAGTCTGTCTGTAGGGTGTAAGTAAAGGCTGACATAGTGTTTGAACTGGTTAAGAAATAAAACTATAAAAATATTCTGTGCTTTATGATTTATAACAAACCAGAAAAATACAAGTATTACAGGAGGCCAGATAACCATGTACAAAACCACTGTGAGACCAGCAGTCTTGTGTGGTTCACAAACATAGTGCACAACAAAGCAAGATTACAAACTGCTACAGTGTTTTACGAAGAGAATCTTAAGAAAACTTCTTGCTGCCATCAGAGAATGTAACAATAGAGTCTGGAGAGTTGGAACCAACAGAGAAATCTGTAGTTTGTACACAGACCCACTAATCAGCTCTTCTGTGAAAGCTAACAGATTAGGCTGGCTGGATTGTGTTGGAAGAATGAGAGAGAGAGAGAGAGTCGTCAGACCAAATGCATATGTGCACAGGAGATGAAAGGGATAAGATCAAGACAAAGATGGAGAGGCAGCGTGGGGCAAGATCTGAGAGAACTAAAGGAGTAAACAACTAGAGAGAGAGAGAGAACGAAAGCCAGGAGCGAGAGATGAATGGAGAGATTTTAAGACTTGGAAAGCTGAAGACGAGAGAGAGAGAGAGAGACATGACAACAAAATGTTAAGACTGTTTAAAACAAATGTAAGAACAGTTCTGTTAATTAACAAGAACACAGTCGTAACATTTCAGTTTGTAGCTTAATCATGTGAAAAACAGCATGACAAAGAAATAGGAAAAGAAGATAGGTAAAGGTAAGACTCCCTTTTCCAAGCCATTAAAGCATATTGGGGATATGTGTCAGTCCCGTACTTCCACGACCATCGGCACCTGAAAGTATGATGTGGTCAATATCATACCTGGCCGAATTTACCTTCCCAGATTTCTCTGGTACCCGTTTTTAGAAGCTGGGTCGACCCTGGGGAAAAGAAGAGAAAGTGTAAATTCACATCAGTGATATATAACAAATAAGAACTGGAAAAAAATAAAGAAAAAAAAGAAGCATTAAGCTGTGACATGCAAGGAGCTGTGTCTTGCAAGCAACTGTGTCCGAGAGAGCGCGTGATGGAGTAGTGTTTAAATGATGACTTGTGATATGTTATGCCAGTCTGACTGGCTGGTGGTAAAGAGAGGGTGGGGAAAGGAGAGAGTGTGATTCGATGGTTGTCAAGCCAAGAAAAGGGTCGATGGAATAGATGAATGTGGTTGGGGTAAAGGGTTTGTAGTGTAGTGCAATGATAATATAATATACCTTAGGTATCAGTTGCAGCTGTAAGACAAGCTATCAAGTGGAACACAACAGGGCGAAGAAAAAGAGGCAGACTGCTTGAAACTCTGAAGAGGACATTATTAAGAGTGGCCAAATTAACAGGCATAAAATTCTTTGATGAGGTTGAAAGACTCGCCGAAGACAGGAAAAACTGGCGAACTACTTTGCGAGCCCTATGTGACGTTTAACGGCACGGGAAGGATATAAGGTAAGATAAGATCAGTTACATGCGAGGAAAGAGTATACATGACAAGAGAGCTCCATTTAATATCACAACCAGAAAGCGAGGATTGTCAGAACTATATTCTGCGATCACACAGTTATATTTATAGATTTACTGTATCCTATTTCTGCTTGTGCACTCAGCTCTTTTCTGATTCCATGTTTTAGTCTTGTAGCCAGGGTTGTTATGCATTTGGTATAAAAAATACTCTTTATTTTTATGGCCAGTTGAGCGTTTTTTTATGTGAAACTTTTTTTGTTATTTTATGTGACCATATGTGTAGTCCATACACCAAACTGAAAAAACAAGGGTGTTTACTTTCAGTTTTATCAATGCCTGTTGATACTTTTATCTTCAGAACGGTACTAGACTGGTACAGAGATATGTGTGTACTTATATATGTGTGTACTTATATATGTGTGTACTTATATATGTGTGTACTTATATATGTGTCAGTAAAGACGGGATTGTAAATTAATACTGTGTGTAAATATTGAAATGTGACTGATGTAGCACTCCTGTCTATTGCAGTAAAGAACAAATGATTGAATCATCTTCTGTTTTCCTGGAACTACCACCTTGCATTTTTTTTTAACCATAAGCGATGAAGACGTTGACCCACAAACATCATATCGGATTGGGAGCGGGTTACAGCAGCTAATTGTTAAATCCTTGAGTGGAACCAAAAAGCCGGGAGGTGTGCAGTACTTCTTTACTAGACTCCACTACCATGGAGGAACTATGGTGATCTCTGTCCCGTTAGCCATGCTAGACTTGTTACGGAAGGTACTAACGGAGAGGTGAAACAGTGTTTTGGTCTGCTATGGTTGGCCAGCCTGGTTGCTAACATGTCATCTATGGGTTGCTGCCAGGTCAGACAGCGTCTTAACTTACCACAGATGACTGAAATGACACTGGACCGATATTAAACTTGTCCTTTTCCTGAGATTTCTGAGCCGTCAGATGTATGTCATATCAATGTATATGTTTCCTAAGACAGTTTACTCGGTAAAAAAATGTTCAGCGACTACATGCAGGACAGAATAATTTATTCATATTAGTTGCCTGCTAATTTGTTAGACAGTAGGTAATGAAGTGTTAACACAGGCCGGCTACTACCAGACATGATAGTGGAGAAAACATTCAAAATAAGAATAGTAGGGAACAGCGGGAGAGGCCGCAGGAGAAAACATTCAAGATAAGAATAGTAGGGAACAGCGGGAGAGGCCGCAGGAGAAAACATTCAAGATAATAATAGTAGGGAACAGCGGGAGAGGCCGCAGGAGAAAACATTCAAGATAATAATAGTAGGGAACAGCGGGAGAGGCCGCAGGAGAAAACATTCAAGATAATAATAGTAGGGAACAGCGGGAGAGGCCGCAGGAGAAAACATTCAAGATAAGAATAGTAGGGAACAGCGGGAGAGGCCGCAGGAGAAAACATTCAAGATAAGAATAGTAGGGAACAGCGGGAGAGGCCGCAGGAGAAAACATTCAAGATAATAATAGTAGGGAAGTAGGGAACAGCGGGAGAGGCGCAGGAGAAAACATTCAAGATAATAATAGTAGGGAACAGCGGGAGAGGCTGGACGAGAAAACATTCAAGATAATAATAGTAAGGAACAGCGGGAGAGGCCGGACGAGAAAACATTCAAGATAATAATAGTAAGGAACAGCGGGAGAGGCCGGACACGTGAGGAAGACAACAACAAAATTCCTGAATATTCCATAACATGAAGCAAATCCCAGACAAGAAGTCTGTTTTTCCCCCTCAACACTGAAAGGTCTGTTTTTCCCCCTCAACACTGAAAGGTCTGTTTTTCCCCCTCAGCACTGAAAGGTCTGTTTTCCCCCTCAACACTGAAAGGTCTGTTTTTTCCCCTCAACACTGAAAGGTCTGTTTTTTTCCCCTCAACACTGAAAGGTATGTGAGGAAGACGACAAGACAAGACCGGCAACTAGAAAGCAATGAAACAAGGGGGTGGGAATGGGCACGACAAAAAATAAAACTGACAGTTAGTCAATCATTTGCATGTCCCTGGCGGAATTTTGCCTCCCTAACAGCTGTAAACTGACAGATAAAAATTCATTGAAATGCTGGATGTGAGATATATCATCAGTTTAAGGCACGGGCAGGACAGTGCTGGAACGATCCGCTTTGATGTAGCCCTTTCATACCACATAGGCACCTAAGGGTGTGGGTTTAATTCTGTTTTCCTTGAGCTGACACTACACGACTTGGTGACGTTGTCAACATCATACCTGTCCGTCTTTCATTCCCCAGTTCCAAGGTGTGCCAGGCCGTCGTATCAGCAGCTGGATGACTGGGGTGTCTCCTGCAAGACTTGAACCACGGACATCGCTATGAGAGACACGGTACTAACTCCGTCACCACCTCGGCGTCCTGGTTTGCTTTGAGCTGTGAGTTTAAATTTGGAAATCTGACCCGGTAGTTAGTTACAGAATTCATAATCATAGCATTCGAGACTCAACAATGCCTGCCACGCACAGAATTCAACATCATAGCATTCGAGACTCAACAATGCCTGCCACGCACAGAATTCAGCATCATAGCATTCGAGACTCAACAATGCCTGCCACGCACAGAATTCAGCATCATAGCATTCGAGACTCAACAATGCCTGCCACGCACAGAATTCAGCATCATAGCATTCGAGACTCAACAATGCCTGCCACGCACAGAATTCAACATCATAGCATTCGAGACCTAGCAATGCCTGATCTGCTCCTAGTTCTACTGACCATCGAAGAGTAACGTTGTTAACTATGCCCCCTAGAAGTTTGCTATGAGACAGTCTGTCGATCCTACGAAGGAGTGCCGCCATCCCAATCCTTTCGTTACTCCCGGCTCCTTCATTTGTTTGCTATGAATACTGTCTTCACAGTCAATCTCATCATCTTTCTGCAGCGTCCCCAATAGAGCAGTCAGGACAGTACCTTTGGAGGAACATGCCCTGCCTTATGCATCCTTTAATTCATCACACCGAAGCATTGTTTTCTCAAAGATCTTTTACTTTTGTCGTGTGGTGCCTGGTCTTTTCAAGGAGTTTCCTACGGTAGAATCTAACTTCATTTTGTACAGTCTCGCTACCAGCACTGAGACGTCCGAGTTGAGAGTAAGTAGTGCTCTAGTCTCTCGTAGTAAAGTCAGGGATTCCAGTCCGGTCTGAGGTGTCCCAGTGGCCCACCTGTAGAAATGCCCACCTGACGTCTTCCGGGAGGTAGACAGAGGTATGTGCTTCAGTTTTACACACACACACACACATACACGTGGGGAAAGTGAGCATGAACGAAAGTGGCAGAAAAAAAGAGCACGTATAAATGAAGAATATACAACAATTCAATATTTCGGCAAAAGACTTTCTCAAGGATCACATACAAAAAACAAGGCATCAGATAAGAACAGGAAATAATAGATGAATGGTAGGTGAAAAATTAAGCTAATTAGCTTTCCACGTATAATGCTTATAACTAGGGAAGGAAAGGCAATCAGACATAGTTCTGGCCACACTATCCTCAAGTGTGCCAATAGGCCAAGGCAAATATGGGCGGTGATATCATGTCTCCTAAGTGCTTCCGTGATCTTTTATTGGGGAATGTATTCAAAAAAAGACCCCTCGTAAAGACATGACATAATTTGAAGAGGAAAGGAGGATCAGATTCTAAACTGTATAACGCAGCCTGCAAGGAAACTGGACAACACGAATATTCCTTGCTGTCACAGTAGCCAGTTTCGCAAATCCAACATTGTTTTAGTCAACCATGACAGAAGCTGCTCAGGAAAACGATGCTTTGCGAAATGATACTCAACCATGACAGAAGCTGCTCAGGAAAACGATGCTTTGCGAAATGATGCTCTGCAAAAATCCACAACAGCTAAAGTAAGGAAGATAGGTTAACCTAAAAAAGTACTTATATGTGAAAGAAAGAACAAAAATAGCCCACGAGTGAGTGAGAATCAAACCCTGGACAACGATACATCTTCGAGAAGGCAACATTATAATCATTCATGTCTTCCTCTGACTTGATTTGATCATCCCACTGAGGTCATGGCTTCCCTTGTCAGTCATGCTTCTCCAACTTCTCTTTCCAAGCACTTGGTCAAAGATAACTCCGTACCTTGCTTCCATGATACATATGTAGATATAATAACTAAAACGACAGAAAATTATCGCCTGATGATAAGACAAACAAGCAACAAAAACAATAAACCTTGTTATATTTTCACATATATCTGCTATCACACTACTAGAAAATGAATTGGGGTTTGTTTTTTTTTCAAACTTCCTCGTCAGTTTTTGTTGTTGTTTTTTGCTAATATGAAGAACTAGTGAATCTCTTTGCAGCTGATCGATTATTAATTTTCCTGTTGTGTTTTACTCTGAATTTTGTCTTAATTTTCCTGATATATCTGTTTTGCTATGTGAGATTTATGAAAGATGAAATTTAATAAATGAACTGCCAGCTAAACTGAGTAAATGAAGTTGTCTTTTATATAAATCATAATAAATTTGTGTGTCATATACGTCACTTGTCTTTGAAAAGGTTGACAAGACCCGAAAGATGGTTTTTACATTGATTATAAGATGGTTTTTACACGGATTGTAGGATAGTGTTTACACGGATTGTAGAACGGTTTTGCACGGATTATAGGATGGTTTTACATAGATTATAGAATGCTTTTTGCATGGATTATTGAATAGTTTTTGCTCGTATTGTAGGATGATTTTGTCACGGATTATACAATAGTTTTTGCACTGATTATAGAATAGTTTTTGCATGCATCGTAGGGTGGTTTTTGCACGGATTATAGAAAGGTTTTTGCACGGATTATAGAAAGGTTTTTGAACGGATTATACCCGGCGGGGATGTTTGCGTATCCTAACCACGCTGAGGTTTTCCGGTGAGAAAGTCTAACTCTGGACTAGATGGGCAACCACCTCTCACCCGGCGGTGATACACGGGTATCTCAAAACACGTCGAGGTTTTCCGGTGAGAAGGTCCAACTCTGGCCTGGGTGGGGTACCGCCTCTCACCCAGCGGGGATGCACTGATATCCTAAACACGTCGAGGTCTTCCGGTGAGAAAGTCCAACCCTAGACTAAACTGGTGCAACGAAAACCATGGTGTCACGCAATCTGCTTCAGAGACCCACCAAGAATACAGGCTAAAGCACTGCGATACTCTGAACCCCTTGTGGTCCTCTCGGGGATGTCGTGTGGTCCTTTCGGGGACCTAACGAGGACCAAAGGCGTAAATTCAGTAGAATCACAGTGCGGTCTTGGTGGTAGAAGCGAATGAAGAAGAAGAAGAAGAAGAAGAAGAACGGATTATAGGTTGATTTTTTACACAGATTGTAGGATGGTTTTTCACTGATTATAGAATAGTTTTTGCACGGATTATAGAATGGTTTTTGCACGGATTATAGAATAGTTTTTGCACAGATTGTAGGATAGTTTTACACGGATTATAGAATGCTTTTTGCACAGATTATAGAATAGTTTTTGCTCGTATTGTAGGGTGGTTTTTTTCACGGATTATACAATGGTTTTGCACTGATTATAGAATAGTTTTTGCATGGATTGTAGAATGGTTTTTGCACGGATTATAGGATGGTTTTTGCACGGATTATAGAATAGTTTTTGCACGGATTATAGTATGGTTTTTTGCACGAATTATAGAATGAAAGCCGACTTTTTCATCTTGCTTATTTGCCTTTTGTCACGCCACGATCAACCCGCTGTCCTCTCCTTAGTTTGATCCTGTAATCCTAGAGAATAATCTTCTGAAGGATGCAGGTTCAGATAAGTGTCATGTAGGATGGAGGTTCACATAAGTGTCATGTATGATGGAGGTTCACATAAGTGTATGTAGTATGGAGGTTCAGATAAGTGTTATGAATTATGGAGATTCAGATAAGTGTCATGTAGGATGGAGGTTCAGATAAGTGGCATGTAAGATGGAGGTTCACATAAGTGTCTTGTAGGATGGAGGTTCAGATAAGTGTCATATAGTATGGAGGTTCAGATAAGTCTCATTTAGGATGGAGGTTCAGATAAGTCGTGTTGGATGGAGGTTCAGATAAGCATCGTGTAAAAATGAAGGCTTACGTATGTCTCATGTAGTACGGATCTGCAGATAAAACTCATATTGAATGGAGGTTTAGATGTGTCTCGTGTGTTGCGATCTAGTGTTGGTTTCGTTACACCCTCTCTCTTTCTGTCTCTCTCTCTCTCTCTCTTTCTGTCTCTCTCTTTTTCTCTCTCTTTCTCTTTCTCTTTCTCTTTGTCTCTTTCTCTCTCTCTTTCGTTCTCTCTCTCTTTCTCTCTCTCTCTCTGAACCTTAAGTGCCCAGGATACATGGGGCTTCCTCAAGGGTTTTCCACAAATGCCTGTCCTTTGCCTTTTTTTTTTTTTTTTTTGCTCTTGCCCAAGTGAGCCCTCTATTGCTCAACATCCTTTCTGTTGTTCTTCTCCATGTCTCTTTTGGTCTACCCTTACTTCTTTTCCCCTGCCTGTGGTGTCCATCTTAGTGCTATTTTTGGTAGTGAGTTGTCAGTCATTCGGAGCACATGTCCCAACCATCGCCAGCGTCTTTCCTCGACAATTGCTGTCAGTGGCTTCATCTGCATTTCTTCCCAGCACCATAGTAAGGCATAAACTGGCTTGTCTAACAAATGTTTGGCGCAGGATAGGAAAGAGTTGTCACTTACAGAAACGTACATTTGCTATTTACCAGGATAAACGAAGTGTACTGGTTACTCAATTAGTCCCTTTATTGTGAGCACGCTATCACAGCCAGTACATCTGGTAATGAATTTGTAGCCTTCTGAGTAGCGTTGCAGAACAATGTGGACTAAGCAAATATCGTGATTCCAGTTTCCCCTCTGTGATTAGTAATCTCTGTAACTTCTGTCTTCTCGTGACATATCCAGAAACTTTACTTTTCGTCTTCACGTGGTTTAGATTACGTTCCAATGCTGTACGACTTCTGAGTTAGATTACGTTTCAATGCTGTACGATTTCTGAGTTAGATTACGTTTCAATGCTGTACGACTTCTGAGTTAGATTACGTTTCAATGCTGTACGACTTCTGAGTTAGATTACATTTCAATGCTGTACGACTTCTGAGAGAACTTATTAATTTGTTGGGGTTTTTTTTCCAGTCGCCCAGGACATTCGTGTTGCTGAAATATTGGGGTGTTATCGTTGTCTTTCATAACCATTTCATTGTTCCTAATCCTTATTGATAGCTTTTCTTTCTTCTTTCCTCTCTCTCTCTCTCTCTCTCGCTCTCTCTCTCTTTTTGTTGTTGTTGTTGTTGTTGTTGTTATCGTAAAGCTGCATCATGCACCTACGCCTAACTCTACTCTTCCAGTGCCAGTTATACAGCAGTTACTGTCACAGAAAGCAAGAATACGCGCACGGAAATGTCTGGGCGAAACAGTAGAGAAGTCTTCGTGCTGGATATGGCACAAACGTGGAGGACAGTGAAACTCCTACCCGATGGATTTATACCTAAGCAATGCGGTAGCAATCTTATCTTATCTTATATCCTTCCCCTGCCGTTAAACATCACATAGGGCTCGCAAAGTAGTTCGCCAATTTTTCCTGTCTTCGGCGAGTCTTTCAACCTCATCAAAGGATTTTATGCCTGTTAATTTGGCCCGGTCAAGCAATGGTCAAGGCAATATAACGGAAGAACTCTTTTTCCTGTCTCCACGGGCGGCAAGAGTGGCTCGTGTCTCCGCTTCCCCCTGGGAATATCATACGAAATCGCCAAGCGTGAGGCGCTGGACAAGCAAGGGCGCTGCGCTGTCAAGGACTTTGTCACATGAATATAAGAAAGCTTATCGAAATCCACTGCACATACAGCAAGGAATGTTGGTGAGTTACAGGCGTGAACATCCAAATCTTCAGCCAAGTGAGAGGGTTTTAAACTAACAACTCGCAGAGCTCTGTGAGGCATAACCTAGAGGTCCGCCCTCCCCCTCTCCTTTAAGCGTCAGAAGTTTAAAGGGTTGAAACGCTTGCCAGGGGAGAGGGGGGGGTATTTTTCTGATGATCTGAGGAGTTGTGTTGTTGTTTTACTCTCTCTCTCTCTCTCTCTCTCTCTCTCTCTCTCTCTCTCTCTCTCTCTCTTTGTGCCTGATTTTCTTACTAGGAGACCAAAAAAAAAAAAAAAGCAAAGTCTATATTTTTCATCCGTTCTTCGTGTTTGTATCTATTGTGAGTTTTTGTATGTGACATTTGAAAAAAGGACTTTTACCGAAATATTGGATCGTTGCATGTTCTTCATTTGTATGTGCTCATCTTGCTTTCGCCATTCTTGTTTCTGCCCGCTTTTCTCACTCTTTCTATCTTTTTTGTAAAAGTGAACCATACATCTCGATCTACTTCCATTGCTCTTTACAACAGAGAGCTTCCTATCCACAGGTATATATCTCTGGTGGCAGCATATTTCGTTTTATCTTTTCCATTGTGGCACAGATCTGATAAGCACAAAGTAGTGCTTACTTTGTACAGAGGAAGATTTTAGTGCCAGTCACGAGGTCTCAGAAGAACGTGCGAAAGATCGTGCCACGCGAAGAACAACTCGTAGTCACGTGACATAATCTGAAGAGGAACGGAGGACCACATTCTAAAGTGTATAACGCAGGCTGCAAGGAAACTGGACAACACGAATATTTCTTGCTGTCACAGTAGCCAGTTACGCTAATCCAACATTGATTTAGTCAGCCACGACAGAAGCTGCTTAGCAAAATGATGCTCTGCAAAAATCCTCAACAGCTAATGTCTATTGCCTTCTAATTGCCTAAAACAGTACTTCTTCTGCTGCTATATGTCTCATTTATTTACAAATTGCTCTTAATATCTTTCTTCTGCCGGCCGTTATCGTTGTTCATGTATAAATGTACAGCTCCCAAATCAGCACAATGATTGTATAATGTAAGAGCTATGAATAGTATCAATGAAAGAAAGCGTGAGTATATAAGGAAAAGAAACAACCCCGCGCATGAATAGAGCAGGACATCCATTATCTGTTATTTTTATTTAGCACCTTGGGATAAACAAACACCATCATCGTGCTATTACAAACGTTCACACCGTTTTACACGAGGAAACAACGAGCACAATATCTTCTTGCATACATTCTACAAAGCAAATCCCTTTCTCCTCATGTATCAACCTTTCCTGAATTCACTCCCTTTACATCTTAATGGCCTGCACCTAATTACCTCCCCTTACAATACCATTTTCCTGCGCATTACGTCCATCATTGGTTCCATTTTGGATCCAATTAAATGGATTACATCGTTAAAGTTTTAGAAAAAAAAAGATTCTTGCTTTATCTTATAAAGTGCAGGATCAATGAAGGAGATTTAAAAATAGTAACGGTGTGGCAATCACGTTGCCTACAGGACATGCTAAGATAAATAAATAAATAAATAAAACTTCGAAATAAAAAGGGAACAGCCAATGGACGTGAATCTCGTGATTAGGTAGTAGACATTAGACGTGAATAACGTGGATAGGATTCAGCCACTAGAAATGAATAATGTGAAAGGGAAGTAGCCACCAGAAATGAATAACATGGATAAGAAATAGCCACTAGAAATGAATAACGTGGATAAGAAGTAGCCCTAGAAATGAATAACGTGGATAAGAAGTAGCCCTAGAAAGGAATAACATGGGTAAGAAATAGCCACTAGAAATGAATAACGTGGATAAGAAGTAGCCCTAGAAAGGAATAACATGGATAAGAAATAGCCACTAGAAATGAATAACGTGGATAAGAAGTAGCCCTAGAAATGAATAACGTGGATAAGAAGTAGCCCTAGAAATGAATAACGTGAATAAGAAGCAACCACTAGAAATGAATAACGCGAGTAGAAAGTGAGCAGTAGAAATGAATAAAGTGAGTAGGAAGTATCCTGCAGGTGGGAATAACGCCTATTGAAAGCAGCCAATAGAAGTGAGCAAAGAGAATAATAAAGTTTATTCGTTGATATTGATATTTTAATATTGTCACACAGAAAAGTCTTGTACGGGGTCCGGCATAAAGCATGGCTGGATTTAACTGACGTAGTGCGCGGAAACTGAATACGTGTGAAAAAAACCATGACGTCAGAGATGAAGCAGACAAACGGTCATTTTTAACAATGGCTTCTTGGCAAACACAACATCGTGCATTCACCGTTGAAACTTATTTTTAAAGTGGAGAATGGTCGCCATTTTGAGTTGCATCTCCGTGATAATGTTCCCGATCGGAGGACACAACAGTTTTGAGGTGGGTCCACAAAAAAAAAAATTAAGGAAACCGCCAATTGCCTTAATAACATGTCTACTGGTCGTCCAAGAACTCAACACCTGAACGAATTCAAGAAGTCTGCAACGCATTGCTGAGTAGCCCTCAGAGATCAGCTGTTAGGCACACTTTGGCACTTGGATCGCTCGCTGCGTCATATCATTCATAGTCATCTGCATTTCCATCCTTACAAGTTACAAGCTGTACAGCAACTGAATGATTTGGATAAAATTAACAGACTTGACTTTGCTACTGATTTTCTAACACGCATTGAAGATAATCCAAATTTGCTCAGTAGCCTCATAATGTCTGATGAAGCACATTTTGAGTTGTCAGGAAGTGTGAACAAGCAGAGTTTCAGAAACTGGTCAGCTGAAAATCCACAATTACTGCATGAGAAACCGCTCCATAGTGAACGAGCAACAGTGTGCTGTGGTGTTGCATCATTCGGCGTCATTGGTCCTTTTTTTTTTTTTTTTGAAGACGATGACGGGCATCCTCTTACTGTTAATAGCGATCACTATGTGCAGATGCTAACTGAATACTTCATTCCAGAGTTAGCCAGTAGAAATAAGAGACTAATATGGTTTAAACAAGATGGAGCAACTGCCCACACAGCCTGTCAGACCATGGCCATGCTGCGACAAGCGTTCCTCAGTCGTCTTATTTCCATATTTGGGGATATTCATTGGCCGGCAAGGTCACTGGATTTATCGCTACAGACTTCTTTTTATGGGGGTACCTCAAGAACACGGTGTATGCTAGTCGACCACAGTCAATTGCAGACCTAAAGGATCGAATCCGACACTGCATTCAAAATATCCCTTTCATCATGTTAAACGGTGTTATGCAGGAATGTTCCATACGCCAGGGTGAATGTATCAAATGTTATGGCGGTCATCTATCTGGCGTAGTCTCGTATTTTCCATTTTTATAATCGAGCTATGCTTTATGCCGGACCCTGTATCAAGTACGGTGATCTCCACTGGCCCGTGACGAGAATTACAAGTTTATTTATGCCAGTCGTGTCTGGTAAACAAGGATATAGAATTTCCAACTATTTACAGTTCAATAGAAAATGCAGAAATGACGGAGAACTCATTCTCAAAGTGTACATTAACTGGACTAAGCGAGCATTAGTAGATAATCTGTCACTCTCTCATGAACCTTGCGCGAAATATGTTATAAGTCAAGTTCTTTCTGCCCCCTACACACAATCGCGATATATATTTGCTCGCTAGCTCTCCTAAGTTTCTGCACGTCAATCTAGTTCGTAGTTTCATTACATCAGCATGACTGTCTGATCCTATATCTCTCTGCCTATTTCTCAAGGTGCACTTCAACTAAATCTATCTCTCTAAATCTCCTACTGTATCTATCTGTATCTGTACTTTTTTTTTCTTAGTGTCTTAGTATAGGAGTGTGTCGGAGTGTGTCCTAGTCTCTCTCCGTCTAGTTTTATCTCTCCTTATATATCTCCTAAATCTCTTTTTAACAAAGTTAAGTTTGTTCACAGAATTCTGTCGCACAATGCTCCGCCTTACTTGTGGTCACTGTTTACGTATAACACTAAACATAGCCAGCTTTTAAAAAACTGTCCTCTTCCTAAACCCAGGATTGATCTGTACAAGAAAAGCCTTGCATACTCTGCAGTACAGCTCTGGAACACCCTCCCCTACAATTTAAAATCCATTGGTAATACGTCATCCTTTAACTCAAACCTGTTTCATTATTTACTTGCTTGTAATTATATGCCTCCATAAAATAGCCAGCACTCTCTCAACACATGGCTCGTAAACCATCAAGTACTTCAATGACATAGTTAGAAAAGCAATTTGTTAGATATTGTTAGAAATTATTTTAATGTTTGTTAAAAAAAACATATGTTAGAAGATGATTTACAATGTATTTTTATTTATGTATATGTGTGCGTGTGTATGTGTGCGTGAGTGCTATTTTATTAGGTTAATGACTTCTTCTCTTTTACCTTGAATGTAATAGTTAAATCTTACACTCTTTTGATATGTTTTTCCTAATTTAATTTGTATTTTTTTTTTTACTAAATCAAGTGTGTGGGAAGAATGAAAGATGGAGTGATGAAGGGCAGAATGTAAGACGGGCCTGCGTGCCCAATTCTTTACCCCTGAAAAATAAAGATTATTCATTCATTCATTCATTCATTCTCCGTCTAGTTTTATCTCTCCGTCTAGTTTGATGAACTCAACTGCCACACCTCTAGCTAGTCCACTGGTTTCGATCTGCGTTCCTACTGGTTTTTACCTGTCTGTTTAGCGGTGTCAAATGTCAATCCCTCTATTTTATTGCCCATGGCACTTTCTACCTGTAGCTGTTGACCGATTAGTTGTCGTGTCCTCCGCCTATCCGTCGTCAACCAGACTTTTGGCTTTTCTTAAGTCTGTCTAACGTTCTTGTCCAGTTTTCTCAGTTCGCCGACTGTTTGCCATCATTGTTATTTCATTCACAGGATGGTCATATCGACCTATTAGTAACACACGAATAATTAGTGTATAAGTATATAAAACTAAATATATAACTATACTAAATGTCGGTCCATTGTACTTATGAGCGTCTTTCCTCGGCATGTCTCTTCCTTAGCGTCATTGTGTCTGTCCTTTCTATTCATCTGTTTCTTCTGTTTACATTTGTCAGCGTCCAGTCGTAATGATCTTTCACCAGTATCGCTGGGAGTCGGGTTTCTTCCTTGTTTCCTAAATTTCCCGTCTAACTTTTCTTAATTATTTTAATGCTAACCATTATAACTATAATATCTTCATAATTATAATCGTAATACCAGGTCACAACGCACTATGTTATATAAGAAATAAACAAAATAAATTAGCAGCACCAGTAAGAAATGACCCACGTGAATGAGTGAAGTGAAGTGCCAGTAGCAGACAGAACTATATCAAGAAAATCAAAGACTGGCAGAAATGAATAAATTAATTCAGCAAACATTCGTTGCTCAAATAAACGGCAGGTAGCCAGCGGGAGTTAGATAATTAATAAACAGGAAACACGACACGCTGCTTCGT
The DNA here is from genome assembly GCA_009760885.1 of Achatina immaculata. Taxonomy (NCBI): domain Eukaryota; kingdom Metazoa; phylum Mollusca; class Gastropoda; order Stylommatophora; family Achatinidae; genus Lissachatina; species Lissachatina immaculata. The sequence goes on along the minus strand of CM019718.1, from coordinate 34,852,396 downwards.
TCCTGAGTGACTAGTGAGTTGCCCTCTCATGGGCGGTCGGCTGCTCGTCCGATTGAAGTCTAGGGGTTCTGTTCTCTGTTGCTCATGTTTTTTCCTTGTGGATTTTCGAGGTTAAATTCTTCCACCCCACCCCCTCCCCTTCCCGACCTTTGGAAAGGTTGCTATATGTCACTTCGCTTTTACGAAAGACCTACATTCTCTAAACCGAAAGAAATTCAAGGACGATTTTCTTTTGCACGAAAAAAAAAGGCGAAAAGGGAAAATAGCTTCTTCACTTTACGCCATTTCAGCTTATGAAAATTTTCATAGGAACGCTGTACTTTCGGATAACGAGGGAAACTTATTTTCCATTTCTCTAATTTTCTATTATTCAAGCTTCGGTATTTCTCACTATTATACAACAGTTACTATTTAATGTGTTATTAAGCGAAGGGCAAAAGAAAGCAAGGCAGGCCAAGGGAGACTCTACGTAGAACCATCACTAGAGAGCGTACAACTTTTAGGATTCAAGTCCATCCAAGACCTACAGCTGGCGGCGGCGAGTTGTCAGACATGGAAAGATATGATTTCCGCCCTATGAGCCAATGTTGGCCCTAATGGAATGTCAATCAATTAAGAGAAAATAAACAACACAGAAAAAGGAAAATTATATTGAAAAAAAAGTTAATCAGGTAACAAAGCAGTGAAGAAAAATAAGTTTTAAAAATTCGAATGTGAGGAAAACCTTCTTCTTCTTCTTCTTCTTCTTCTTCTACTACTACTACTACTACTACTACTACTACTACTACTACGACTACTATCATTACTACTACTACTACTACTGCTGCTGCTACTACTACTACTACTACTACTACTACTACTACTACTACTACTACTGCTACTACTACTACTATTACCACTACTACTACTGCTACTACTACTACTACTACTACTACTACTACTACTACTTTTTCTTGCTCTTCTACTGCTTCTCTTTCTTCTAGTGCTACTTTTTTCATGTTATTCTTCTTCTTTGTCGTTAGTTCAGGCATCGACTCCACTCTCTTTCACAAACGCGGCAATCTGTCCCCGGTTTTCACCGTCAGTGCAGATCTTCTCCTACAGACAATACCTCTAGAGCACACTCCACTACTTCTCTTAGAGACACTGTCTCTTGAACACACTTCACTGACCTCTCTTACAGACAGTGCTCTTGAGCACACTCTACTGACTTCTCTTACAGACACTGCCTCTTGAGCACACTTCACTGACCTCTCTTACAGACAGTGCTCTTGAGTACACTCTACTGACTTCTCTTACAGACACTGCCTCTTGAACACACTTCACTGACTTCTCTTACAGACAGTGCTCTTGAACACACTTCACTGACTTCTCTTACAGACACTGCCTCTTGAACACACTTCACTGACTTCTCTTACAGACACTGCCTCTTGAACACACTCCACTGATTTCTCTTACAGACACTGCCTCTTGAGCACACTCCACTGACACTGGGGCTACATCAATCCTAGGCTAGGCTGGAGATACCAGCGGACATGGTCTTTGTCAGTTATGCCAACCCTGACGCAAGGAGTCAGCAATGAGTCAACATTGTAAATAGAATACCATCTTCACCCTCTCCCCCCCCCCCCCCAAACGGCCCAAAAATTGGAGGGGAGGGGGGATTAGAAGGGAAAAAAGTGAATTTTGTCTGAAAACTAGATTTTTGTTTTACAATTTGTTTATGCTGAATTTTGTTGTCTGGAAATTTTTTTATAATTTATATTTATTTTCTGAGTATATCATGATAAAATTAACCCAAATTTATAATTAACTAGGAATGTAGCAACATGATTATTCGGTTTTCCATAACTGACACACAAATAGATGTATTTATCTAGGGTTTTAAAATAGCACGCTGCGGTGGAAACCTACAATATGGCTGTCCGGCCTGTGGTCCCATGGGAGGCTAATGTTGTGGAAAAGAAAATGTGTTTAAAGATTAAAATGACGTCAGTGCCACAACCAGATCACTCGCTGGGAGACATTTTGCTTTCTTATCTGAGACACTTGCGATTATATGCGTCAGAGTTATTCCCCCCCCCCCCCCCCTCTCTTCGTTTCACTTCCGGGTTAGCTTCGCATTATGGAGTGTGTTACTAGAAGATATTTGATTTCTATCTTGTTAAATGGCTTCTAGTGTGAGGGTTTTTTAAAATGTGACTGGTAGATAATCAGACTTCTTTTGACATGTCCTGAGAAGACAGAAGATCTGAAAGTCATTAAAGAACTAAAAAATAAGCCTTGTACAATTTGTTTCTAACACATTTTATTTATTTAGCCTTTCTTTTCTTTTCCTATTTCTTCGTCCTGTGTATTTCTTTCTTCCTTTCTTTCTTTTTTTCTTTCTCTTTTTCTTCCTTTCTTTCTTCCTTCCTTTCTTTTTTTCTTCCTTCTTTTCTTTCTTCCTTTATTTCTTTCTTTCTTCCTTTCTTCATTCCTTTCTTTCTTTCTATGAACACGGCTCAAGCTGAAATGTACAAGCTTGTGCTCAATTTGGGGCGAAAACGCCCTTCGATTTGGTAGTCACCGCCCCTTAGCTGACATGCTAGCGTTAGGGCAGGCTACCCATAGCTAACCAAGACCCTATACCACCTCTCCCTTGGTACACCCCCCCCCTCAGAAAAGAGTCAGGGCTGGCTAACTGTAGCTAACCAAGACCCTATACCACCTCTTCCTTGGTACCCTTCAGAAAAAAGAGTCAAGGCTGGCTAACCATAGCTAACCAAGACTCTATACCACCTCTTCCTTGGTACCCCTCAGAAGAAAGAATCAAGGCTGGCTAACCATAGCTAACCAAGACCCTATACCACCTCTTCCTTGGTACCCCTCAGAAAAAAGAGTCAAGACTGGCTAACCATAGCTAACCAAAACCCTATACCACCTCTCCCTTGGTACCCCCCAGAAAAGAGTCAAGACTGGCTAACTATAGCTAACCAAGACCCTATAACAACTCTCCCTTGGTACCCCCCCCCCAGAAAAAGTGTCAAGACTGGCTAACCATAGCTAACCAAGACCCTATAACACCTCTCCCTTGGTACCCCCTAGAAACAGGCCTACCCTGGCTAACAAGGCAGGGACCCCGCCCCCCCCCCCCCCCCCGTGGATGAAATCTGCTAAAATGTACACTGGCTGCTGCGCTCCTGGACTGAAAAAATATCCGTCAAGACCTACTCTCAATTTGATATGATCCTGTGTCTCAGTGTGATATGATGCTGTGTCTCAGTGTGATATGATGCTGTGTCTCAGTGTGATATGATGCTGTGTCTCAGTGTGATATGATGCTGTGTCTCAGTGTGATATGATGCTGTGTCTCAGTGTGATATGATGCTGTGTCTCAACATCTTCACCACATCGGCTGCAAAAAAAAACACCCAACTGACAGTTCCAGGGAGATAGAAATAGAAAGAGGGGAGGAGGAGGAGGAGGAAGAAGAAGAAGAAGAAGAAGAAGAAGAAACCTAATCACGGGTTATCACAGTTTAACTGCGCTGACTTTTTGTATGTTTATGTATTCAGTTTTAAATACTTTGACTCAAAAGTCTTTCGTATGCATACACAAGAAGAATAGAGAAAATGTGTGTGGTTGTTTTGTGTGTGTGTGTGTGTTTGTGTGTGTGTGTGTGTGTGCGCGCGCGCGCGCGCGTGAGAGAGAAAGAGAGAGACAAATAAGGAAAAGGTAATATTGCACAACGGTCTGTCGGTGTCTAAATAAATACATGGTTCTTTTTTTTCAGAATGCATGTTTATATAAACTGTTATGTCATCTCGCTTATCTGTTTTAAAACAAACTGTTAAAAAAACCTGTAAGTATGGATAAGTCCATTCATACTCCGGTCTCATCCTGTGAAAGATTTGAATTCCATTTCCTATCTTAGCATAGAGAGCATAAATTATGTCCCAGAACATTCAAGTTAATGATCTACAAAACTGCTAGTCGCAGTCCTGTAAGAGATAAAGCAACAGTAATGTAAGAGATAAAACTACAGTCCTGTAAGAGATAAAGCAACAGTCCTGTACGAGATAAAGCAGCAGTCTTTTAGGAGATAAATCCGTAAGTCCTCTTAACATGTTACATCTTAAATCCTTCCCGTGCCGATAAACGTCACACAAGGCCCACATGGTACTTCGCTAAGATTTCCTGTCTTCGGCGAGTTTTTCAATCTCGTCAAGGGATGTTATTCCCCAAGAACTTGCCTCTCTTAACAATGTCCTCTTTAGAGTTTCACGTGGTCAGTCTCTATTGTATTCCACTTGATAGCTTATTTGGGGATTCTCCGATTGTTTCTTCTCATCACATGGCCGATATATGTCCATCTTCTTTTTCTGATCACCCATGAGACAGGTTGTTGTTTGCTCATCTGCCTTACCTCTGCGTTGTCCTTGAATTCGTTCCACTTTATACCAAGTATTTTCCTTGGGCATTTGTTTTCAAAAAGTCTAATTTCTTGTCTATTTCTTTAGTTGTTTTCCAGCTTTCACATCCATAAATGAGAATATATATTGCATTTGAATTGAATAATCTTAACTTGGGTTTTGTGCTTATAACCTTTGAATGCCATATGTTCTCAAGATTCTTGAAGGTCAGTGCTGCTTTTGCAATTCTTCTTCTTCTTCTTCTTCGTTCGCTTCTACCACCAAGACTGCACTGTGATCCTACTGAATTTACGCCTGCGGTCCTCGTTAGGTCCCGTGGTCTCCTGTGTGGTCCCCGAAAGGGAGGACCACAAGGGGTTCAGAGTATCACAGGGCTTTAGCCTGTATTCTTGGTGGGTCTCTGAAGCGGGATTGCGTGACACCGTGGTTTTCGTTGCACCAGTTTAGTCTAGAGTTGGACTTTATCACCGGAAGACCTCGACGTGTTTAGGATATCAGTGCATCCCCGCTGGGTGAGAGGTGGTAGCCCACCAGGCCAGAGTTGGACCTTCTCACCGGAAAACCTCGACGTGTTTTGAGATACCCGTGTATCACCGCCGGGTGAGAGGTGGTTGCCCATCCAGTCCAGAGTTGGACTTTCTCACTGGAAAACCTCAGCGTGATTAGGATACGCAAACATCCCCGCCGGGTGAGAGGTGGTTGCCTATCTAGACTTCCCTGGTCCAGTGTCTCCGACTTCAGCATTTTGCGGTCGTGGCAGCTACCCTTCCTAGTTGTGACCAGGATGGAGCTTTTGTCCAGGAGGACGAATCCTCGCCACTAGTGACTTCCACCCCTGGGTTGAGCCGGTTTAGGCATATTATCCCAGTATGGGCGTGTTTGGGACGAGACCGACCTCTAGAGCAGAGATACTGTGACATGCATACCCTTCAAGATTCACCCCTGATGTGAGCCGGTTTAGGCATATTTCACCAGTATGGGTGTCAGCCGCGCAGAGCTGCGCCGAGCTGCACAGCGCGGGCTGCTGCTGTTGCGCAGGCCGACCGTTCTTTTGGCGAAAAAGCGCTCTCGAGTTCCGTGCGTGGGGAGACAGGCTTTCGCTCCCTTCCCGGACGGCGAGAGTTAAGATGTTTCGATGCAGAAGCAAGTGGTTTGTCCGTCGAGCGAAGCATGTAAACGGCTAGCCAGCCAGGTTCGTGCTAACGATGTAGTACGGTTTTGTCGACCGATGGTCTCGAAATTGGCCCATCTCTCGCAAAGAGTATCGGGTCTGCAGTATGTAACGTGTGTTGTTTGTGGGTGTCCAGGCTTTCTTCTCCGCTCGTTAGAGCAGAGAGAGCCGCCTCCGCCGGTTAAAGGAAATGAAACGCCGCCGGGGTCGAAAGGGATCCGCTCTGAGCAGAGCGCTGTCTCCCTTGCCCCGCGTCGGTCTGTCGGCAGATATCCGACAAAGGTTCGGTGAAGAAAGCTATCTGGTTGATCCTGCCAGTAGTCATATGCTTGTCTCAAAGATTCCGCTGTTGGCGAGATTTTTCAGCTGCCGTGCGTGGAGCGGTGCTCCTCCCGGCCAATGAAGAAAGGTGCAAATGAGGTTGCCGTGCAGCATCACTGCGGAAAAGGTGGTAGAAAGGATAAAGGAAGCAAACAGTCAAATCACGGCACCTCTGGTCTGGAGGTCGGCCACGGCCTGAGTGCAGTCATATCGGGTGAAATGCATGAACCGGTTTGTCCCAGAGGTTAAGACACTGCTGGCAAGACTCTTCAAATGCCGCGCGTGGAGTGAAGCTCCTCCCGGTCAAGGAAGAAAATGCGGAAAAGAAATAAAGGTTGCTGTGCGGCGCCGATGGGAAAAGGTGGTGAAGTGAAGTTTAATCGGTATGTCCAGTAGTATCGCTACGAGAGCTATACCACGGCACCTCTGCTCTAGAGGCCGCCCACGTCCGAAATACACCTACACTGGTGAAATATGCCTAAACCGGCACACACCAGGAGTAGAACTTGATGGCTAGACATGTCATGCCACCTCCGCTCTAGAGGTCGGTTACGCCTGATATACACCCATACTGGTGAATTTTGCCTAAACCGGCTCACACCAGGGGTGAATCTTGAAGGCTATGCATGTCACAGTACCTCTGCTCTAGAGGTCGGTCTCGTCCCAAACACGCCCATACTGGGATAATGCCTAAACCGGCTCAACCCAGGGATAGAAGTCACTAGTGGCGAGGATTCGTCCTCCTGGACAAAGCTCCATCCTAGTCACAACTAGGAAGGGTAGCGGCCACGACCGCAAAATGCTGAAGTCGGAGACACTGGACCAGGGAAGTCTAGATAGGCAACCACCTCTCACCCGGCGGGGATGTTTGCGTATCCTAATCACGCTGAGGTTTTCCAGTGAGAAAGTCCAACTCTGGACTGGATGGGCAACCACCTCTCACCCGGCGGTGATACACGGGTATCTCAAAACACGTCGAGGTTTTCAGGTGAGAAGGTCCAACTCTGGCCTGGGTGGGCTACCGCCTCTCATCCAGCGGGGATGCACTGATATCCTAAACACGTCGAGGTCTTCCGGTGAGAAAGTCTAACTTTAGACTAAACTGGTGCAACGAAAACCACGGTGTCACGCAATCCCGCTTTCGAGACCCACCAAGAATACAGGCTAAAGCCCTGTGATACTCTGAACCGCTTGTGGTCCTCACGTGGATCTCGTGTGGTCTTTTCGGGGACCACACAGGGGACCACGGGACCTAAGAGGACCACAAGCGTAAATTCAGTAGGATCACAGTGCGGTTTTGGTGGTAGAAGCGAACGAAGAAGAAGAAGAAGACCAGTATGGGTGTATATCAGGCGTGACCGACCTCTAGAGCGGAAGTGGCATGACATGTCTAGCCATCAAGTTCCACCCCTGGTGTGTGCCGGTTTAGGCATATTTCACTAGTGTAGGTGTATTTCGGACGTGGCCGGCCTCTAGAGCAGAGGTGCCGTGGTATGTATAGCTCTCGTAGCAATACTACTGGACATACCGATTAAACTTCACTTTATCTTTTCCACCACCTTTCCCATCGGCACCGCACAGCAACCTTTATTTCTTTTCCGCATTTCTTCCTTGACCGGGAGGAGCTTCACTCCACGCGCGGCATTTGAAGAGTCTCGCCAGCAGTGTCTTAACCTCTAGGACAAGCCGGTTCATGCATTTCACCCGATATGACTGCACTCAGGACGTGGCCGACCTCCAGACCAGAGGTGCCGTGATTTAACTGTTTGCTTCGCTTTATCCTTTCTACCACCTTTTCCGCAGTGATGCTGGGCGGCAACCTCATTTGCACCTTTCTTCATTGGCCGAGAGGAGCACCGCTCCACGCACAAATCTCGCCAACAGCGGCAGATGAGCTACCAAACATGCCACTCATCTACCCTAAGTAACTGGTTTTCAGGCGCCAGATATTCGCCCTCGCCCCTTCTCCCGTCAGTTTAAACAGTTCTGCCACGGGAAGGCCAGGAGCTGGACTTGACTGCCAGAGGCTGTTTGAGACGCATTTACAGTCCTTAGAACCTTTGCAATTCTAATTCTAACTTCATTTCTGGTGTCACCACCCTGGTCTATGTAGCTGCCGAGATACGCAAATTAATTTACTTCTTCAACAGCTGTTCCTTCTACGTATATTTGTCCTTCGTGGTTATTGAGAAGTTTCTTTTTTTTTCGTTCTTATGTTCAAGTCCTATTTTACTAGTCATTGAAGACAGGGTATCTGTTTTTTCTTGCATTGATTTCACATTGTCACTGATAAGAGTTATGTCATCTGCAAAATCAAGATCTTCCAGTTGGGTCTCATGTACCCAATCAATGCCGGCTTTACCTGTGCAGCATTTTTTCAGTATAAAGTTTATGGCAATTCCAAAAAGCAAGGGAGATAATATACATCCTTGTTTCACGCCTGTTTCAATCTGGAACTATTCACTTATTCCTTCTTCTATGTTCATTGCACAAATATATCCATTGCAAGGGTCTCTAATGATGTTGACAATCTTAGATGGTATTCCATATATTCTTAAAATTATCCACAATGATTCTCTGTGTATGTTATCAAATGCCTTTTCAAAGTCTGTAAAGTTCAGGATTAATGGTTTTTGCTTTTCAATATGTTCTTCAAGTTTTTTCCGTTTCTGTAGCGGTCTGATAGTTTTTTTTACCAGATAGGGTTGCTGGCCCTATGCTGAACCCTCCTTAGTCGCCTTTTACGATCATGCGTGGTAGGGTACAGTGGTCCTATTCTTTGCAGATCCCGGGTACCACACGGGGGAAGCCCCGTGTGCCCTGGGCACTTAAGGTTCAGAGAGAGAGAGAGAGAGAGAGAGAGAGAGAGAGAGATGTTCTTCAAGTATTATTCTTACAGTAAAGATCTGGTCGAGACAGCTTCTCCCTTTTCGAAATCCTGCTTGTTCTTCTCTCATTGCAGCATCCACTATGTCTTTAATTCTATTCAGAATGACCTTGCAAAATACTTTTGACACAGCTGATAGTAGTGTTACTCCTCTCCAGTTATTGCAATCGCTAAGGTTGCCTTTTTTGTGGGTATTTTAACAATGATTCCTTTTTTCCATTTAGAAGGGACATTTTCTTCTTTCCAAACTTTATTAAACATTCTCTGTAGTCGACTCATGTTGTCACTGTTAATGGTTTTTAACATTTCTGCTGTTATTTCATTTTCACCTGCAGCTTTGTTGTTAGCCATTATATTCACTGCTGTTTCAATTTCATGCAATGTAATTTCATCTAGGTTGACATTTAATTGAGGGATTGGTAAGTCAGTTTCAAGGCCTATCAGTTCTTTTGGATGTGGCCGATTAAGTATTTCTTGGAAGTGTTCAGCCCATCTTTGCTTTTGGTCTTTACTTGATGTTAAAAAGTGTGCCAGTTTTGCTAAGGATTGGTCTTTCTTTGGACGTAATGGTATCTGTTAGCCTCTTTTGTATGTTCCATAGAGTTTTGCTGTCTCTTGTTTTTGCTGCCTTCTCTGCTTCTTTCACCATATTGTCCATGTATTCTCTTTTATCCCTTCTAGCTGAACTTTTTTACTTTACTGTCTAGTTCTTTGAATGCTGCTTTTGCAAAATCTCTTCCCAGAAATAATACGAAATAATAATGAAGGACCCAAAAAATTCAAAGCAGAAATGGAAGAAACCATCAAACACATGAAAAACAACAAAGCACCAGGACCAGATAAAATCACCAAGGAAGAGTTAGGAGACCTTGGCGTAGAAATAATTACCAGATTGCTGAAAGACATCTATAACAGTAACTAATGTTCCATCAGACCTTTTGCAATCAATTTTCATTGCCCTACCAAAGAAACAAGGTGCAGTTGAATGTGAAGACCATCGAATCATTAGTCTTATGAGCCATGTTACCGAAATCCTGAGAAGAGTCAGGAGCAAAATAAAACTAAAAATCGCTGAAGAACAGTGTGGCTTCGTCGAAGGAAAGGGCACAAGTAACGCCATATATATAATAAGAACATTGATTAAGAGATCAATTGAAGTAAAGATGGACCTATATTTAACCTTCATAGACTACTGTAAAGCATTTTAAAAAGTTAGACACACACAAATTATAAGAATGCTGGAAGACATCAACATAGATGGGAAAGATCTGAAACTTATCAAAAACATATATTGGCAGCAATCAGTACCAATGATGGTTGAGAACCAAATAGGAGCATTCCAAGACATAAAATTAGGGATGAGACAGTGATGTGTTTTATCTCCTTATCTCTTGTCCTTGTACAGCGAAAACATAATGTGAAAAATAGAGAACATGCCAGGAATAAGATCTTAAGATATGCAGACGACACAGTACTGATTGCTAAAAGTGAAGGGGAGCTACAGGCTCTTCTGGACATCGTGGTTCGTGAAAGTAAAGATAAAGGTCTTAGCCTGAATAAAAAGAAGACTGAAGTGAAGGTCATCTCAAAGTAAAGAATACCACCAAAATGTAGCATTAACATCGATAGTACAAAACTGAAACAAGTTGATAGATTCAAATACTTAGGAACGATTATAACAGCTGATGGGAAATGTCACAATGAAATAAAAAGCAGACGTGCTCAGGCCAAGTCAACATTCCAGAAAATGAGACACACCTTGTGCATTAGATCCGTATCAATGGAAACAAGATTCCGAGTACTTAAATGTAACATCGAGCCAATTTTGTTTTATGGGTGCGAAGCATGGTCTATGAATAAGAGATTACAGCGAGAAATGGAGGCCATGGTGATGTGGTTTATAAGAAGGATGTTGAAGGTACCATGGATAGCCAAGAAAACCAATGAAGAAGAGGCTGGAGTTAAAAAGCAAATTATAGTAAAGATCATAGGCAGACACGCGAGATTTATAGGACATTTCCTGAGAAGAGGAAAATTGAAATACACTGTGGCAACTGGAAAAATTGAAGGAAGAAGAGGCAGAGGAAGACAGAGAGAGAAGTTACTGGATGGGCTGTCAGTGTGGCTAGGAAGAAAGTCACCGGCGGACCTCATAATCAAGTCTAAAGACAGGGAATTGTGGAGAGAAATGATCGCCTACGCCACGCGGCTTGGCACTTGAATTGAACGTCTCAGATCTGTCTTTACATTCAACATTGTTAATTTGGCTGCCCGTCTTTCATGTATGTATTTCCACGTGTTTTCTGATATCCATGCTTTTCTACCGGCTTTTTGCAGTCCAGCACTTGTTTTAGCTGCTGTAATTATGGATGTGCTGTAAAAATGCCATAATTCATCTATTTCTGTCTCCTCTACCTAATTGAATGCAGAGAACTGTTTGGTTATTTCCAGATTAAAATTACTCTTAGTATTTTCACCCTGTAGACTATGACTGTTTATCTTTCTGAGTATTATTTTCTTGTGTTGGCTTTTCAGTTGGCTCTTTAGTCTTATTTTCCCTATACACAGATTGTGACCGCTGTTGACGTCTGCAACATTATATGCTCTTACATCTATCAGAGATGTTCTGTATTGATTTCTAATATACAAATGATCTATTTGGTTTCTGGTTCTATCATCCGGACATATCCATGTTGTTATATGTATCTCTTTGTGTGGAAATCTTGTGCCTCCAATGACCATGCCCTCTTTTAGACATAATTCAGTTAATCTTTCTCTATTCTGATTTACCGCATCAATCTCTTCTTTCCCCATTACTTTTTCGACGTCGGTGTTATCTTTTCCTACCCTGGCGTTGAAGTCTCCCATGACAACTAAGATGTCGTGTTTAGGGACTTTGTTAATGAGTTGGTGATAGAAATCGTCTTTTATTTCATCATTTGCATCGTTCATGGGTGTATAGAATTGTATAGTTGTCACTCTTCCGTGCCTCATTTGGAATTATACTCTTAGTATACGACAGTTCACTGGTTCCCATTCTGTACGGCTTTTTTTTTTGTGCTGCTGCTGCTGCTGCTGCAGTTGACATAATTATACCCACTCCTTCTTGATATTTCCCATCGTCTCTGCCTGAATGTATGATTAACTTACGGTTTTCCTGCCGATCTTTTCCCTGCTTCTGGCCATCGTATTTCACTGATGTACAGAAAGCCTTATAAGTGATAATTTACTACCACACAATAATTAGTGTGTGAGAATATAATCACATATTTCACCTTCTCCAGGCCAGATTACCATTGTATCACTCTCTCTCCCCTCCATGGTTTCCCCACCCACCACCCTCAGTTACGACCCACCTATCACACATTCCAAGTCTCCATTTAAATATTCTCTACACTCCACCATGCGCATTTCTGACACACATCGTCGGACAAGCCACAGCTTCTTACAAGTTACAGCTAAGTGCTCTATTAATTTTATTTAATTTTTTTAAAACACAGCATTCACTTGAATTTATATTTTATATTTCCTTGTCCTGTGTGTTTTTGTATGATTAAGGCTCACGCCGAAACGTTACAACTGTGTACTCGTTAAGTAATAAAACTATTCCTACTTTTTACCTAGTTTATACATTCTTGTAAGTGATAAGTCCTGCAGTTTTGTACGAGATAGGTCCAGCGGTCCTGTACTGGCTAGAAACACAACCCACAACCAAACAACACGAAGAACAACTGCAAGACAATAACGTTACGTAGAATATTTCTTACCTGCAGAGGATGATAACAGTTTAGAGCTTCTTGGTGTCGCGCCATTACTTATTACAGCAAATAGATGGAGTTGATTTGGGGATGCCAGGAGGACAGACAAATTAATTCTGTCTGCGTTCAGGAGATGACGGAAACAAGACCAAGACAGACACAACGTAGAAGACATTTTCTATTATTATTAACGCGGAATTATTAATCGGCGAGAGGAGAGTCAAGATTAGAGACAAAAGCACGGGAAGTTTGGTCTAGAATGGAGGCAGAAGCAAGCGAAATTTAGGTGTAGCAGCTATGATCTAAAAAAGAGCTAGCGAAGACGAGGAGGAAGAACATGAAACATATTTCTCTTGTCCTTCGCGGGTTATCTTCTTTAATTATTTCATCAGAAGGCCGTGGAAACTTTACCTTTCTTTTGTTTCGTTAAAAGATAAAATTGCTCCTATCTTTTTATATCTCCTGTTCTATATCAACAAGTAAACATGATACAGTATATGGAAATCAGACATCGTTTACATATATATGTTATTCCTAGTTTGTTTTTTTTTCAGAATTTACCAGTCCAAATTTAATACACAATGGCCGATCATAGTAGCATCAGTTTAATACACAATGGCCGACCATAGTCCCCTTTGAAACCTCTGTTCAATGGCAACTAATAAATTCTTTTTGGATTAGCTGAAGTAGTACTTAACTATGTGAATGGAAGTGGTACTTGTGTGAATGGAAGTGGTACTTACACGAATGGGATCATATCCGGTTTTTCTAGGCAATTAAAATGCCACTTGTGACTGAATGAAAGTACCCTCCGTGTGCGATATAATGTACAGAGCGTATGTCCACAAGTGTGCAAACAAATACTCAGTGAAAGTAATTGGAGGTGTAGGGGTTAGTTTTTTTTTACACACACACACACCCACACACACACACACACACACACACACAGAGAGAGAGAGAGAGAGAGAGAGAAAGAATGATGAAAGTGGGCAGAAACAAGACTGGAAAAAAGAAGTATAAGCACCATATAAATGAAGAACATACAACAATCCAATATTTCGGCAAAAGCCTTTTCCAAGAATCACATACAAAAACAACACACCACGATTGCCTTGCCTTGTCTTGTCCTGTGCTCTCTCGCTGTAACTGAGAGCTGGCATTCTTTGCAGCCGATACAAGGTGTTGGGGCACAACACTGTATCGACTTGGGAGCCGGTTATATCAGCTATTTTTTCAGTCCTGGAATACAGCTAAAAAGCAGGGACTGTGCAATGCTTCTTTAGCAGACTCCATCATCATGGGGACTGTGGCAATTCCTGCCTTGTTGGCCAGGCTATACCAGTTACTCTGGATACAAAGAGAGAGGTGGGACAGGGTTTGGTCAGCTATGGTTCGCTAATCCTGCTGACGCTAGCATATCAACTATGGTTCGCTAACCCTGACGCTGGCATATCAACTATGGTTCGCTAACCCTGACGCTAGCATATCAACTATGGTTTGCTAACCCTGCTGACGCTAGCATATCAACTATGGTTTGCTAACCCTGCTGACGCTAGCATATCAACTATGGTTCGCTAATCCTGACGCTAGCATATCAATTATGGTTCGCTAATCCTGACGCTAGCATATCAACTATGGTTCGCTAACCCTGACGCTGGCATATCAACTATGGTTCGCTAATCCTGACGCTAGCATATCAACTATGGCCTAATCGGACAGCGTCTTCACAAGAGATAAAAACACGAAAAACAGAAGAAAATTTGTATATTTAGCTTTTATGTACACATTTTGTACCGTCTATCTAACTAGAATGAGACTTTATGTGTTGGGAAATTAGAGGCCTAAGTTTAGATTATACAGTAATTTAAAAGTTTAGTATGAAAAGCAAAGAGCAAAACCAGACAGAAGTAGCACATTTTTTTTCTTCCTATAGAGACATTACAAATGGCACAAGGTAGGTAACAAAGTAATATTTTTGCTCTCTCTGAAACAGAATCAGTCTCCTTTACAGTACTAGAAGCAGGGTCTGTCGTTAGTGCTCGTGAACCGGACAGCAAAGTTGTCGAGGACGGAAAAAGGGGAAATAAACAGGGGAAAAAGTACATATTTATAAAAAAAAAAATTTGAAAATAAATTATCTAAAAAAAATATACATGTTTTAACTCTTCCAGTCCTGAATTAATTCCCATACTCTATCAGAATAAATTTTTGTCGACAAATTTTGGTAAAGAGAAACTAGAAGGAGGCTGCTCTAGAATTTTTTTTTAAATGGGTTGGGTTTTTTTTTTTAAAATGGAGATTATGTCTAAATATAGCGCTGGGTATTGATTTACATAAGCGTGCAAGATATACCAATAGAGAGAGGGATGTTTCGGAGCAAAAGAGTTAATGAATATGGCGCAAGCTTACTCTCAAATCGGCCCAACATTATCTCGAGAAAAGGAGTCCAAATGAATTAATTTCTCTCTTCTCTTGAAAAAAAATCTGTAGTACAAAAATACTATATATTATGGCATATTACAGATTGTACTCCATATATAAATCACATTGAACAGTTAACACTGTTTGCAATATTTATCAGTACATATCCAAGTGATATCACCAGTCATGAACGTTTTCTTGATTAAGTTCCTGTAGAAGTCACTACAGGCTCACTGTTAAATGAACATATTCTTAGAAATTTGTCAGACATGAATATTCTAATCGCAAGCAAGCGTGGCCATATTACGACAAGGGATCATGTCTAAAACATTCAAGTGTTCAACAACGTATTAGAAACTTTAAACTCGAGAGCTTTTTAAAATTATTTATTTTGTTTTTCCCTCATTCTCCCATCTTAGTTGTCAGTGATAACGCAATGTCATCAAGATAGGTTTTACTTTCTGAAACAGTTCAAAAACTCTCTTGTATTTTTCTCAGCGTCAACATTGCTTTTTGGAACCCTCACAAAATGAGTTGCACTAGTATATATATATATATATATACAGGCAAATTTACACATCATCACGACGATGATGATGATGATGACTTTATAGTTTGCTGTATAAATTTTTTCATTAATTTATAAATCGTTGTTAACACTATTTAAAAATAATGACGGACATGTTGAAATCCACTTAACATAATCGGTTTTAAAATATCAAGTGTTGACCTGATAACTGGGCGGAGCGGAAAGTTGTGTTACTGCGCTTGGAGGCAAAGTTTGTAGTCCCAGCCCTGGCTAGAAACTGACATGGACTCGTGGATTAAACAACAATAGCTACCAAATAACCTTCAAACAGAGCTATTTATGACTTTTCTTACATCCAACTGAAGGCATAAGTCCTCAATTTATGAGATGTCTTTTAGCACAGAAGGGATTTTGGTATGTAATAAGCCAGGACTAATACCATCGATATCGATGACAGACTTTCCCCTAATAGTCGGTGCCAATGAAATGTGCGAGTACTGGATTTGGTATCGCCATGGTTTCCTTTTGTTCAGATATCGAAGTCAAGAAACCGTAGAACCACTGGCAAACCATAATCGTGTTATTTCGTCTCTTTCTTGTACTTGTTTCTTCCGCTTGTTTTCCCGCTTCTATTTTCCTGTCTTGTAAGACTCCTTATTCTTTTGTTCACCCCCTCCCCCTTACCCCCCCCCCTCCACTCTCTCCGACTGCCTCAAAGGATTGTTAGATCAAGATTTTCGACATCTGAATATCGATTTTTCCCCCAGTGCTTTTGTCACACAGTATTATTGGATAGGAAATGGAATTCAGATTTTTTTTTTTCCTCTGACGCGCGCGTTTGCTCTGAAAATAATCAAACGAGACAACAAGACACCAGATCAAGGCAGAGCTATCCTTTTTGTGCGTGCGTTTTTGATACTGTCCTTCGTAAATAGCCGACGTGCTCAGTAATATAACAGTGAGAAAAGGCGCATGGTAACACAGCCATTGCAACTGCAGTTGTCTTCCTGTACAGAAGATGCCGGCAGTAAGAGGGTTAACTGAGCGTTTGCGGCTGTGCTTCTTCATTTTGTGCGGTCTTTGTTATGTCAGACTAGGTCGGTTGCCTTCTATTTCTTGTGTCACTTGGTCAGTCTGTTCATATTCTCTCTCTCTCTCTCTCTCTCTCTCTCTCTCTCTCTCTGGAACAGAGAAAAAGCTGTGTGACAAAGAGCAGAATGTCAGACAGGACAAAAAAAGATCAATCAATCAATCAATCTATCTATGTGTTGTGCGCGCGCGAGTGAGTTTTCCGGGAATGTAAAGTTCCCTAACTTGTGTCTTCATAACTTGTCTAGCAGTTTTTGGTTGTCTTTTCGTGACTGGTCAAACAACTTTTGATTGTCGTTTCCTTCAGATTTACTTAATTATCAGTGTTCTGCAGCCACTGTTAGAACGTATGCATTTAGTTGTCAGGCCAACTACGCCATATATAGAGCATCTTTTTTTTCTTCCAAACTATACACGTGTTACTTTCACCTTCTGGTTTACCTGTTTGTTTACTGTCCAGTTCTCACAAACACAGAGGTTACTCTTGCTATTTAGCACTGGGTAAATACTGGTTATACAGCACAAAATCAGGGGCAATGAAATATAAAGAGATTAGTTACTTGGTCGCAAGGCTAAGCGAATCTCTGTGTTTATGTTTCGTGTATAGCGCTTTTGTTCCGTACAAAAGAAAACTGAATGGCAGAATTGTTCAGCCATGTGAACATGTACCAGCTGTTGACGTTGTGTATGTACTAATGCTAATGCTGTGATTGTGTTGTATGTCTGTGTACGTGACCTAAGTCCCATCTGACACCATGAATATTTGGAAAAGCGTGGTCGAAGTCCAATAGGAGACGGTCTGTACTGAATTTCTTTTTAAGTCGGAAGTAAATCTAAAACTTATACTGCAACACTTGTTCCACCCCCATCTGGGAAAGACATCCTCACATTATTGGCCAGGTTCAAGATTTGCCAGTTTACAGAAGCACCACGGAGAGACTGGAAAAGGTCTTGGATTCTATGACCATTATAACTAGGTCATCCCCTTGACCCATTCATCTTCGCCTATGCCCAGGCAATAACATGCAAAGCAGTTATAAACAATACAAGAAGAAACTAGACGCATGGAAAATGTATTGCTTTCAATGTGGGCATTCAGTTAGAAATAACATTACGCGTAAGCATGTTATAGACTCGCTTGCAGCTGATCCAGTATCGTGGAAGAACTGAACTGCCGAACAATCGTCAACCCGAAATGAATCCCGAGACTTCAACACTTGAAAAGTACTGGGAAATGTCTACATCCGAAGGTAGGAGGAACGACGCGAAGAACATTTCAGCGTCATCCTGGGTGGAGAAAAACACGAAGAACATTTCAGCGTTATTCTGGGTGGAGAAAAACACGAAGAACATTTCAGCGTCATTCTGGGTGGAGAAAAACACGAAGAACATTTCAGCTAAGAACATTTCAGCGTTATTCTGGGTGGAGAAAAACACGAAGAACATTTCAGCGTCATTCTGGGTGGAGAAAAACACGAAGAACATTTCAGCGTCATTCTGGGTGGAGAAAAACACGAAGAACATTTCAGCGTCATTCTGGGTGGAGAAAAACACGAAGAACATTTCAGCTAAGAACATTTCAGCGTCATTCTGGGTGGAGAAAAACACGATAACATTTCAGCGTCATTCTGGGTGGAGAAAAACACGAAGAACATTTCAGCGTCATTCTGGGTGGAGAAAAACACGAAGAACATTTCAGCTAAGAACATTTCAGCGTCATTCTGGGTGGAGAAAAACACGATAACATTTCAGCGTTATTCTGGGTGGAGAAAAACACGAAGAACATTTCAGCGTCATTCTGGGTGGAGAAAAACACGAAGAACATTTCAGCGTTATTCTGGGTGGAGAAAAACACGAAGAACATTTCAGCGTTATTCTGGGTGGAGAAAAACACGAAGAACATTTCAGCGTCATTCTGGGTGGAGAAAAACACGAAGAACATTTCAGCGTTATTCTGGGTGGAGAAAAACACGAAGAACATTTCAACATTGTCCTGGATGGAGAAAAACACGAAAAACATTGCAGCATCACTCGGGTTGGAGAAAAACACGAAAAACATTGCAGCATCATTCGGGTTGGAGAAAAACACGAAAAACATTGCAACATTGTCCTGGAGGGAGAAAAACAAGAAAAACATTGCAGCATCACTCAGGTGGGAGAAAAACAAGAAAAACATTGCAGCATCACTCAGGTGGGAGAAAAACAAGAAAAAAAATTGCAGCATCACTCGGGTGGGAGAAAAACAAGAAAAACATTGCAGCATCACTCGGGTTGGAGAAAAACAAGAAAAACATTGCAACATTGTCCTGGAGGGAGAAAAACAAGAAAAACATTGCAGCATCACTTAGGTGGGAGAAAAACAAGAAAAACATTGCAGCATCACTCAGGTGGGAGAAAAACAAGAAAAACATTGCAGCATCACTCGGGTTGGAGAAAAACAAGAAAAACATTGCAGCGTTGTCCTGGAGGGAGAAAAACACGAAAAACCAGCATCAGACATTATGTTATATTGGTGGGGAGGGGGGGGGGGTTAGGAAACCGACACACACACACACACACAAAACATTTCAGCATCAGACAGTGGAAAGAACAACGCGAAAAACATTTCTACATCCGACGGCTGGAAGAAAGACAAGAAAAGCAATCTTCTTTCTTGAAAGGCCGGGAAAAATGTTTATTATAAAGATTAATTTTGATTTGAGTGCTTAGACCTCGTGGTCAGAAATGACGAAGACAAGCTGCTAAATCAAACATACAAATCATTTTAAAAATTGCCTTTTATGGCTCACAAAGCACAAAACTGGTTTCTAATAATGAATGAGAGGAGGGGGTAGGTTTACATCAAATTAGCTTCCTTTTTTTTTCCTGCAGTCTGTTATATGAATAATGGACGGTTAAGTTTAGTTTAGTTATGATGAAAAGCTATGTTTCTGCTATTATGAACAGTTAATGTTTCAGCAATCATAACGGCTAATGTTTCTGATGTAGATAACAGCCATGATCCCTAGAGAACTAAGAGAACCTTCCGGTGAGGGGGGCTCATAAAAATAGCTTTTGAGTGGACAGGAACCGCATTATCGCTTCAACTAAATGGTTAAATTTGCATGCGTACCCAGTGGAACAGAATCGATTGCCACGTATTTCCATGATCGAGATATCGATGTGGCCCATGTCTCGTATTTGCTGGAGTGATTTAGAAAAGTGTGTGCTGGTGGTGGAGACTGGGCGTGTTACCAGGAAAAGGACTTCCTGTCAGATGGGCTAATGATTATGACCAATAATTTCCCTAAAATCTGGGCAGTCTTTCTTGGTGCGTCACCATGGCAACTGTAAATAGTTCTCCACATTTTGTGGCTTATCAATACTAACGATGATACACGTGGTTTTTTTTTTTGGCACAGAGGATGTGTTTTGCCGAAAGATAAGAGATTAGTTCATAACTAAGGCAGCTTCAAATGTTATCGTGTGAGAGCTAATGGTCCTATCAGAGGCTATCCCACTGAGGGAATCAGAGGACAGGGGGACAAACCCTGAAAAAAGATTCGTGGATATTGTCCTTACTTTGTAGCTGATCTATAGATGAAAAAGGGCTTAGGACAAGCACACTCCATTTCATCTTCTAATGGTGTATGAAGTTGTAAGCTTATCCTGATGGTGTAGGTTTAAGTGATGTATGCTCACGTGACGTGTGCGCTAATGGCCATTGGTCTCGACTTAACGTTGTGATTTTTTTGTGTTTGCAAATGTTGCGACAACCTTACAAACACACAAACTTGCTGCAGAAGACGAAAATGAAATGAAGAAGTCAGCTCCTTCGGTTAGACAGTGACGTAATTGGTTTCTTTTCTCTAGAACATCATGAGATAAAAAGAATATGCACTCCACATCTCTCCAGACACGAACATGTCCAGAGTCACAACTGTCTTAGTCAGCTCTGTTTCCTGAGCACACTGCCAATCCCATTGATACACTGACCAGGTGAACTTAAATGTGGCTTGTTTTCAACCATGTTGACTGATACATCAGCTCTACTAGTTCCCAGTCTTGCATTGAAGTCCCCCATGATTATAACATTTTCCTCTTTACTTATGTTGTTTAGCGTAACATGGAGGTTGTCTAAGAACTCCTCACATTCTTCCTCCATGTCTGGTGCATTACAAGGAGCATATATCTGGACATAGGTTGTGGTCTCCTCATTTTCTTTTATTTGAACAGTTATAATTCTTTCTGATATATATTTTGTTTCCAAGATTTTGCCAGCGGTGTTTGGTTCTATGATCAATCCGACACCCTGTTTTGCTCCTTCTTCGTCACTCACTCCGGAGTATAGGAATACACAATTCTGATGTATTTGTTTACAGCCTTTACTTCTGAGTTTGGTGTCTGCAGCTCTCATGATCTTTATTTTTCTTCTTTTCATTCCCTCCACTAATTCCTCCTTTTTATCATTTATGCCACATATTTTGATAGTACATACTTTAAGAATCCCTTTTCTGCCTCTTTGAAGTTTAACGTTTCCAAGTCATTTTCCGTTTATATCGGTCAATCTGTTCTTCCTGTGTTTTCGACGAGCGGTAAAGAGATCCACCGCCGGCTTGCTGGGTCAGTCACAGTTTGAGGGCAGAATTTAACCCAGGGGAGCCCATCTGCCTGACCTGACTTAAATGTCAGCTTGAAATGTTTATGCTGTGTCATGATGTCACAGCATGTGAATCAAGCTTGCTCACTTTATGCTCCATGCTAGATTCATGCGCATGTCTTTGCAATTGAAAAATTTGAAACGAGGTTGAGGATACGGAGCGGGGTTATGGGGGGGGGGATTTTTTTTTTATAAGATAGAGATTCAATACAAAGGAAAGGATTCGGGCATAGTCTGGGTTGAAGAGAGAGGATTGGGATTTGGGGCTTGAGAACCGCCGTAATGTCTACAGAATTCAAGAATGTCAGGGATCCGGGGCTTGAAAACCGCCGTAATGTCTACATATTTCAAGAATGTCAGGGATCTGGGGCTTGAAAAACGCCATGTCTACATATTTCAAGAATGTCAGGGATCTGGGGCTTGAGAACAGCCGTAATGTCTACATATTTCAAGAACGTCAGGGATCTGGGGCTTGAGAACCGCCGTAATGTCTACATATTTCAAGAATGTCAGTTTTCTCTCATATGTACTTGTGTCTGACGACTTTAAAAGTAAAAACAAACATATCTTTCAGAAATGCACCATTTATGAGTCACACTAAAATGGACCAGCTGTGTGTCGCAGTAAAAAAGGGCCAACTATGAGTCACAGTAAAATGTACCAGCTATAAGTCATAGTAAAATGTACCAGCTATAAGTCATAGTAAAATGTTCCAGCTATAAGTCATAGTAAAATGTACCAGCTATAAGTCATAGTAAAATGTACCAGCTATAAGGCACAGTAAAATGTTCCAGCTATGAGTCACAGTAAAATGTACTAGCTATGAGTCACAGTAAAATGTACTAGCTATAAGGCACAGTAAAACGTTCCAGCTATGAGTCATAGTAAAATGTACTAGCTATGAGGCACAGTAAAATGTGCTAGCTATAAAGGCACAGTAAAATGTACTAGCTATAAGGCACAGTAAAATGTGCTAGCTATAAAGGCACAGTAAAATGTACTAGCTATAAGGCACAGTAAAATGTGCTAGCTATAAAGGCACAGTAAAATGTACTAGCTATAAGGCATAGTAAAATGTAAAATGTACCAGCTATGAGTCACAGTAATATATACCAGTTATGAGCCACTGATAAAATCCACTAGTTGTGGTAAGGCTCAGAACCAAGTATTCTCTTTCATTATGTTTTAGACATTATCTATTGCGTGATTTATACATTATAGTGGAAACCCGATTTTAAGGTTTTACCCTTTTTGTTTGTTTGTTTGTTTGTTTGTTTGTTTGTTTGTTTGTTTGTTTGTTTGTTTGTTTAGTCTGACTGGGAAACCACAAAATATGTGTCACTTGCTTGATCCCGGTAGTCAGGAACCGAACCGGCACCATCTCGGAGGTATGCATGGGTGTCTGGTGGGCGGCGGCGGCGGCGGAAAGAGCCCAGATGAGAAGTTCTCGTGTATGGGGTGAGTTCATGTGAGAACGCGCCGTACTGTTTTCTTGGTGGCTCGTGTGGTCGATACAAACCTGGCATTTACAGCACAGTAAACCGAAGGATGCTCGCCTGCGAGTTAGAGCAGGCGTGTAAGCAATTCTTCATTAGAAACTAAAAGTATCGTATTTAGTTCATTTTTGTTTTATTTTTTTTTTACCTGAGTGGGGGGGGGGGGGGGGGGGGGGGGGTTCCTTGTTTATAGACCCGAACTGTGTCTTTTATTTTGTTTTTAGACACGATTTGTGTCTTTTTTTTAAAGTTCTTTTTAAGTTGTAAAGTTCATTTTATATTTATTTATTTATTTAACATTTTTTAATTACAAAATAATTTGAAAAAACTGAACTTAAAAAAAAATTGAAAAAAAAATTGATTCTCTTTTTTTTTTAAAGGAAATATTTCGAAAAAAAATTTTTTTCCGTATTAAAAAAAAAAAAGAAGTGTGGTTAAATGAACAGTGCAGACAGATAGAGGACTCTCATATTAAAGACAGCAAAAACATGCACAAATGAATTAATGAACTCAGGGGCAGGAAAACAAAATATACCACAGGATGCCTGAAATCGAAAGAAGGTAAAATGTTAATGGGAAAAGAAGACATTGTGGACAGGTGGACAGAGTACATCGGTGAGCTATATGGAGGAGAAAGACCAGAATTAACACCAGATACTGAAAACTGTGAGGGACCACAATTACTTGAAGATGAAATCATAGATGCCATCAAACACATGAAGAAAGGAAAAGCGACTGGGCCTGATAATATAACAATGAAGAAATAGAAGCACTAGAGGAGACAGGAATAAAAATAATAACCAAGTTACTGAATGACATTTACAACAGTGGTTATATTCCCAGTGACCTGATTAAATCCACGTTTATAGCACTACCAAAGAAACCAGGTGCAAAGGAATGTAATGACCACCGGGCTATCAGCCTCTCATGTCACATAACGAAGCTACTTCTGAGAATAATTATGAGAAGAACAAGGAAAAAGATAAAAATGGAAATAGCAGATGAACAATTTGGATTTGTTGAAGGAAAGGGAACACACAATGCCATTTATGCTTTACGAACACTAACAGAAAGAGCTTTAGAAGTACAGAAAGATCTCTACTTATGCTTTATTGATTACACCAAGGCATTTGACAAGGTGAAACATAATGAAATTATTAAAATGCTTGAAGACATCAATATAGACGGCAAAGACCTGAGGATTGTAAAACATCTATACTGGCAGCAAGAAGCAGCAGTTCGAGTTTAAAATAGGATTGGAAAATATCAACCTATAAAACAAGGGGTGCGACAAAGATGTGTACTATCTCCAGACCTTTTTTCTCTATATAGCGAGAATATTCTAAGAACAATCATCACAAAAACAGGCATAAAAATTGGAGGATACAATATTAACAACCTTCGGTATGCTGACGACACAGTACTGATAGCTGAGAACCAACAAGACCTGCAAAATCTCTTGGATAAAGTCGCCAAAGAAAGTGAACAGAAAGGCCTTACTTTGAACATCAAAAAGACAGAGACTATGGTTATATCTAAGAAACAGAATCCACCAGCATGCAGTATTAAATTAAACGGAACTATTCTAGAGCAGGTGCAGAAATTCAAATACCTTGGAGCAATAATAACTTCAGATGGGAAATGCAGAACAGAAATTAGGAACAGAATAGGCCAAGCAAAGACTGCATTTCAGAGAATGAGAAACATATTAGCTAACACATCTTTATCAATGAATGTTAGAAAACGAGTCCCAAAATGCTATATTGAACCTATCTTGTTATATGGAAGTGAATCATGGACAATAGGTAAGTCCGCACACAAATCATTGGAAGCAGCAGAAATGTGGTTTATTAGAAGAATGTTGCGAATCCCCTGGACAGCAAAAATAACTAATGAAGAATGTATGAGGCTAGCTGGAGAGACAAAAAAAAAACCTTGTCAAAAAGATAAAAGAGAGACAATGTACTTTCATAGGACATGCAATGAGAAGAGGGGCCATTGAAAATATTATAACAACAGGAAAAAAAGAAGGAAGAAGATCAAGAGGAAGACCAAGAGAAATGATACTGGATGGTCTGACGGGATGGTGTGAGAGGAGATCACCAACTGAACTGATGGCCTGCATGAAGGATCGCGTACTCTGGAGAAGCATAATAGCCAACGCCGGTCGACACGGCACATGATGATGATGATGATTTTAAAAAAAATTGTTTTTTTTTCAAAAGTAAATATTTCACATGAAGATAAGTGCTGAAAAAAAGAAGTCATGACCATGGCGAGATAATAAATCCAAACAAAGATCTTCCTAGACAACCAGCCCTTGAAACAAGTGAAACATTTCAAGTACCTAAGTGGCGTAATATCATTCTCACGGAAAATTGATGCTGAGATTGAGAAACAGATGCAATAAAGCAAGTCAGGTCATTGGACAAATGACTCCTTCACTGAAAAAAAAAACAAAACAAATATACTACAATCGAAACAGCACTGTACAGCACAATTTTCCTCCAAACTCTATACTATCAATGTCAAAGATGAACATTAACAGCCAAGAACAAAAGAAAAATCATCACGATGGAAATGAGATGTTTAAAGCGAATACTAAATGTGACAAAAAGGGACAAAATATGAAATGACACCATTTCACAAATGGTGGAATAACACCAATATTACACTATAACCAGAAACACCAAGTCAAATGGTTTGGCCATGTTACACGGTTACCACCAGACAGTAATATCACGGAAAACATTCACACTAAGATTTGTAGGTAACAGAGGAAGAGACCGCTCATGCACGAAATGGAAAGAGGAAATTACAGAAGCATTAAATATCCCATTATATGAAGCATGTCGTAGAGCCCTATCAAGACGTCTATTTGTCCCCTTGTACCCTCAACAAAGAAAGGTATGTGAAGTAGGAGACAAGAGAAGACAAGACAAGTAAATATTTCGTATTTATATGTACTTCACAATCTTATCAAGCACACGTCCCTTATATTTCTAACTGGCTAGGGATCTCTCGTTCGAACCTGAAATAATCTTTAACCACATCAAGCTCTGCTGTCTCCATCTCGTGATCATTGACCACGGTGACACTACAAGCATTGACCTTCCTTGCTTTCC
The DNA here is from genome assembly GCA_009760885.1 of Achatina immaculata. Lineage (NCBI taxonomy): Eukaryota > Metazoa > Mollusca > Gastropoda > Stylommatophora > Achatinidae > Lissachatina > Lissachatina immaculata. The sequence goes on along the minus strand of CM019718.1, from coordinate 34,826,545 downwards.
CCTCCTTGTCAAGGCTGCACAAGCCGGTCCACTCCCCGAGCTTTTTTTTGTGTCATGACATTTAAGCAGGTTAACTCCGTGTTCAGCACACAAAGCTCATCTAAACTGTTTGCCAAAACACAGAGATGGGTCTGGCGCTTGTCCAAGACCCAGGTGAACTGCCTGACTCCTCTACAGACTCTACTTTGTCTTCATCGTGTATGAAGGGTGTCTTGAGGTCCTCTTGGAGGGTTTGGTATAGGTTCATGGACCCTACATCAGCAGCTGCTGGAGTGGGAACTTGAGCATCTCCTTCAGTATCAGACATTCTCCTGAGTCAGATGAAAGCTCACTGCAGTTGCCAGTATCAGACATTCTCCTGAGACAGATGAAAGCTCACTGCAGTTGCAACTAGCTATTTTTTTTCTCTAGATAAAGTTAGTCACTAATGAACTTAATGTGTAATACACAACATTATAAGAGCGGTTTCAGATTTTTCCACTAAACGTATAAACACATTCAATGAATCCAGCTGTTAAAAATCTTCTTTTTCTTCTTCTTCTTATTCCATCTTCTTCAAACTTCTTCTTCTTCTTTTTCCTCTTCTTCTTTTCCGTCTTCTTCTTTTCCTTTATCGCCACTTTTTCTGCTGTTGGATTGCTGAGTGGTGGTGTTTTTACTATGTCTCTCTCTCTCTCTCTGAACCTTAAGTGCCCAGGGCACATGGGGCTTCCGCAAGGGTTTTCCACAAATGCCTGTCTTTCGCCTTTTTTTCTGCTCTTGCCCAGGTGAGCCCTCTATTGCTCAACATCCTTTCTATTGTTCTTCTCCATGTCTCTTTTGGTCTACCCTTACTTCTGCTCCCCTGTGGTGTCCATCTTAGTGCTATTTTTGGTAGTGAGTTTTCAGTCATTCGGAGCACATGTCCCAACCATCGCCAGCGTCTTTCCTCAATAATTGTTGTCAGTGGTTTCATCTGCATTTCTGCCAATAAAATGTTATTTCTTATGGTGTTTTTACTATGTATGTTAGCTTTTTTTGCATATGTTGTCAATGCATGTTCTGAATAAGGGAGATAATACACAGCCTTGGCTCATTCCAGACTTTATGATGAATGGTTCTGAGTGTCCTCAATTTGTTCTAACTGTACACTGACTGCTTTCATATAGGTTTTTGCATAGGTTGATCAGATGTGTACTATCTCCATAGTGCTGTAAGATTTCCAACAGTTTATATCTATCTACTCTATCAAATGCTTTTTCTTGATCTACGTAAACTATGTGCTTTATCTGATTGTGTCCAATTGAATGTTCTGTTAGTTGATTTAGGGAAAAGATGGCATCTATATAGCTTCTATTTTTTTTCTAAATCCCATCTGAGTTTCATTTAACTGTAATTCAATCGCTGGTCGCAGTCTGTTCTCTAGGATCTTGCAGAACATTTTTCAGAATGGATGGATTTTGGATGGATGGATGGATGGATGGATGGATGGATAAACTATGTCTACACAAGAAAGAGCCTTTTATTTTCCTTTCCTATTTTTAGTCGTTTTTTTTAAATATAATAAGATGAAAGTTGGAATATCTCAGCTGTGACCATACTCCACATTACAACCTGCACTCTCTCTACACAAACATCTACCAATGCTACAATCTGCAGTCTCTACACAAACTTCTACCAACGCTACAATCTGCAAGCAAGCACTCTTTGCCAACGCTACAATCTGCAGTCTCTACACAAACATCTACCAACACTAAAATCTGCCATCTCTACACAAACATCTACCAACGCTACAATCTGCCGTCTCTACACAAACATCTACCAACGCTACAATCTGCCGTCTCTACACAAACATCTACCAACGCTACAATCTGCAGTCTCTACACAAACTTCTACCAACGCTACAATCTGCAAGCAAGCACTCTTTGCCAACGCTACAATCTGCAGTCTCTACACAAACATCTACCAACACTAAAATCTGCAGTCTCTACACAAACATCTACCAACACTAAAATCTGCCGTCTCTACACAAACATCTACCAACGCTACAATCTGCAAGCAAGCACTCTCTACCAACGCTACAGTCTGCAAGCATGCACTATCTACACAAACATCTACCAACGCTACAACCTGCAAGCCTGCACTCTCTACAAAAACATCTACCCAGCGATGTTTTGAGGTGAAAGGGTTCACTCTGGCGGTGTTGATACATCTTGCACATCTGTATGAATCAACGCTCAAAGCGAAATTTAGACAAAGTCTAAATAACATGAAAAGTAGCATATTTCTAACCCAGTTCATGAAGGAGAACAGGCTCCTGGTCTAGATAGCTGGTAGCAAGAAGTAGCAGTAGTAGTTTCATTGCAGGCTTGGAGGGGAAGTCACTCACATTTATTTTTCAAACATTAGTTACTTACCTTGTCTTACCGTTTACCGACTTCCGTTGAAGCAGATCTCTGGAAGTTTATCTCTAATAGTTTAAGAACATGACTGCATTATTTCGGAACAACGACTAAAGAAATTTCGACTTTTATTTTCTTGATGTTGACGAAAACAGCTCAAGCCTTACATCTGTTGGACGTCCCTAGCATATAAGAAAATCTTTAGGCCGTTTGTTTTGAGCGAGAAAATCACAGGAGGTATAGAAGCAGGCCACCCTTGCCTTGATCTGCACGGGCTGACCTAATCTGCAAACATAAACAATGGATGTAGATTCTGGACACAGAGCTACACAAAGTAAGGTATTGCTGGTTGTTTTACCTGCAAATATTAACTAGAAACGACATCTGATGTTGTATTATCGCAGTTCCAGTAGTCTTGTCTCACTTCGGCTGCTACCGTAAGCGGTACCACCGGTCTCTGCCAAACCCAGAGCCATGTTGATGGCTCAGGTCTCTGCCAAACTCAGAGCCATGTTGGTGGCTCAGAGAGTCAGATTTACAGGAGTAAATCCCGAAAAGAAAAATCCAGGTGGTTGTTGACAAAGTTTTCTACCCTACCAACCTTCTGACATCCCATGTAATTCTTTGCAGACATATAGACCTTATTCTTCGTCTGGAGTTGAATTTACAGAGTCGGGGCACTTTATTCCATACTAATTGCCCAGACAAACCAGGATAACAAATCAGTGGAGATGCCAGCCCCATCCTTGCTTGCATCTCAGATCCTTGTGCAAACCCGTTGTTGACAGCATAACTCACGAGGAGCTGTTCAGCAAAACCCACAGCAGCTGATATCAGCTTCAGAACTGTTTACTCAAAAGTTTCAACCTTTTTTTTTTTTTAGGTTGAAGGCACCTGAAACCAAAGATATCTAGTACTCTCTCTCTCTCTCTCTTTTCCCCACTGCTTCCAGATATTTTGAGAACTTATGAATACAAACTCATTGTAATGTACAAAAATAGAAAAATAACTTACATTCTAGACTAGCTATGCAGATCATCAGACTAGGAACTGATGCTGTATTTAGTGAGGAGTATTAGACATCAAATTACAGGTACACAGCTGTGAGTTTTATTAGCAAATTTGATAAGAAGGCTTCTTAAATGGCTCCACTATATAGGGAAACACAGCAATACCTGTGAGGGATCACTTGGTTAAGCTGCTGTGCAGTGGTTTCTTCATTGTTCTGATACACTGACTTGGAGAACTGCATGGTAGATTATTAATCTTCCTTGATGTACTAGTTCTGGTGACATTTCTTATCTGTGACTACATTCATCTCAGCTGTCAGAATTTAATCATATCATCTTCAGGTGCCATGTTGGTAGGCATTGACAATCATGCTTCTCCATAGATCTCAGTCCTTGATATTTTCTGTTTGCTCAGTTGTGCCATCAGGGATGAAAATGCTGTCCATTCTGGCAGTCAGTAACATACAGCTGACATCCCAGCATCAGGGTTGATAAACCATAGCTGACCAAGACCCTCTCCCCACCTTGTACCCCTAATAACAGGCCTACCTGGTTAATGGGGCAGGGATCACCATAGTCACCATGGTGATGGAGCCTACTGAAGAAGTACTTTCACCTATTTGGGAAGCAAAATGTCAACCTCGGGTGATACAATACCAGAACTCAAGTCCCGCAGTGCAATGACCTCCAATACTTTCAATAAACTGTCTACTATCTGAAAGTCAAATACACTCAGTAAAACCACGAAACTTAAAATTTTCAACTCCTGTGTGATCCCAGTGTTAACATACGGTTGTGAGAGTTGGAAATTAACAATCTCCTCAAAGATTTTGTGCATTTGAGAACAAATGTCTCGGTAGACTATTGAACATCAGATGGTCCGACTTTAAATCGAACGAGTCAGTAAGACAGGAATCAAACCAAGTCTGCGTATCAAGATACATCAAAAGACGTCGATGGGCCTACCTCGGCCACGTTCTCAGAATGGAAGAATCCAGACTCCCTCGCCAAGCCCTCACATGGTCAGCGAAGGGCAAAAGAAAGCCAAGGGAGACTCTGCATAGAACCATCACTAGAGAGGGTACAACTTTGGGATTCAAGTCCATCCAAGGTCTACAGCAGGCGGCGGCAAGTCGTCAGACATGGAAAGATATGATTTCCACTCTATGAGCCAATGTCGGCCCGAACGGAATGTCAAGCAATCATTCATCACTAGAAAGATTAAAGTTGAAACATTAACATGTAATTCAGAAAAAAAAAAAAAAAAAAAAACACAGGCATCTTCTCTGCTTCCTCTGTAGTTAATCAACTGCTTCCATCATCTGTTGAATATCCATATTATTTTCCAGCAAGCCCAAGACGACGTTCAAAGGGTGGCCAAGGCTCTCGTCGTCGGAAACAACAGTCCAGCGATGATATTAATGTGCATAATCAACAGCAGCAACATATGCACAGCCTTGGTCAGCCAGATATGTTTTATGGAAGGCAAGGTAGGTCATTTTGAATTAACGTTATTTTTACTTCTGGCTGTTTTTGTTTTCTGTATAGTAATGTTTTTTTTAAGTGCAAACAGGCAACAGGTAAGGTAGCATACATTTGTGAAAACTTTATACATTACAGTACGTTACTTTTCATGCCATACAGTGTTAACGATCATGCTTTTCCATTGTGTTCGAGTCTTGGTGTTTCTGATCGGTTCAAACACTTTTCTTCTTCCATGCCACTTGGTCAGTCCTTTGAGATATTTTTCTCTTGGTCTCCTCTCCTTCTTTTTCCCATGAATTTTCCAATCTTTACCAAGTTCTCTAACTTCTGTCTTCTCATGACATGTCCAAGAAACATTGATCGTCTTTTACTTATACACTATGAGCAGATTTCATTTCAAAACTTCTCTGAGAACTACTTCATTTTTTCAGTGACTGTCCATGATATTTGTTGCATGTTTCTTCAAAGCCACATTTCCATTGCTTCAAATTTCTGCATTGTCTGTTTAAAACTGATATATCACTACATAGTATAGATACTGTTAGGAAAACTGGATATTATGCAGCAGACATTTTGTATAGTGAAAGCAGCTTCTAATTGTCAACAAAGTGCTGTCTGGTATTTATTCTTTCTTTCTTTTTTCTTTCCTTCTTTCTTTATTTCCTTCCTTCCTCCTTCCTTCTTTTTTCTTCTTTCTTTTTTCTTTCCTTCTTTCTTTCTTCTTCTTGTTCATCCACACTTAAGGTAGAGTGAGCTATAGTTTAAAGAAAAGTAACTGTAGTCTTATGGTTTTGTTCTGTGAGTCTGAGTTCATAATTTTAAACTGTCATAAACACTAAAAATAAATGTGGTGCCAGTTCCCAATAAGACATTGTAGCTATGATTTTTTTAATTGCAAAATATGTTCATTGGTCATGAATGTTTAGTGGATTAAGAGTTAATACACTTTGATGATGTCCTCCAAATGGATTTTGAGTCTTCCATCAGGCCTGATTTACAAGATTTAGTCTTCTGTGCTTTATGTGCAAGTAGCCCCTTCCTCATTCTGCTAGCACAGTCCTATTTACTGACTGCGTTTTGGATGATGACTTCTGGTTAGTTGTGAGTTTTGTCGCAGCATTTCATAAGTTTATTTGAGGAGTATCACCAGTTGTTTTATCTGTAAATTTTAACTAGAAATGACATTCTGATTTCCCAGTAGTCTCATTGGGTTAGGCTGTTACAGTATTGTGTTATGCGGTATCCTCAGTCCCAGTTGAACCCACTGCTGTGTGGGTGGCTCAGGAGGGCCAGAGCTATGAGAACAGACCCATGCTGGTCGGAAAAATGAAGCAGTCTCATCATCTTAATGTTGTTTTATATTTTTCCTTTTTTCTGAGGAAGCCTTGTTTGATAGCTTGGACAAGTCGTCTTCCTGCTACTGTTCAGTTCATTAGCTTCTCCGTGCTGTTCTTATTTCATTCTGTAAAGCCTTTAAGGTTCTTGTTGTCATGTTTTAGAAACCAGTAACATTTCTTTATCGCAGCTGATGTCTCGGTGATTCTGAAGCACAAACAACATGCTGAATGAGGAGTGGATTATGGGAGTTTGTTCAAATGCTAGGAGTGGACTCTGGAGATGAGCTTTTCAGTGGGCTTTGCAGTTATGAGGGCCATGGTGTGCCACACACCATTAAAGAGGCTGAAAGAGCACATCAGCCTGTTACAAGGAGCACCACAGAGACATAGAAAGGAGTCTTGACTGCATCTGCTTTGCCTATCTGTAATCAGAGACTGACGTACCTACACTCCAGGCATTCCCATATGTGCTCTACCTTCCATTCTGACACCCACTGAAGTGTGTGCCTGCTGATCTACCTGGGCAGTAGATCAGTGTTAAACTCTAGAAGCTGGACCCACTCTCTGTGGAGGAAATGCATCTTGATTCTCTGTAACATGCTTTGGGAGTCAGTTACCATGAACCCGTGGGAGTCATCCTGCTCCTCTAACCAGGAAATTGTCTTTGTTGCTGGCTGTGTGCACCTCCATTCTCATACTCTCATAGTGGTGGTTGTATATCTTATTTACACACGACCAGTTTGCCATTATCATCATACTTTGCTCCCCAGATCACATAACTGATATGACTTTCTCAAGCTCTTTTCCTAACTTTATGTGGAGTTTTTTTTTTTTAAATTTCTTAAAATATACAGTGTGCTGCTGTTTATGTTTTTATAACAGAGAAAGTTATCTTATTGGGTAAACCAGAGAAAGGAGAAAACAGATAAACAGACTGGAAACACTAGGGCAATGGTTCTCAACTGTTTTTGCCCCATGCACCCTTTTCACCATATGTAAGATGTTAAATAGAGTTTGATGTCCTGTAGGTTGCGTACGATCTGTAGAATTTTAGTGTAGTGTGTAGAAAGAGCAATATTTCAACAGTTTGAGTCTGTCAATCTGTGGTCCCATTTCTCTCCCCTCCCCCCCCCCCAAAAAAAAAAGCCAAAAATTTAGGGGGTTGAAATTAGCCACTGATTGATAATCCCTGAACTAGGGAATGCACAAAATGGAGAAACATGATTACTGACATGGAATTATTATTGTTTATCTTTGAAACATAAATCTGCCCTTTTTCGTTCAAGCTGACTATGCAGCGCATATGGCCAACGGTCAACAGATTCCAGGTCAACAGTTTATCAGTGATCCATTGGCCAGTATGGCTATGCAGTATGGACAGACTTTAGCTGAGCAAGGGAAAGATGTAGTGAACAAAAATGTAAGCCTAGCCTTTTTTTTTTTTCCAAGTTGTATACTTCTGTTTTTCAGCATTTGACTAATGCGTTTGCTAAATATAGAGCCTTATTTTTGGAGGGGGGGGTCTGGGAGTTCTTTGTGTTCATTTGTTATCTAAGCCAACTTTAGCCAAGATTGTTTTAAAAATTTCATGTACAGCATAGTTATTATTGTCATACATAATTATCATTGTCACAGTGTTGTTGTCTTTATGATCATATTGTCATTGCTGTCATTATGACCTCATTCTCAGCAGTGTGAGGTATCCGTGTTTTCAGTTAGCATATTTTCTACAGTGGTTTGACCATAGCCCAGGCTGAGTGTGTCATAAATTGTTTCATGTGCGAATTCCAAAACATATTCTAACAGAGTGTCCAACTTGTGCAGATACACTTCATTGGATCCAGGCGGGATTCTTTGATCAGAGGCAGAAAGTAATGAGACTGCCACAGTAGTCTGGAGAAAGTGAGATTTTGTCCTGGCTGTATATCTCAATATTTAAGACAGAAGTAACACATTTTATCTATCTGTCATGGCAAACCCAGTGGATATAGGTACCTAGCAGACCCGGTGGATTTAGGTACCTAGCAAACTGAGGAACAAAGTCTACATATCATTGGGGCAGCAGAGAAGCCTAGCTTTGCACTTTTTTGTGAAGTCACTGTTAGTTCCAGGACTCTGAAAAATTGATGGCAGTCCATCATTGTCTTGGCCCTACCACTTGTCACGGGTGTCTGAGTGGCAAAGTGGTTAGTGCACTGGTCTCTCATGGCGAAGGTCGGGGGTTCGAATCTGGCCGGCGGCACCCCAGTCACCCAGCTGTAGAAATGGGTACCCGACTTCTTCTGGAGTTGGGGAAGGAAAAGGCAGCCAGGCATGATACTGGCCATATCACCCTCTAGTGTGCTGACAGGTCAAGGAAAATATGGGCACTAACACCATATCCCTATGTGCCTCTAAGGCATGGCAGGGTTACCTTTACTTGTCACACAGCGTCCAAAGGAATTCATGGCCAGTGATCTTTGAGGGCCCACTTTGGCAAGACAAGAAAGGAAGGCAAAGGACAACATTTGTGGAAAACCCTTGTGAAAGCCCCATGTACCTTGGGCACTTAAAAGTTCAGAGAGGGAAAGAGAGAGAGAGAGAAATCTTTGAATAGTCACAGCCGTTGGAATTAAGACTCTGCAGAAGTGCTGATTGCTTGTTCCCATGGCAGCCAGGACAAAACAAACAAACAAACAAAAAACTCAGTATCTTACATGACCTAAATTTGGACTTTATGTCAAAATAGTAATCACTAAATGCTGTTTCAGTAAGCACAGACAGTCTCTGTCCATTTTGTGCTGTCATTGTGTCACAGACTGCATGACTTTTTCCTCTCCTTTTCTGTTTGGTCATTAGTTAATCAGCATAGTCTGGTATTTCTTGTTCAGTCTCCCTTGTTTGATGTTTTTATACAGTTAGGTTTATATGGACACCTTCATTTTGTTTTAATACAGTTAGTTTTTTTTTTATATATAGATACAGAAATATGTGGCCTCATCAAAACTGAAGTACTACTTTGCTGTGGATACAGTTTACGTTGGGAAGAAACTCAGTTTGTTATTCTTTCCATACACCCATTCGGTGAGTGAGGTTCTGTATGGGTTGGCTGTAATTTGTATTTGAGTACTATGTTGCAGTATGTAACTGAAGTACAGTTGCTACTGGGGCTATGGCGTCAAATAGTTGGAAACAGTTCAGGGAGCAAATGGAGATCGAATTGGTAGATGTGTACCGTTTATGAAGGAGACAGATTTGGACAGTACAGAAACGGAGTTGTCAGAATCAGAGGTGAAGGTTTCATGTACCTGCTCCACAGGCCTTGTAGTTCCACTGTGGACTGTTGTGAGAGACCATGAAATAAGAAACTGAATTGCCAGACCCTAGAAGGACTCAAAAGACTGGGGAGTTATGACCCATTTCCTTCACATGCGAGTTTTTTGTTATGTCGAAGTGGGTGCCTGATAGCAGTGCCAAGGAAACAAACGCAGAAAATAGAGGATATCATAGGGTAAGACATGCCACTTTGCACAGCAAAAAAAAAAAGTGAATAAAAACAGGACGTCACACTAAATGTCAGTCCCAGAAATAAGGAAATTCACACGAGTCTACAGTGTATGACATGGGAAACTCAAATACCTAATCACATATTACCAAAAGAAGACCGTGATCATAGTATACAGTAAGAATGCCACCTGCTGGATAAAAAGGTGTGTGTTACCTTCTTGTTTCGACTCACAGTGGTGGCATAAGTAGCTTCGTTCTCACTTGTGCCTGAAATTCATGATTTACATTTCAGCTCCACTTTCTGGTAAGCAAGTACCACAGACCAGTATAACATGTTCTCTGAACTGTCCAGAACTTTGAGATGTGGGAACTAACTGTGTGAAGAGTAGCTGGGAAGGAAAGTCCTAGAATTCCTGTATGTACCCAAAAACTTCATCCAAGACACAGTTCAGCTTATGTAAACCTTGTGAGGAAGAAAATTCTAGAACTTTAAATATTATCATTATATAACAACTGTTTCATGCTGTCCATGTTAAAAAAAATCTGCCCATCACTACCACTTTCTAGGACTGGTCCATACATTACAATCAGGATGAGCCAGTAGCACCAAGATATGAAATCAATACACCAGACTTGTACATACCATGTAAGTATTCTTTTGTGTGCTGTGGTGGAAGTGGCCATATTTATAGCAGTATATTTTCTCAGAAAAAGGGATGGCGACTGCTGTAAAACTGGTTTAAATAAAAAAGGTAGATAGAGGTGTGTGGTGCAGTTTTACAAAGTGATGGAGGGAGTGAGTAAAGTTAGAAAAAAAAACGAACAGAAAGTATGAGAATGTATAAATGAAAAACATACAACATCCGATATTTCGGTGTGAGCCTTTTTCGAGAATTACATGCACAACGAGACCCAAAAAAAAAAAAAATGAACTACTTATCTTAATGTGGCCTCCTCCAGAAGTAGAAAACAGAGAAATCACGGTGATTCTCAGATTTTCTACTGTACATGTATTATATAGCCAGATTTGTTTATCATCATCATATGCCATCTTCATTTAAATAGGTTGGCTGTAGTAAATCTCCAGTTTCTTCGCTCCCTTGTCTTGATGGTACCACTCAGCCAGACTGCATCCTATTCATTCTCCTATGCTATCTTCCCATTCACATCTCTCCCTACCACAATGTGTTCCAATTTTCCTCTTCTCAGAAAATGTCCTACAAATCTCGCTTGACTGCCTCTGATCTTTGCTGTAATTTGCCTTTTAACTCCAGCCTCAGTATATTTGTTCATTAATTGTGCAAGGCTTTGTTGAAGTTGAAGGGAGAGAATGCTGCCATTTGTACTTGTACTTGTACGAACTCCCTGTAACTGTGAGTTGTTGTTCTTTGCAGCCGATGCTGTAAAGATGTTGAGGCACAGCATCGTATCGGCGTGGTCGCAGGTTATGGTGGCTACTTTTTCAGTCCCAGAGTACAGCAAAAAAGTGGGGGTTGTGCGATGCTTCTTTAGCATACTCCACCACCATGGGGATTATGGTGATCCCTGTCCCATTAGCCAGGTTAGGCCTATTACTGAGGGTACCACAGAGAGGTGGGACAGGGTCATGGTCAGCTATGCTTTGCTAACTGTGATGCCGGCATATCAGCTATGGGTCACTTATTGCCTCATTGGACAGCGTCCTCACTCCCAGAGAATGCTGCCATAAAATGGTATGCAGTGAATTACTGTTCTGATGTACTTCTTAAAATCTTCTACCAGTGCATTCACCTTCAAAGGAGCATTGGTTGCATTATGTCACAATATAAAGCCTGATTGTGTCATGTGTGCTTTTTGTCCATACACGTACCTGCTTTTAGCATGACATATTTTTAGCACCAGGTTTCTCCCTATTCACTTGGTCAGACTGTTGTCTGTTAGCAGGGGCACAAAATGTGGGAGGTAGAACAGGGTCTTGATCAGTTATTCACTAATCTGACACAAACAGTCAGCCGTGGATTGCGGCCTCATTCAGTGTGGGGACAGCATCTTGGGCTGCTCTTGAAATGTGTATGTTATATTTCATAAATGAAAACTGTACAATGTTAGAGATGATTTTGGCTTCAGAGACAGTGCACTAGAGCTGATCTGGACTATGTCCTGTCCCAAGACTTCAGTCTCTGATAACAGGCAGCAATCAGAAATGAGAGGGCTATTCAAATACAGCACACATTAGCATCTAATCTCCTCCATGGTAGAGCAGTTTGCTGAAAAGCCTATCCATTAGATTTGCCCTGGGAAGTAAGGATGAGTATTGTTGCTTATTCCTCATCCAAATTTGATCTTATATCAAGATCTTCAACATACCATCAGCAGCCAAGAGCACCAGATATAGCTACAGCAAAATCCAAGACTTCAAAACACATGGCCATGCATCACTGAGGCATGTAGGGAATATAGTGGCCATATCTTCCTTGACCTGTCAGTGTGTGAGATACTGATGTGGCTATATTTGTCATTCACCCTCACAAGAGCAGTGGTTGAGTTGTGTCATGGTTATATGCCTTTTTTGCCTGCACACATCCAACTTTTGCTTGATATATCTTTTAAGACTGGGTTTCTTCCTGCTGCGATCCCTATCCATTGTGGCCAGTCTTTTGTCTGTTTCATGGGGAGGTAGAACCTGTGGTCCACCAAACCTGAGGCAGTCAGCTATGGGTTGCCAGCTGCTATCTCATTCTGTTTCCCTGGCCATCTTTTTCCTGGCTCCAACAGATGCTGGGTACACATATATCTTATATCCTTCCCGTGCTGCTAAATGTCACATAGGGCTCGCAAAGTAGTTCGCCAATTTTTCCTGTCTTTGGCGAGTCTTTCAGCCTCATCAAAGGATTTTATGCCTGTCAATTTGGCCTCTCTTAACAGTGTCCTCTTCAGAGTTTCACACGGTCTGCCTCTTTTTCTTTGGCCTGTTGTGTTCCACTTGATAGCTTGTTTTGGGATTCTCTGATCATTTCTTCTCATCAAGTGACCAACATATGTCCATCTCCTTTTCCTGATCACCCATGAGACTGGTTGTTGTTCAGTCATCTGTTTTATCTCTGCATTGTTCTTGAATTCATTCCACTTGATACCGAGTATTTTCCTTAGGCATTTGTTTTCAAAAGAGTCTAATTTCTTTTCTGTTTCTTTAGTTGTTTTCCAGTTTTCACATGCATAAATGAGGGTGGATATTACATTTGAATTGAATAGTCTTAACTTGATTTTTGTGCTTATAACTTTTGAATTCCATATGTTCTCAGGATTCTTGAAGATTGATGCTGCTTTGCAGTTCTGATCCTAACTTCCTTTCTAGTGTCACCATCCTGGTCTATGTAGCTGCCAAGGTGTGCATATTGATTGACTTCTTCAATATCTGTCCCTTCTATGTGTATTTTTCCATTTTGATTAATGGGAATTTTCATTATTTTTGTTTTGTCCTTGTAACACATGTATACAGGTAGGTAAAATAAAGTTCCGTTTAGCTGAAACGCAATCCTCACTCACTGACATGGGAGGCAGATGTACTAAACCACTTCATTATTGAGGCAACCATACAGTTGTAAGGACTGACATAATAGGAAGAGAATTTCTTCATGACAGAATGTTGTTTTCACTATTTGGTTTTATATATTTTTTTATTCCAGCAATGGCATTTGTCACGTACATTCTGGTAGCTGGGATGGTCTTAGGAACACAAGGGAGGTGAGTATGGATGTGTTATGAGGCTCAGTCATTAAGTCTTCTCTGATTCGGTTTTTTTGTTTGTCTTTAAAAGGGAGTCAGTGACTGTGGTTTGATGGTGTTTATTAGTAAAGTAATGGTTGCTTGTTACGGCGACAATTTCCAAATGAAGTTGATGTTTCAGGCTCAAGTAATTGTTCATGTTTGTTATGGTGAATGCGGATTGATGACATTGATGTTTCCCAGCAAGTGATGTTTCATGTTATATCTATATATTGATAACATTGATGTTTCTGTACAAGTGTGGTGTGGTTAATAATTGTTATTGTGTTTCCGTGTTGATAAAATTGATATTTCTGATCAAGAAATGATTAATGTTTGTTATGGCAGCTATATACTGATGTTTCTGGTCAAGTAGTGGATCTGAAGTTCAGTATATTCAGACAGTGTTGATGTTTCCAAGTCAAGTAGTGATTAATATTTGTTGCATAAATGTTTCCTGCTAAAGTTGATGTTTCTGAATCTCACTGAATTCCTCAGATTCACTCCAGAGCAGTTTGAAGCTCAGGCCAGCTCTGCCTTGGTGTGGTTGATTATTGAGATGGTAGCTTTCTCGCTGACTCTGTATATAATGAACCTAAACACACGTCTGAAATACCTTGACATTTTAGCCTATTGTGGTTACAAGTTCGTCGGGTAAGACTGAGATAGTTTTTTTTTTTTTGCTAGTATGGAAAATTATAACTACAGCTGTGTGGCTGTTGTGTGTATTGCCAGCTTAAATTCAAACCCTACTGAACAACACCCAAGAATACATGAACATGTTTGTAATCAAACAGCACAACCACCATTGTTTTTCACTGAAATAATGCAAAGCATGTTGCTAGCTAAGCATAGTTTGAAATTCTGAACTCTCAATAATGGGACAAAACTTAGTAACTAGTCACTGCATTTTTATTTTCTTGAAAAGTTGTTATAGGGCAAGTCTTAAGGCAATGTACGAAGTTTGTAAACAATATCTACATTTACATTTTTGTAACCTTGTCATGGATGTTGTCAAGGTCACTGAACCAGTCTTGGTCAAGTTCTGAACCTATTCCCACGCAGTGCTCTGGAAATGGGATACTTGTAATTCTGCTGCTCAGAGAGTGGGTTAGAGGTCAGTGTCTTATAGTGGTTGAGCTATTCTACTTTCTAGACAGAGGCAGAGGTGAGTGTCTTATGGTGGTTGAGTTATTCTACTGTCTAGACAGTGAGGCAGAGGTCAATGTCTTATAGTGGTTATTCTACTGTCTAGACAGTTAAGGCAGAGGTCAGTGTCTTATAGTGGTTATTCTACTGTCTAGACAGTTAAGGCAGAGATCAGTGTCTTATGGTGGTTATTCTACTGTCTAGACAGTGAGGCAGAGGTCAGTGTCTTATAGTGGTTGAGTTATTCTACCGTCTAGACAGTAAGGCAGAGGTCAGTGTCTTATAGTGGTTGAGTTATTCTACCATCTAGACAGCAAGGCAGAGGTCAGTGTCTTATAGTGGTTGAGTTATTCTGCCGTCTAGACAGTGAGGCAGAGGTCAGTGTCTTATAGTGGTTGAGTTATTCTGCCGTCTAGACAGTGAGGCAAAGGTCAGTGTCTTATAGTGGTTGTGTTATTCTGCCGTCTAGACAATGAGGCAAAGGTCTATGTCTTATAGTGGTTGAGTTATTCTGCCATCTAGACAGTGAGGCAGAGGTCAATGTCTTATAGTGGTTGAGTTATTCTGCCATCTAGACAGTGAGGCAGAGGTCAATGTCTTATAGTGGTTGAGTTATTCTGCCATCTAGACAGTGAGGCAGAGGTCAATGTCTTATAGTGGTTGAGTTATTCTGCCATCTAGACAGTGAGGCAGAGGTCAATGTCTTATAGTGGTTGAGTTATTCTGCCATCTAGACAGTGAGACAGAGGTCAGTGTCTTATGGTGATTGAGATATTCTACTGTCTAGACAGTGAGACAGAGGTCAGTGTCTTATGGTGATTGAGATATTCTACTGTCTAGACAGTGAGGCAGAGGTCAGTGTCTTTCTTATGGTGAATGAACTTTCTGAGACCTCCATCTGATCTCTGAATTAGAAAGAAAGAAAGACCACTCTCACACTTCCAATCCTGGTTAACCTGTTTATTACAAGTTATTCCCCCTTTACTTCAGCCACCAAGAACCTGTTCACAGCAAGATGGAGATATAGCAGCACCTATAGCTTTTTTTATGTTCTGTCAGTGATAGCATCTGCTTTACTGTTCTGTTAAACTTTGGAAAGACATGGTGTCTGGAAAGATCAGATGATTTTAATAAAAAATTAACAGTCAACCAAGTTACTTGATAAAAGCCAAGTTATTAACACTTTCGGTGCCGGAGGAAGAAACACAGACGTGTAGTTGGGTGCCAGAGTAAAAGCGCTGGTCTTGATATGTTAGGGGGTATAGTTATAAAATGGAATGGAAAACAGTATTTACATGTACTTCTGTATACTTATTATGTTTCAAAGTATAACTAAATGAATGAAAATTTCATAAATGCAGAGTTTTTTAGGAAAAAAGAAGTAATGTGATGTTTTTAGACACTGATTGTGCCCAGCTCACCATCAGCTAGGTCTAGATATGCACTACTTACCATCTGAGATGTGTAGATCTACTTGTCGATCTCATATTCTGATTCTATGTTGCATTCTCGCTAAATTAATGTCTGAAATAACTCCTAACTACTACTCCAGTCGTCTAAATATGTCTAGATCTACTTGGGATACATTCAAGAGCAGTGGGGTGGTCACAGGCCATGTCCATACCCCTATCTATATCATCAAAAATTGAAAAATTTCGGTCTTTCTCTTCCTTTTTCTCGCTCGCCATCACTCATAACTAGGCACTCTTTCGCCGTTTTGAAAATTGTCACTGGAATCGTGGACGAAATATGTACAATCTAAATGTTACACCGGTTGTTTTATTGAAACAAACCAACGATCATTATAATGACCATTGGCACACATTGGGAGACCGGAAGCGTCATTATAATGTCCAAAGGCACAGAAAGAGTTAACTTAATGTTTATTATTCCTAAGAGGAATGCAGCAAACTATTGTAGAGAGAGGAACATCAATACAACTCCCTACATCATCAGAGGAAGTACCCCACCCCACCCCCACCCCCCTGTATATATAGCTGTAAATATCCAAATATAAGACCTGGACCAAAAAAAAAAAAAGGTTCTCCGTTACCTTGCGAGTAAAACTTACAAACTGATGGAAAGAACCTTATGCAAATCAAGGACACCATTATCATCCTTGAACTCTGTGGTAAATTTATGCTTCAAGTAGTCCATACTTGATAAGAAAAGTACTGAGGAAAAAAAAGAGTAATTAGAAATTTCATACCTCCAATCTTTGTAAAGAACTGAAACTTGAAGAATTTTCATTGTTAATCTTCCAGTAACCTTGAGAATAGTCATGTTTTCTTGCTAAGCTTTTGGTGAATATTTTTCAGCCACTTACTTAACAAGGATGCCATCTTACTTTCTCACTTAACTCCCTCACTTCAAAACAACTCTAGCAATGCTGGTAGATCTTGCGCACCTGTGCAGATCTGTACTCAGAGCAGAGAGTAGCAATGGTTAACCCAACCCATCTTTTTTAATTATAGAATAATTCCTTCTAGTTCATTTCTACCAGGATTTCTCTTCAAAATGTAATTTTTGCACACCATGGAAAATAATTCAGGAGGGAAAGAGTAAATATCTTTTTTTTTTCTGTGCACTCCTCAGAATGACTGCCAGCTTGCTCGCTGGAGTTTGCTTGGGCAGAACAGTTTACTACGGTGTACTGCTTTGGTTCTGTGTCTCTCTTATGTTCTTCCTGGTGAGTATGTTCATGATGGCATTTAAATGTTTGTGTGTTAACATCATGCTAAAAGCATGGAATTACATGTCATACATTTAATGTTAAAAAAAAAAAAGAAACCATGAATTCTCTCACACACACAATAGAAAGGAACACATATTATTAAATTACACTTAAAATTGAATTGATTTTGAAAACTCACAAATTAACCACAGTTCACATCCGTAATTATCATTATTTGAACTTTACAAATATGTCTTGTCTGAGGAAGTCTGTTTCATAATCTGTTGCTTAACAATAAAAACTTTGAACTTTTAAGATGAAAAAATTCATGTGCACAAATGTTTTTGTGCAATTTTTTTTCTTGTAATTTTTCTTTTTATCCATTTATTGTTACAGTTACTTCATAATTTGCATAATTAAATTAATGAGTTTAAAATAATGAAGCTACAGGTATGGAAATGCCAGGAGAGGGCATCATATCATCTTGTTTCACTGAAAACTGTCAAAGGTTAGTTGCCTGCTGGGGAGTACATAATTTGGTTTTCTGTGTGCTCATTTTATTTCCTTTATAGCAGTGGTTCCCAAACTTTTCTGGGTTGCACCCCCTTCCTCTCAAGCCACATCCCTAGCACCCCCCTCCCCACCTCAACTTTTTTTAGACTGCCACCCCCTTACCTCTCAGGCCATAAACCTAGCACCAACCCCCCCCCCTCCCAAAACTTGTTTTGACTGCCACCCCTTTACCTCTCAGACCACATCCCTAGCAACCCCCCTACCCCCCCCCCCCCCCAAATAAAAAAACTTTAGGCTGTCATTCCCTTACCTCGCAGGCCACATCCATAGCACCCCACCCCCACCTCAACTTTTTTTTTGACTGCCACCCCCTTACCACTCAGCTCACATCCCTAGCACCCTGCACCCCCCCCCCCCCCCCATAAAAAAAAGTTTTTAGACTGCCACTCTTTTACCACTCAAGTCACATCCCTAGACACCCCCCCCCCCCCACAAAAAAAAACTTTTTTGGACCCACCTCCTTACTTCTCAAGCCACATGTCTAGCACCCCCTCCAAAACTTTTTGGACTGCTCTTTGCCTCTTAGACCACATTCCTAGCATACACACACACCCCCCCCCCAAAAAAAAAGATTTAGACTGCCACTCTTTTACCACTCAAGTCACATCCCTAGTACACCTCCCCCCCCCCACCCAAAAAAAAATGTATACTGCCACTCTTTTACCACTCAAGTCACATCCCTAGCAACCCCCCCCCCCCCCCAAAAAAAAAAGTTTTTGGACTCACCTCCTTATGTCTCAAGTCACATACCTAGCACCCTCCCTCCTCCCCCCACCCAACTTTTTTTTCCCACAGTTGGATGTGCTGTCCTCTCTCATTCACTTACTCTCTCACATCTTCCATTGTATGATGGGAGGAATCCACCCACTTTAGGAACAACTTGCTTTTATTGGAAGACATAGTCCTTGTAAGTTTAGTGATATGGTAGTCCTTGTAGTTCATGTTTAAGTTTGTAGTTCTAGATTATTCTGTGTTGAGAGTTTTCATTCAGCAGTGATAAGCTTTCCTCATAATTCTAGTAGAAATAAGAATAAATATGTTTAGTTGTTATTCTTTGGTTACTATTTGGTTTCAAATCATTGTCATAACCCCTTTGTTGTATCTGGAGGTCTGGCATCCTCTTATTGTGAATCTGTTGTCTGGCTTCAAGTGCCTCTCCTAAATACATGCAAGATCTTGTCCTCTTCTGAGTCTTTTGGTGAGTTCAGTCTTTTTATTTCTAACTCTTACTTTGAGGTATCTGAAACATGTCTGTCATGTATATTATGAAGTCAGTGTTGTTTCAGTGGAGTTTTTCAGTGTTGATATTGAACACATGAGGATGCTCTTTGTTCACAGATGCGTACTCTCAAAGTTCAAGTCATGCCTCGTCAGAGTGATAGTCGTTTCCCATCAGGAACAAAAAGAAGTTTACACTTCATCTTGTCAATGTCCTTGGTTCAGCCATTACTGATGTGGTGGTTGACGAGCCGGGTCATAATTTTCAAGAAGCCTTTGACATGATGTGAATTGTAAGCCTGGGATATGATATGTGATATTATGCAATAATCATATTTATTTAGCTGGTTTTCATGGTTCAGTAGTCACATTACTTCAGAGGTTGAAGTAGTCCTACATCTGGAAGTAGTGTTTCTATTTGCTCCAAAATGAAGTTCATCAGTTTTACATTGAATTGATCCATGACATATTACACATGTAGTAGTTATTTATTTATTCATTTGCCATGTTTGATTGAGCAGTGATGTCTGTGTGGGCATAAGCTTCAGCTGATATCAGTAGTGGATTGAGGCATTTTCATCTAAAAGTTGTAAAATGACCAAAGAGGCTAGTCCTCTCCTACTGTCATCATACTACGGCCGCTTGTAGATATTTTATCCACTGAAAACAGTTGTATTTCAGTCAGACCTAAAATTTTGCATATATTGTGATAAGGACTGGAGAGAGTATGGCAACACTTTCTCTAGGTGATCTTCTACAATGAGTATAGGAGCTTATTGATAATTTTAATTATAAAAAAATGCATCTAGTTAACTTTTTGGAGCCATATTCTTTTATAGGTTGCAGTGAATATGACAGATTTGTTAATCCCATTTCTTGTTGTAATTTAGGATAACAGCTGACCAGATTTTTTTTCTAACAATAACTTGATCATTATTCTGGGTTCATCAGTTGGTATTTGCATTTCGGTTCCACTGGATTAGCAACAAACATCACTGCCTACATCATAAAAATATTTCAAAACTGTCACCACAGTTTTGTGACAAATGACATTATCATGACCCGTCATGGGAATTCCTATTATAATCATTTTTTGTTGTTTAAATACCCTAATGTACCAATTTACTGCCACATTTTGAACCAGCCATGTGGCTGTAAGTCAAGTTGGCTGTATTTCAGTCATTACCGGAGGAGGTTAGTCACTGCTCACTACATGTTACAAGATGAACAGACATGTTTAACATAAATTTAAAATACTAACATAATGTAAGTTAGCACAGTAACTGTTAGGAAATTAATCACAAAAAAAATGAATCATAACACATTAAATAAAGAATCATAATGTAGTAACTTTTCAGTGACACAAAAAAATGTTCATACACATGCTGTACACATACCCACATGCATGCATTCTGTACACACCTAATGATCTTGCAGCGTGCTTGTTCATTTCCTTCTGTCTTATGAGGAATTATATTGTATGTAGAACAGAAAATCTGTCAGTAATTAAGAACTACAGCAGAAGATGAACCAACCCACAGTGAAGAAATGATAATGAAAAGACATTGGAGATGGGTTAGACACACACTTCGAAAACTGACCACAAACATAACCAGACAAGCTCTCACCCGGAATCCTCGGGGAAAGAGGGGAAAAAAAAAAGGACCTAGAAACACCTGGTGAAGGAGTCTTGGAGCAGAGATCAAAAAGATGGAACACACCTGGAGACAGACAGAAGGAACGGCCCAGGAGAGAAATAAATGGAGAGCTCTTGTTGATGGCCTGTGCTCCATATAGGGGTAAAGAAGGTGACAAAAGGAAAGAAGAACAGCAAATGTAAACTAATCACAAAATAAATTACAACACATTAAATATTTCGTGCTTTTCCCATGAGACCTAGGCCATAACTGCAACCGGCCATAAGCCAGCACGACTGTATAAGAGTTCTTGCCTTGAGAAATCCCAATACAAAAAAAGTTTATGTAATTTTTAGATGCTCAGGCTCTAAGTATAAACTGTGTAGTAACCAGACTGTGTTTTGTTGAGCTAGTATTTCTTTGTGCCTTGAGACCTTTTGCATACTTATTTATGTTTTAAAGTATGGATTATCAGATTTTAAAATTTGTATACTTCTTTATTTGCTAAACATAAAAATTGTTTTAGCTTTGTTTAGTAGACCAATTTTATAAGTGATTTAAATGTTCTATGTGTTTTCAGATTTATCTAAGATTGTTTGATCTTTTTAACTCTTCCCGTGCCTTTATTCACTGTAGCAACGCTTCCGGTTTTCCGATTTGTGCCTATGGTCAATATAGCGTCTCTTGGTTTGTTTCAATAAAACAATCGGTGTAACATTTAGATTGTACATATTTCATCCACGTTTCCGGTGACACTTTTCAAAATGGTGAAAGAGTGCTTAGTCACGAGTGATGCTGAGCGAGAAAAAGGAAGAGAAACATCGAAAATTTTCAATTTTTGATGATGTAGATAAGGGTATGGACATGGCCTGTGACCACCCCACTGCTCTTGAATGTATCCCAATTAGATCTAGACATATTAGACAACTGGAGTAGTAGTTAGGAGGTTATTTCAGACATTAATTTAGTGAGAATGCGACACAATCACAATATGAGATTGACAAGTAGATCTAGACATCTCAGATGGTAAGTAGTGTAGATCTAGACCTAGCCGATGGTGAGCTGGGCACAATCATTGTCTAAAAACATCACATTACTTCTTTTTTCCTAAAAAACTCTGCATTTATGAAATGTTCATACATTTAGTTATATTTTGAAACAATAAGTACATGGAAATACTGTTTTCCATTCCATTTTGCAACTATACCCCCTAAACATATCAAGACCCGCGCTTTTACTCTGGTAAGCAACTGAACATCTGCGTTTCTTCCTGTGGCACAGGAAGAGTTAAAAGGTTTTTATATTAACTTTTATATGTTTTTCATTAATTTATTCAGATAATTTTGCAGCTTCATTATATGCAGTGTTTATGTAGTGGCACATGCTGAAAGATACATTTATTTTTCTTTCTTAAATTTTATGATTCATTCCATCATTCACTAAGTTTTTGACATGAGATTTACACGTGGTCTTAGGTTATAAATAATGGTTTTATAAAATCAGTGAGAGTCTTTGCCTAGCAACATTTCAGATTTCAGCTTCATCAGATGACATTGAAAGAAAAGAGAAAAGAAATGTAGAGAAGATAAAAAAAAAAAAATATATATATATATGAAAATGATAAAATTTAGCATTTAAATCATAAAACAGCTTATCTTTTGGAGACCTGGTAATCAGTCGTAATCCTGTAATCAGGTGTTGCTTTGATTATACCTCCTCATAAACAAACTTTATTAAACTGGTATTTTAACTTTTAACCCACCAAACGCATCAGCACCAAAGCATCTTGCTTACAACTGAGAAGCCTACAGAAGAGATGTTAGGGAGGCAAAGTTCTGCAAAGAACATGCAAATGACCGACGGACTGACCTACCAAAGAACATCCATGACACACAAATATCTTTTGTTAAATCTTCTTCTTCGTTCACTTCTACCACCAAGATCGCCCTGTGATCCTGCTGAATTTACTCCTGTGGTCGATGTGTCCCGTGGTCCCCGAGAGGCCCACAAGAGATCCCCAAGAGGATCTTGGTGGGTCGCAGAAGCAGGATTGCATGACACCATGGTTTTCATTGCACCAGTATCTAGAGTTGGACTTTCTTACCGGAAAACCTCGACATGGTTTGGATATCAGCATATCCCCGCCGGGTGGGAGGTGGTTACCCATCCAGCCTAGAGTTGGACTTTCTCACCAGAAAACCTCAACATGTTTTGGATATCAGTTGCATCCCCATCGGGTGAGAGGTGGTTGCCCATCTAGATTGCACTGGTCCATTGTCTCTGATTTCAGCATTTTGTGGTCGTGGCCACTACCCTTCCTAGCTGTGACCAGGATGGAGCTTTTGTTCAGGAGGACGAATACTCGCCATTAGTAAGTTTCACCCATGGGTTGAGCCAGTTTAGGCATATTATCCCAGTATGGGCGTGTTTAGGACTTGACTGACCTCTAGAGCAGAGGTACCATGACATGAGTAGTCATCAAGTTTCACCTCTGGATTAAGCCAGTTTAAGCATATTTCACCAGTATGGATGTATATCGGACGTGGCTGGCCTCTAGAGCAGAGGTGCCGTGGTATGAGTAGCTCTCACCATGAGACTATTGGACATACCGATTAAGCTTCACTTTATCTTTTCCATCACCTTTTCACAGTGGTGCCGCATGGCAATCCTAATCGCTTTTTCGCATTTTCTTCATTGGCCGGGAGGAGTTTCACTCCACGCGTGGCATCTGAAGAATTTTGCCAGCAGTGTCTAAGCTGATTTAGGCAATCTGCCCCAGTATGGGTGTATTATAGGATGTGGCCAGCCTCTGGAGCAGAGGTGCCGTGTTTGAGTAGTCCTGACCTCGATACTACTGGTTACTTCACTTAATCCTTTCCTTCACCATTTCCACAGCGACTCTGTGCGGCAACCCTGGTCACATTTTTCTTCATTGGCTGGGAGGAGTTTCCTCCACGCACACCAGCTGAAGAATCTTGCCAGCAGCAATTTTTGTTAAATAAAAAAATCACTGCCACAGTATTACCAGGAAATGACATGATGGCCATTTTTAGCATTTGCAGAAATTAAAAATTCTGAGTTCCTGACTACAGAACAAAACCATATAACTGCTGTTATTTTTAATTTTTTGGCAAACTGTTCAGATATCTCATGAAAGGTTAAAAGCAACTTACAGCAACTTTAATTCACAGTTCAACATGCCTGGGATAATGTTTATGAACATAATATGATACTTTTCTCTGTATAGAGAAGTTTATGTTTAACCAGTGCCCTTGGTGTCTAGTATTTCCGACACCAGATAAAGTTTTACTATAATCAAGGAAATTTGTTAATCACTTGGTCATGGGGATGTCTCATTTGAGTTAGCCACTAAGGAACGCAGACAAAATCAAAATTATTTGCACATGTTATGAGAAGATAGAAGTTTATTCTTCTAAATCTGACAGTCACTGGTTTTATTTCTTAAGTGAAAAAACAAAATCTGCCCAAGCGTAGGAAAAAAAAGACAGTTAATTTGATTAGAATACCAAGGCTAATACCATGTAAGGAAGCGT
Organism: Achatina immaculata; assembly: GCA_009760885.1. Classification (NCBI taxonomy): domain Eukaryota; kingdom Metazoa; phylum Mollusca; class Gastropoda; order Stylommatophora; family Achatinidae; genus Lissachatina; species Lissachatina immaculata. Next base: position 34,802,297 of record CM019718.1, on the reverse strand, counting down.
GTCCACCAATGTGTACCAGCTGACAAGCAACTTTTGGTGGGTAAAAAAAAGACATGACCAGAAACAGATACTCATTTCTCTCTCTCTCTCTGTGTTTGAGTGGGGAGCTATTGGAAGCTTTGTGGGTGGTGCAGGAAAATACCATAGTAACAGTTAACAATTTACTCTTTACAAAGTTTCAGTGCCTCGCTGTAACAGTGATTCTTTCTGTCTTCTCTGACTATGGGGAGATGAGACTTAAAACATTTTACATGGTGCTCTTTTTTTTTTTTATTGCCATGCCTTTCTCTTCTCATTTCCTGCGTGTTTGTGTGTAATAGATAAGGCATGTGTACCCTCTAGCATAGGCTTACAAATAGAAGCAAGATAACATGCTTCTTCAGTCCGACATTGCCTTTGGAGATTGCTTATAAACAACATGACATTCTTATATGTATTTATATGTTTTTTTATTGTGGAGTTTTGTAATTCATGTAAGAGAAAACCTGTAAAGTGACTGATTTGGTAAGATGCTGAAACATGCAAGGGAAGGCATCTCTTTGGGACTGCAGATTTGTGTTAGTTAGGAAGGAAGGACCATGATTCATGCACCCCAGACATCCATAGTTGCTCTGATCTTCTTCAGCATACAGTAACTGATGACAAACATCCATCTGGACCTCTTTATGAATTGTTCATTTTATGCCATCCTAATCTTCACCCCCCCCCACCCCCTTCATTGACAATGATGCCAGTTAACAGTTGTCAGTGGAGTCCTTGGTTTAACCACTGATGATGTTTGTTGCATTACTTGGCTTTCCTCCATGACAGCTGGGTCACCCAACTGACCTGCTCTTTCATTTCCCTTGACACCTGCATGGCCTGGTATAAAAATGAAGGCCAGTCAATGGATCTGTAACATCTGTAGGGAGTCATTCCAGAGAAACTGGCTTCTTAGCAAAGTCCACCACTATGGGGACTGCTGAGCTTTACCCCATGAAGATGACTGAAGGAGTTAGCGGTACTGCTGCTGGGAGACCCATGGGAAGGTGGGACAGGGATTAGACAGAAGATTAATATTTCAATGATTGTGGTGAGACATATTACTTTCTTAAATATAAAGAAAAAATAAACATTTAGCATAGCTGCATAAACCACACAAAATTTACTCATAATAATGACAGTTATTTATGCCAGGTCTTGAAATTTGTATTCTTTTATAAGAAATAAAACCTTCACTTACATTTTTATGCACTTTCTGATTTCCTCAATTTGTTTATGTTTTCACTGTTTTGTTATATGGTGGCAGAAGGATAAAAAACCAGAGCTAACCAAGACCCTATTCTGTCTCCACTCACTAACTGACCAAATAAATAGGGAAGATGAAACAAGTGCTAAAAATATGCCACATCAAAGTTAGAAGTGTGAGGCCTGAGGTCATAGCAGTCACAGCTTAGCTGCAAACCATGGCACAATGCAACCAAAAAGTAGTTATATGCCAAACAGTTTTTGTTAGCATCTCATGAACACAAGGCAATCTAACCCATAAATCTTCTACTCCTGCATTTGAGTTTATTGGTAACATCAGATCCTGATCCCTGTTGACATGGCAAAGTCCAAAGTCCTCTCCAGATCCTGATAGATGCCCCAAGCTTGTGTCCTCCAGTCATGTCTCACACCTCAGGTCTGCATGGTTTGAGCACTCTTGAAGGATATGTTCCGGAGTCTGGGCTCTGCTGCTGCATGGACATTCGTCTGTGTGAGACATTTTGAGTCCATGTAGGTGGCTCAGTATTCTGCAGTGGCCTGTCCTTTGGTGAAAGAGGATGGTTTGCTGATAAGTCTAAGCTTGCCTTTCATCAACAGCAGCTGTTTAAAGATTTCACTAAAGATCAACCATGTTCTCCAACCTCAGGTCACCTCTTTAGTATTCAGAATGGCTCATCTGCTCATCTTAATTTTGTTCCTTTAACATGAAATATTGGAGCTGGGGGAGGGGGGAGACAAGAATGCATGGAGAAAGGTTACACAGATCTGAAAGGAGAGGGACTCACATGGAGTGACTTTGAGAATAAGGCCAAAGACAGAAATGACTGTATAATAAATGAAAGTAAAGCCTTTGTCTGTGGCTTATGCTCCAGAGGGACTATAGAAATTGATTGGTTGAACATGAAATACAGAGGCTCCTCTTTTTGTCTCAGAAGGTGGTCTATAATGTAGGCAGATATTTGCTGACTGTAGAAGTTGTCAGGCATCATTTTGCTTACCTGTTTCCTGCTTCACCTGGGAAACTGGTAAGGAGACAGTGCCCAGCTCCTTTTTTGCCTCTCTCTGAAGGCAGGATGAGGCCCTGCATCTCTGGAAACCATGAATGATATGTACTATGTTGTTTTTCTGCAACATGGTTTCATTATTAGGTTTCTTTATATGCTCATGGACACAAGTCTGCAAAAATGAGGTAAACTGGAAAAAACTCACTTGTCTCAAGCAACATTCAGATACTAGAGGTCATGATCTCATCTTACATAAGTCAGCAGTCTAAGGTGATAGATGCATAATGAAATAAATGATAATAAAACGTGTTAATCTTGGGGCATTAACATTAAACTGCCCATCCACCAACAAACTTGGGTGAGCTTCCTATACTGAGGACTCGGTGCTGATCTCTTCTAGTGTCTGGCTTCATTTTGTACCTGTCCTTTGCTATTATTACTATCCTGTCCAAAGCAGCAAGTTTCCAGTACCTTTTTTTAACTCTGTTTTAAATACAGGACATGCAATGAGAAGAGGGGGCATTGAAAATATTATAACAACAGAAAAAAATAGAAGGAAGAAGATCAAGAGAAATGATACTGGACAGTCTGACAGGATGGTGTGAGAGGAGATCACCAACTGAACTGATGGCCTGCATGAAGGATCGAGTACTCTGGAGAAGCATAATAGCCAACGCCAGTCGGCACGGCACCTGATGATGATGATGATTTAAATACAGAAACCAAACTGTAGGTAGACTCAGAGCAAGATGGGTCCAGCTTTGTGTGTTGTTCCTATGTGGGATTCACTTTTTGGTACGAGGGGTATGTAGAAAGGCTGAGACTGGGAGGAAGTTCTTTTCTATCAAAGGCTTCCTTGAGAATTTTAAGTAGTAAAGGTCCCAATGTGGGAAAGAATCTCTGGAAGAACTCAGTGGTGAGCCCGTCTGGTCCTGGTGATTTGTTTTTTTTTTTGGAAGGTGCTTAGTACATCTTTCCTAGTGTTCCCTAGTGTTAGTGGTTGATCTAAGATTTATTTGTCATCTTCAGACAGCTGTTTAGTGTGGTGTAGAAATTTATCTTGTGTTGATGTTGAACGGTCTTCACGTGTGTACAGATTGCTGTAGAATTCGTGGAAGGCCTCACATATTTTACTGTTCTCTGCATGTTCTTGTCCCTGACTATCAATAATTTTATGTATTTGCTTGCTGCGTTGTACATTCTGTTCTACTGCTAAATAATGTTTACTTGGGGTTTCTTGTGTCATGGACTGTATTTTTGTTCTGAGCACTGTGCTATGGTACTCATGTTGTCTGTATTGTTCTAGTTGTTCTTCCAGCCCATGAATGTGGGGCATAGGTGTCTAATTGCTTTGTTAGTCTGATAGCCTCTTCCAGTGTGGCTTCTTCTTTCCTTAACTTTGTGTATGTATGTAGCTGGTATCTGTGTTCTTTCTCTAACTCTGTTTTTCAGCAGGATCCAATATTCCGCCAGATCTTTGTCTGGTGTGTCTCAGACAGTCTTCCATAATCTGTGATATGTAGGTTACATATTGCTAATTGTTCAGTAAGTTATTGTTAAATTTCCAATGGGGAGAATCTTCTATTTGTGGTGGTAGTGGTGGATTTATGGACACTAACACTATATCCTTATGTGCCTCTAAGGCATGACAAGATTACCTTTATCATTTTTTTTTTTAGTGGTGGATGTGGTCACTTCTGTGAGAACTGCTTTGTGGTCTGTGAACTTTAGCGTGCTGTCAATGTTTTGTTTTGTTAATTAAGTTCTGGATGCGTATATTCTATCTAACCTGGCTGAACGTCTGACATGTGGGTTTGTTTTGTCTTCATGTGTGCTCTCTTTGTTAAGTGTCTGTATGTGTCCACCAGGTCGTGTTCTTGTATGATACTCTAGAATATGAAGTTGTGATGGTTTATCTGGGTTTGTTTTCATGTTTGCAATATCAATCTTCCTCCAAATAAGTCTAGGTTGGACAATGCACAACTGAAGTCTCCTGCCATGGTTATATTACTGCCACTGTAAAAGTGGGACAGCATCTGTGCTAAGTCTAGTAAAATTTTGGTTGGAGAGTTTTCATGGCCAGAGCATAGACATTGACTAATGTGTGCATCTCTTGTGCGTTGTTTTTGCGTTTTATCTGTACTATAGCTAGTCTGCTGTGGCTGTCTGTGTTGCGGTGTACTATGTCCCAATCATGTGATAATTTGTAAAATGGCAACTCCTGTGTCAGTTGTTCCTAGACTAAAGCATGCATGTTTTAAGCCTAATTTTGTTATCCATTTCACTTGGTGGTTTGTTTGAATGTGTGTTTCTTGTAGAAAGATAAAGTCAGGTCTGTATTTGTGTATGCTAGAGAGTACACTATCTAATTTCTATGCTATTAGAGACTATGCTATCTATTTCTATGCTATTAGAGACTATGCTATCTAATTTCTACGTTATTAGAGAACTATCTAATTTGTTTTTTAAGCCATTAATATTAAAACTTAAGAATCTAATAGAAAAAGCCAAATCTAAAGGGAAAAAAAAAGAACTGTAAATCTAAACTAATATGGGTACATATCACGTATCGAAGCACAAATGTAAATGTATCCAAAAAAGGAAATCACAGAATGCACAGATTTAACACGTTTTAACAAAAAAGTCCATGTGAAGGAATCACTCTACATGTGTCCCGGTGTTGCCTTGTCTGGTTTCACTGTCTGGCGTGTGTAGCTGCTCCTCGTCTATCACCAGATTTGCCGGGGATTGTAAGGCTTCTAGCAATCCATCTACAGTTGTCGCATGCCACGGAGCTGTGGTCTTGGGGGTTTGTCTGATGCTCCACACATTCTCTGCATCATCGTGGTGGTGGTGTCTTGTCTTCTAGAGCTCTCTTATTGGACTTTTCAGCTTGGGAACCCTTGATACCCTTCAATCTTTTGTTTTCACGTCGGACTTCTGTGAAGTCATCGTTGTCTACTTGATCTTTTTTCTGTTGGTTACTCTGCCTCCTTCTCTGAGGCGTTAACGCTTTGTGTTATCTCCTCTGGATCAGACATTACCGGCTCGGTGCTGGGTGTTGTAGCACTCTCTTTGTTGTTTTCCGTCATGGCTGGTGTATGGTTGACGGCATTGTTCTGTTTTTTCTTTGGGCACTGGCTCACCCAGTGAGTGTCCTCGCCACATATGGCACAAGGCGTGCGTCGTCCAGGCAATGTGACTAGGTGGCGTAGAATTCTGCCTCCCATTTGGGTCAGTTTCAGGTTTATGTTGTGCCGTATTTCTTTTTTGGTTAGCACAGAAAAGTCCACCTGTCTGTACCTGCCGATTTGTTCTGAAATACTTCCGGCTTCTCATCGCCGGTGATCTCTGCGATAATATGATGTATTCCCTCCACTATGATGCCTGGAGGAACGTAATGAAGAGTTCCTTTTGTCTTCTTTCCTTCATGGTGGTCGACGTCGATTGTTAATTTCTGGCTACTGCAGTGAAATGAGCTATGTGCGCTGAAGTGGTCCGGATGGCATACCACCGGTGTTTATTTTGTGAGTGCTACAAGACCGTAGTACCGTATGTCCCGATTCCTGCCGGTCCAACCAGCATTATCATCACTAATGGAATTTCGATGCGTCAGGTCCAGACACACTGAGAACAAGCGTTCCCGGCTTGTGTAGTTCCCCGGTGGAGATGAACTTTGTGCAGTCAAATTCCATGTCGGCTTCGGTCATTTTTTTCACAATAGATCGCGTCTCCTCTAAAAAAATCTTTAGTAATAGGCGAAAGATTTATACGCTGTGAAGAGAAACGTTGAAAACACTAAGTATTCAACAGTACTCAACGACGACAACATCCCGCCAGTCAAAACAAAACATGTAACTTCCGCTTCCTCTATCCCCGAGATGAAAATTATGAGAATAACTGCGATATTATCAGTTCTTAAAAAATATTTATCCTTCTCCTAGTTTATATACACGGTTAATGTAGCCAAATTATCATGCTAATGGACCGTAGAATAGATTCATCCGATAGTGCTGTGTTGGTTAATTAAAGATAATGCAGCAAATGACCCCCACCAAGATGGCGGTGATGTAGGAAGTAAAAGCTGTAATGAATTTTATAAGGCCAGTATTTCATAGTTTTATTACCGCTCGATATCAGACTTTATGCTGTCAGTAATCGTAATTCTGATGGGATTTGGGCAGAACAGATTGTAGAATACAGAAAAACCTACTAGAATGACATTTCTCATCTGATGTAGTGATAGACATTGCGTTGACGAACATTTGGTGAAGACAGTTGGATGTGAGCCTGTTCAGTGACGCAGTTGTAGTGACTTCATTTCATCGAAGCTGATTCATATTACAGTTATTTTTTGCATGCCAAGGCAGTAAGCCAACGTGCTGACTGTATGTAAAGTGGTGCTACACTAGTAAGTCTCATTTGGAGGACATTCCGAGGTGTAAACAAAATCAGGACTTCAAAAATGAGGTACGTTTAATTTCCGTCTGCGTCTTCCCGTCCACTCATGTTTGTCCTTGGACAGTGATCAGTGAAACAGTCATCGTCCTCTTGGGTGTTGTGGCTTCATGAAGGTGTCCATGTTCATGTGACGTGTCCTTCACAGAACATTGCTCTCTTTTACAGTCAATTGTAAAACTTTTCTTTGTCTAATAAAAGTGATTGGGGCACAGTGTTGCATGATTAGCCTTCGAAAAATCGTAAACAAAGCATTTTGGACGTGAGAGAAAGAAAAAAAATGACAAGAGAATGAACTAGGACTTAAATCACGGTATCCGGTAGGAAGAGCTGCCATAAGATACACTACACTTAACTGATTTGGCTATCTGATATCTCAAATAAAGAAAGTCCGGTTGCTAATGGGTGTCTGAAATTGTGATACCTAGAAAGGAGATAAGATCAATACACAAATTATTTGTTTAAATAGGATGCTTACCTCAGTGAGTGTGGTGTTTAGAGCATCAGTGATATCATGGGTCCATTTTCTCCTCAGCTGTTACCAGCATTTGTTCCCAGAACCCACCCATACCATGGTCATCATGTTCTTTAATACAGACAAAGGACAGGTATTTGTGGAAAACCCTTGCGGAAGCCCTATGTATGTGCCTGGACACTTAAGGTTCAGAGAGAGAGATACCCTCCATTATTGTTTCTCACTATGCCATCATGTCATTTAATACAGAATTGTACCTCCCATTATTGTTTTCTCTGTACCATTCATTCATTCATTTGCATGTCCCTTGCGGAACTTTGCCTCCCAAACAGCACTCCTGTAGGCCTCTCGGTTGTGAGCAAGATGGCCTGTTGCTGTTGCATCCATTTCCAGATCGTCAACGATGTCTTGCAGCCATCTTCGTCTTGGTCTTCCTCTTTTTCTTTTTCCCATTATGTATCCTTCCAATACGGTCTTCTCTAAATTATCATGACGTTTAATGTGTCCAAAATATTTCAGTTTTCTCTCTTTAATCCTCTTCACTAGCCAGCCTTCTTCAATATTAAGCTCCTCTGTACCATTATGTCATTTAATATTGAACAATGCCTCCATTATTTAAAACAAAACTGAAGCAAATTAGTCATAAGATGGTTCATGAATGTGGACACAGCACAGAAAGTAGGGATAAACAATTATCTAAACATTACCTTACATTACGCCCCTCTATGGGCATTGGAAAGAACTGGTGGGGGGAGGCAGTGAAGGAAAAAGGATCGGGGGGGGGGGGGGGGGGGGGAGTGGAAGAAAAAAGGGGGGAGTAATACCACCCTTCTTAGCACTTTTCACCTGATACTGAGAAACTCTTGTCCCTACATGAGACTCATCCATCACATTAAAAGTTGAGAAAATAATGCAGTAGTTGAGTTATAAATGTACTCCTTCATATTGTTAAGTTGCTTTGCTTGCTGAAGTTTTTAGTTGTGTAATGCATATCCTAGTTTATTAGGCCATTGTATGAGTAGTACATAATGGGGAGATGGGAGGGGAGAGATTAAGGATGTGGCCTGGGAGAAATGGGAACGGCAGCCCAAACAAGACTGGGAAACACTGATATAATTAAAATAAAATACACATGGTGGAACTGCTTTTTTTTTGGGGGGGGGGGAGATGTGGGTGTGGAGATTAGAAACATATCTGCATTGTTGACCTGTAGACAGACCAGTGTCAAACAGAAACATCTGTTGAAGGTTGTGATGCATTTCAAAAGGCACTGAAAAGTTGATCTCACCAAGCTAATCCCATCCACTCCAGCAGCTATTGTTGGAGTTATTGATGAAGTTTCAATCTGCCTTGATCTGTCTGTATTTTGTTGGCTTGGTCTGGGTGGTTAGTATCTCACTGACAAGGCTAGTATCTCAGCAGAGATAAGACAGATGGCTGAACAACAACCAGTCTCATGGGTGATGAGGAAAAGGAGATGAACATAGGTTGGTCACTTGATGAGAAGAAATAATCAGAGAATCCCAAAACAAGCTAAATAATGACCAGAAGTTCTAAACTAAATATAGATGTGTTAGGAAAAGATAAAAAAATGTAAGAGAAATTCAACACAGAAGTTAAAAACAGAAATGATGCATTTTCAGATTACAAAATATATTTCAAGACTGATGAATGGGAAACCTTAAAAGAATCATTCCAACAAACTTTACCCTTCTTTGTTCTCTAATAGACCGTTGGTTTACTTGTTATTTTCCTGGAAAGTTATGTTATCTTTTTTTATGAAATTCTTTGCCTTTATAAAACTGTTTTTCAGTCTCATCACATTGTTCTGATAGCTACCTCTCTTGGTCTTCCTTGCACCGCCTTCTTATTTCTTCATTAATCTCTTCATACGTTGTTTGATTATTTTTGTTCTTCCTTCTCTTCTGCATCAGTTCTAGAAAGTCATCCATCATCCACTTGTTCATGGCTTGTCTTTGATACTGATGCCTCTAATGTTTGGTGGAATGATTCTTTTAAGGTTTCCCATTCATCAGTCTTGAACTGTATTTTGTAATCCGAAACTGCATTTTTTATGTTTTTAACTTCTGTGTTGAATTTCTCTTTTATTTCTTTATCTTTTCCTAACACATCTGTATTTAGTTTAGAATTTGTGGTCGTTATTTTAAAACGCTTCAATTTTAACCTTAACTGTAAAAGTCTTCAGTTGTAACCTTAACTTAGCTATTACTTATCTGTGGGGAGAAGCCTTTCCGTCCACCAGGTGTGTCCTCCAGGTAGCAGATGGTGGTACATCATCATCATGTGCCGTGCCGACTGGCGTTGGCTGTTATGGTTCTCCAGAGTATCCGATCCTTCATGCAGGCCATCAGTTCAGTTGGTGATCTCCTCTCACACCATCCTGTCAGACTGTCCAGTATCATTTCTCTTGATCTTCCTCTTGATCTTCTTCCTTCTATTTTTCCTGTTATAATATTTTCAATGCCCCCTCTTCTCATTGCATATCCTATGAAAGTACATTGTCTCTCTCTTATCTTTTTGACAAGGTTTTTTGTCTCTCCAGCTCTTCTCATACATTCTTCATTAGTTATTTTTGCTGTCCAGGGGATTCGCAACATTCTTCTAATAAACCACATTTCTGCTGCTTCCAATGATTTTTGTGCAGACTTGCCTATTGTCCATGATTCACTTCCATATAACAAGATAGGTTCAATATAGCATTTTAGGACTCGTTTTCTAACATTCATTGATAAAGATGTTAGCTAATATGTTTCTCATTCTCTGAAATGCAGTCTTTGCTTGGCCTATTCTGTTCCTAATTTCTGTTCTGCATTTCCCATCTGAAGTTATTACTGCTCCAAGGTATTTGAATTTCTGCACCTGCTTTAGAATAGTTCCGTTTAATTGAATACTGCATGCTGGTGGATTCTGTTTCTTAGATATAACCATAGTCTCTGTCTTTTTGATGTTCAAAGTAAGGCCTTTCTGTTCACTTTCTTTGGCGACTTTATCCAAGAGATTTTGCAGGTCTTGTTGGTTCTCAGCTATCAGTACTGTGTCGTCAGCATACCGAAGGTTGTTAATATTGTATCCTCCAATTTTTATGTCTGGTTCTGTGATGATTGTTCTTAGAATATTCTCGCTATACAGAGAAAAAAGGTCTGGAGGTAATACACATCCTTGTCACACCCCTTGTTTTGATATTTTCCAGTTCTGTTTTCAACTCGAACTGCTGCTTCTTGCTGCCAGTTTAGATGTTTTACAATCCTCAGGTCTTTGCCGTCTATATTGATGTCTTCAAGCATTTTAATAATTTCATGATGTTTCACCTTGTCAAATGCCTTGGTGTAATCAATGAAGCATAAGTAGAGATCTTTCTGTACTTCTAAAGCTCTTTCTGTTAGTGTTCGTAAAGCATAAATGGCATTGTGTGTTCCCTTTCCTTCAACAAATCCAAACTGTTCATGTGCTATTTCCATTTTTATCTTTTTCCTTGTTCTTCTCATAATTATTCTCAGAAGTAACTTCGTTATGTGACATGAGAGGCTGATAGTCCGGTGGTCGTCACATTCCTTTGCACCTGGTTTCTTTGGTAGTGCTATAAACGTGGATTTAAACAGGTCACTAGGAATATAACCACTGTTGTAAATGTAATTCAGTAACTTGGTTATTATTTTTATTCCTGTCTCCTCTAGTGCCTCTATTTCTTCTATTGTTATATTATCAGGCCCAGTCGCTTTTCCTTTCTTCGTGTGATACATTTTGTATTGTTCTCGCAGTTCTTGGTCATTTTTAAGAAGTTCTGTGTTCAGTTTGATGTTTCTCACTTTTCTACCTGCTTTCTTTAGTTTTATTCTAACTTTTCCACAGAGTGGATCATGGTCACTATTGCAGTCAGCTATTGCAGTAATAGATGGTGGTACAGCCTCTGAATATAGAGGTCAGCTGTAAATATATGAATAAACAGCATCAAACCAAAACAGGTACCCAGCTACCTTGTGGGTCAGTCATTTTAGACAAGGCTAGCAGAGAAAACCATATACAAAATGAGCAAAAGGCAGATGGAAACCGCTAACATACCATTATTCACCTGTCAAATCATGCTTCACAGATCAGTGAATAAGAGCCACAGCATAAAGAAGTGGTCCAGTGGAGCTGTCTCTTCCTGTAGGGCATGTCTTTTGTACATTACCATATAATAAAACAATCATTGAGACAAAGAAGCAGTATGCAGGAAGATACCCACACTATTACAGTACCGTCTCTTGTGAAGGTTCCCAACCTTTTTCAAGTTAGTGGCTTCCAAAAGTCAATGATAATGTGCTGGAAATAAGTATTTTCATACATTTCTAGAATTCTATATAATCTAGGTTTGCCAAGCAGACCACAACATGACCTTTCATGGACGATTCGGAACTGATGGTTTAAAGGACAGGTTATCATTTTTCACATCTTAATGCCCTGTGCGTGGCTTTGTGATTACATTCTTTATCTTATGAGCAGACATTCAAAACAGCTAAGCATGTTCTCCAAGCTTACACAAGTTAGCAACATCATAAGGGACACACAGAACTGCCTCATAGATCTCATGCAGGATCTGTAGGCATGTGAGAAACTTTCTAATTCAGACAGCAAAGCAATTTCAGAACTCTTAAGATTATCCGAAGATCAGCCTCCCCTCCTAAAGTAATATCCACCCTCATTTATGCATGCGAAAGCTGGAAAACAACTAAAAGAATAAACAAGAAGAAACTCTTTTGAAAACAAATGCCTAAGGAAAATACTCAGTATAAAGTGGAACAAATTCAAGAACAACACAGTAAGACAGATGAGCAAACAACAGCCTGTTTCTTGGGTGATCAGTAAAAGAAGATGGAATATATGTCGGTCACGTGATGAGAAGAAACAGTCAGAGAATACCAAAACAAGCTATCAAGTGGAACACAACAGGCTGAAGAAAAAGAGGTCAACTATGTGAAACTCTAAAGAGGACATTTTTAAGAGAGGCCAGTTTAGTGGGCATAAAATCCTTTGATGAAAAGATTGCAGAAAACAGGAAAACTTGACGAACTCCCATGTGGGCCCTATGTGACATTTAACAGCGCAGGAAGGATGTAAGATGTAAGTGGGAGGATAAAATCTCCTTTGCATCATGACTCTTTCTAGTCTTAAGACACAAAGAGAACACAAATGAAAACTATACAGACTTAGAACTTTAGTGACCAAAACAGGAAGAAGAAAACAATGAAAACTAAGAGCTAACCTGAATGTTTTTTTGTTTTTTTTTATAAGGAAAATCTTGAACCTGATAGTCACTGGAAAATTCTTGGGAAAAAGAAAGAGGAGATTGAAAGAAAATATTTGAACTTGCCACAGAGAAAAAAAAATAAGGCAACTAGTCTGATTAGAGATGTCAAGGGCCATACAAAATGGAGAAGAATGATTTCTCAGTGCCTGTCTGCATATTGTCTATCTTACATCCTTCCTCTGCCATTAAATGTCACATAATGCTGGCATGGTAGTTTGCCACGTTTTCCTGTTTTTGGCAAGCTTTTCAACCTCATCAAGGGATTTTATGGCCATTAAACTTGCCTCTCTTAACAATGTTCTCTTTATAGTTTCACGTGGTCGACCCCTTTTTCATTTACTAGAAATGTAGCAGTTGTATGAAAAACAAATTACACACTTAGAATTTAATGTAAAGATAAATAACACACTAAAGAGTAGTGTGAGAGAGAAATACAGAGTTAAGTGTAATGTTGAGAGACTAAACTCTTTCAGCTTTATCTCACAAGTGGACCAGGTCAAGTGCTTTGGTGGTATACTTAGGACTGTTTGAGTGAAGATAAAGTTGTATACTTAAATAAACCATTCAGCAGTCTCGTGCTTACTTTAGATCAGTGATTCTCAAACTGGGTGCTGCCACCTTCATTTAATGGAGGAGATCTAAGGGAATGGTGAGGGACAATCAAGCAGCACTGTAGCATCAGAACCAGTTGAGTGAAACAACTTTTTGAGGGCATTAAGAATGTGTCCTGGAAACCAGGGAAGTAGCAACAGGAAAAAATTTTGGAGCCATTTGAAATGTTCATATTCTGCTTTTGGCTTAAATAGTTACAGAGACCACTTCAGAACTTGCTGTGTCTGCTCGGTGTTTCAGTGCCCACTTCTTGTTTAGTAGAAGAGCTGTTTTGTTTTTTTTTTTTTTTGTATGTTTTCTTTCCTTTGTGCTTTTTGTGCTCCAAGAGGCCAGAGAATATGACTATGGGCCACACATGCTCTGTGTTTTTATCACTCTTTGCAGACTCTGTAGATGTGACAGAGCTAGTGTAGCTGGTGCTCTTCCATGCAGATAATGGGCAAGAATCAGGGGTCTGTGGAATTGATACATCAAACTTCCCAACTCCGGCTCTCAGACTGGTATACTTCTACAGACTCCACCCCAGAACTTTTTAGACTCTACATCAGTTAGAGTGACCATCGTTGTCATATTTTTTACTTTCATCTTTATTTTGGTGATTTTTTAATATTATTTTTTTGGTTGCTGTCTAAATGAACTGTGTTCCATTTCCTCTATTTTGAGAAGACAGTTTTGAAGGAGGTGTCTTTGTGGAACTTGTTGAGTCTTATTTTGCTTGACAGTTTCTGCTAATATTTGACTGATATTATGTCATACTAACAGTAAACCACATTTGTACTCACCATCTTCAGTTTTCAATATTGTCTCATGTGTCTTCCACAAAATCAGTTTGTGTCTCAGTTTTAGTTAATATTGTGGCCTTCTTCCCTCTAGAAGTCCTCCATACAGTTATTTGCTTGAGTATGTAGTTGTCATTCATTTGGGCAACATGTCTCAGCTGTCTTCATCCTCTGCTGCAAAGTGTTGTCATGTATGTAAGCTTAGAGTGTTGTCATCATGTATGTAAGCTTAGAGTGTTGTCATCATGTATGTAAGCTTAGAGTGTTGTCACCATGTATGGAAGCTTAGAGTGTTGACATCTTTTTGTTGATGACTGCACAGTTTACACTAGTGACACTGACTGTATTAATCTTGAGTCAGTTCTTCAATTTGAAATAAACAGTCTAATTAACTGGAGCAACAACAACAGAATGTTCATAAACACCAGCAAAACAAAATTCATGCTCATTCAGTCAGTCATTTGCATGTCCCTTGTGGAACTTTGCCTCCCAAACAGCTCTCCTACAGGCCTCTCGGTTGTAAGCAAGATGCCCTGCTGCTGATGCTCATTACAAGACAGAAATTGACAACTTCACCAACAATAACACTCCATGCTGGAACTTCACAGATAGAGAATGTTAGTGAACATAAAACTCTAGGTCTCATGATTGACCACCACATCAGCTGGAATTGTCATGTAGACAATCTAACCAAACTCATTGCACAAAAAGTTTACTAATTTGCCAAAATTAAACACTTTCTTGACACAGATACTCATTCATTCATTCATTTGTATGTCCCTTGTGGAACTTTGCCTCCCTAGCAGCACTCCTGTAGGCCTCTCAGTTGTGAACGAGATGGCCTGCTGCTGATGTATCCATTTGCAGATCATCAGCGATGTCTTGCAGCCATCTTCGCCACAGATACTAGGAAAATATATTACATATCACAAATACAAACACACTTGGACTGCCGTTCCACAATCTGGGATAGTTGCTCCATATCAAACATGACAAGACTTTACTCACTCCAAAAATGAGCAGTAAAGGTTATAGACAACAAGCATGTAGCACATATTGCAAATAAAGGCAAACATCTTGAAATTCTACCCCTCAAGAAGAGATTTCTATTCATCAAAGCCAAATTAATTCATAAAATTCTGTCACACAATGCTCCACCCTATCTGTGGTCATTGTTCAGATCCAACCCAAAACACTGTCAACGCTTCAGCAATTGTATTCTTTCAAAACCAAGGCTTGATATGTTTAAAAAAGAAAGCTTCTCTTACTCAACTGCTCACCTTTGGAATACCTTGCCAACTCATGTAAAACTTGTAAGTAATATTCATTCTTATAACTTCAAACTTTGTCAGCATCTGTTTGAGATGAACTATATGCCTCCCTAATATGTATTTGTATTTCTGCATACTTTATATACATGTATATGTGGCTGCATATATATATATATATATATATATATATATGTGTTTATACATATTGATATAATGTATGTGTGTATATATATATGTGTATGCACATTTATATATGTATGTGCACATGTCTGTGTATGAATGTATGTGTGTATATATGGTATACGTCTGTGTGAATATACGCATCTGTATGTATTTGCTCTATGAAAAGTCTGGGTGTATGTACTATCAACATCTAAATTAGTTTAATGTATGGCTTGATTGCTGTATCTGTTGCTGTTCCCAAAAATTTGTTAGTTTACAGTGAATGTGAGAATATAATTAAGTTGATTTCATGTAGTTACATCAAGCAGAATGTGGAGTGTCAGTCAATCATTTGCATGTCCCTTGCGGAACTTTGCCTCCCTAACAGCTCTCCTGTAGGCCTCTTGGTTGTAAGCAAGTGAAGTGTATGGAAAGAAAATTATTTACTTATTAATTTTGTTTACTTTTTCATGCATATTATGTTCAATAACAAATGCTGAATATCTGTTTTTTTTTCGTGGGCATATTTTTTAACCATTCATGAAAGTTGTGTGATGAAAGGGCAGAATGGTAGACGGGCCTGCCTGCCTACTTTTTAACCCCCTGAAAATAAAGTCTGTGCTCTCTCTCTCTCTCTCTCTCTCTCTCTCTCTCTCTCACACACACACACACACACACATACACACACTTATTTGCGCTTGAAAAATGACGGACAAACAAATGTATACTTATAAGTTTTTGTTGGAAAGTGAGAACAAAGAATCAAAAATGCCAGAGAGAGATCTACATGTTCAAAATCTCTCACCACCTTCCCAGTGAACTAAAGCAAAGATGCTTTCATACAATCAGAACTGCCGATTAGTGTGGGGAGAAGGTTTCAATTTTAAAAAATGTATACGATTTTAATGACATCTTTCTACTTGTTATTTTCAAACCTAAATATTAAATTAACAGCAATCATACTCGATATTATGCAATGATATTTGTTGTTGTTATTGTTCAGTATTCATTTTATCCTTTTCATGGATCGCGGGTCGCGTATCATTGGCAATTTAGGATCACGCTGAAAAATTTGGAACCGTTGCGTGTGGAGGATATGGTAACATGTTGGTAGCACTGTTTGGACTTTCAGTGTTGTATTAATACGCAGATTTCATGGCGGGGTTTTTTTAAAACTCTTCATCGTGAGTAAAGTGGCTGTACTGGGAGTGTATGTTCTTGTCACGCTGGCAAACAGATCTGAGATACGGTGTGCCGTTCGCGTCAGAATTACTGGATAGTATTTTGGTATGGTGTACACATAGACTCAGCTGGATAAAGAAAATAGGAGAAAGCATTCTCTAAGTAATGGATACCGTTTATTTTTCTGATGAGGGGCAAAATGATGTATATCTTGACTACAGTGGCGACCAGGACCATATTTACGCCGAAATTCATCCCAGCCAAGGTCTGGAGGAAGCCCTGGATGATTGCTTTGAGGACAACAGGCCAAATGTGTATGGGTATGAGGTTATTTCCAGACTTTTCGTTGCATGTAAAGTTATGGGAGCTGCTGAAGGATTAATGCTGTTGCAGACTTCGTCAAAACTTGCGTGAAATTTATTTTGGGGGAGGCGAAGATACAGTGTCAGAGGGGCTGCGCAGTTATTACCGACAGCAAATCCGAGGTGGATGACAGCCTGTCCAACCTCTTTGTATGCTTCAGCAACAGGCTGTTACGCTGCTTTTGCCTATAGACAAGTTGGACAATCTAGTTTGACCCTGGGAAACGCTAACTACAGGGCTTACTTATGTGTATAAAACTGCACCGAAAACACCAGTAAAGTGATTGAGCACGGTGTTTTATTGTCAGTAAAGTGATAGATCACGTTATTTTATTGTCAGTAAAGTGATAGAGCAAGGTGTTTTTGTCATTTAAGTGATAGACCAAGGTGTTTTATTGTCAGTAAAGCGATAGCGCACGGTATGTTATTGTCAGTAAAGTGATAGAGCACGGTATTTTATTATCAGTAAAGTGATAGAGCACGGTGTTTATTGTCAGTAAAGTGATAGACCAAAGTGTTTTATTGTCAGTAAAGCGATAGACCAAAGTGTTTTATTGTCAGTAAAGCGATAGCGCACGGTATTTTATTATCAGTAAAGTGATAGAGCACGGTATTTTATGTCAGTAAAGTGATAGAGCACAGTGTTTATTGTCAGTAAAGTGATAGATCACAGTGTTTATTGTCAGTAAAGTGATAGATCACAGTGTTTATTGTCAGTAAAGTGATAGATCACGATATTTTATTGGTTTGGCTGGGAAAATGCAAAGTATTTTTAGACATCAGACAAAAAGAAAAATATCAGAAGAGTGGCTGTAGCTCCAAATATGGAATGTTGTAAGACGAACATCCACGTAGCCACGTAAAGGACAACGCACTATCCATTTGATACTTTACTTTCTTTTATTTCTTAAGTGCTTTGTACGAGTGTACACTTGGAAGTTAGAAAATACGTATTACATAGAACTTTTGTTTAGTACAGAAAAAAAAAAAGTCACCTTCTAATTTTTTAATAGAGGTCCCTTGCTTGGTAATGTATATGCGTTACCTGTGAACTAGCGCCTGAATTCTAGTAAGACAAAAATTGAAATATTTTGTCCTGGGTTCTCAACCAGTGGTACATCGCTTCCCTTGTGTACTTGCCCAGAACGGTCGACGTCATGTGAGCTTACAGTGCTTGTCTTGAACTGTCTAACCCAGTTGTGGACTTGAGCCTTGCACGTGCACTCTTCGCCTTACGCCTCAGATATTTCACGGTGTGTACCCGAGAGCTTCAGACATATGGTGGACAAGAATCGTATGACAGAATGTGCTCTTTCCTTTTATTGTCTGCAGCTTAGTAGCCATCTTGACAGACGCTGTTCTCAGCTCGCTGCTTAGTGACGATGGCGTATTTGTGACGTCACTGACTTTATGCTAAGAAAACTTTGTACTAACAAATGGTACTACTAAGGGATTTCTATCGTTCCTTCGGGAAACCGTATTCGAATTTTCAGACTTTCATTCACCTCGAATTTTTTTTTTTTAGACTTGACCACCACAACAGGGCGGTGTGTCATAATGATGATGATGATCTTGATGGTGAAGCTTGTTGCAGAACGATGGCACCCTCTAATGAGGCAATCCTCCATTCAGGCAAGGAGTCCGGCAAACTGTAAACTCAGCTAATGAACACAGTACATTGATGTGAGAGCGACAGGGGAGATAATTGTATCATATTTATAGAAACAATTTTTTAAATTTCTGCGTTCATTCCTGTGTGTTTAATTAATTAAGAGTTAACATTACGCGTGAGTATTTCAGCTTCTGCCGCTAGCTCACCACAGGTCCAACATCTTCGTCGTCATCATCATCATCAACATCAGTCCACCTCACGCCCTGGAAGAAATCGATAGTAAATCGGTTGGTCTGACCTGGGATGGAGGCAGAGAGATTGCAGTTCCACGGACCTGTCTCCCGCCGAATTCGCCGTATGAATGAAGAGGCGGGAGGCACACTGAAAGAGGGAGAATATTTGATTACTTGGGAAACGGAGTAAAGGAAGGGAATAGATAGGATTAGCCTTGAAAATCTTCCAGCGCTTTAAGACACGAGAGAAAGAAGAATAGCAAGAGAAGGGCCGAGAACCCTTCTCCCCCCGGAGTTCCAGAGTTCTCTCCCTAGCCACGCTTTTACTCTCTCTCTCTCTCTCTCTCATGTCAAAAGTGAATGCCCGCTTTCGTGTCTGATCCTGTTTATCCGTTCTCTTATTTTGCCGTACAAAAATCTTGTTGTTTCCGACTGTGCTGTAAAATTGTACCTTCAAGGCGAGGCGCCCTGGATTAAATCACACAGCCGTAGTGAAAGAAGGACAACTAGGTCCCATAAAATATGGGATTTCACCCGAGTCACAACTGGCAGATTAATTTTTTTTAAATCTCCATCTCACCAGGTCTCGAGCCAGGCGCTCTTCCTCTTTCTCATCTGGTTTTTCATGCACTTGGAAGTTTTGGAAGAGGTGCAACAACTCCCTCCCCCCCCCCCCCACCTCCAAAATCCCCTGGGTCTGTCTTGCCGACTTCTCTATGTAAGCTGCATCTGCTTTGTAAGTCTGCGTGTTTATCAGAACAATCTTTTTTTCGTGAGCACAATGAGCTTCAGATTAACAAGGTCAAGGAAGATCTGATTGCCGCTTCTATCCAGATGTCATTTTGCCACCTCCAGTCAACAGCGTCCATCAAGGCCAGCGTGTCTGGGAGTATGGGGTACATATCCCCCCCCCAAAAAAAAAAACCGCAACCGCCACCACACCGGTCCTAGAGGCGATGGGAAAATATGATGAACGGTGAGGGAAATGGAGTAGCCAGGGACTATCTGAGGTATCAGTCAGTCAGTCAGTCATTTGCATGTCCCTTGCGGAACTTTGCCTCCCTAACAGCTCTCCTGTAGGCCTTTCAGTCAGTCATTTGCATGTCCCTTGCGGAACTTTGCCTCCCTAACAGCTCCCCTGTAGGCCTTTCAGTCAGTCATTTGCATGTCCCTTGCGGAACTTTGCCTCCCTAACAGCTCTCCTGTAGGCCTTTCAGTCAGTCATTTGCATGTCCCTTGCGGAACTTTGCCTCCCTAACAGCTCTCCTGTAGGCCTTTCAGTCAGTCATTTGCATATCCCTTGCGGAACTTTGCCTCCCTAACAGCTCTCCTGTAGGCCTCTCGCTTGTAAATAAGATGCCATGCTACTGATGCGAACTGAGGTATATATATATATATATATATATATATATATATATATATATATATTATATATATATATGTTGGGGGGCCGGGAAATATGGTTTATCGGGCAAGGGGCGGCAACCGAAAACAGTCTGGAAACCACTGATCTACTGTGCTAGGAAACTCATTTCGCAGAATTATTGTGGTAGAGCTATATGTGTATGCCCTATTTATGAAACTGTTCTTTTTTGTGGATCCCTCTCTCTCTCTGTATGTGTGTGTGTGTCTATATATATGTGTGTGTGTGTGTGCGCGCGCGTGCGGGCGTGCGTGCGTGCGCGCGCACTCAAGGCACATGGGGCTTCCACGAGTTATTTTTTGTGGGTGCTTTTATTGAATGATGCTGTCTCCCAAAGGAAGCTTGGCTGAAGTGACCCTCCAATCTACTTATCGTCCCTTGTTGCCATGGCGCACCCGCTGAGCTGAACCCAGTCCACGTTTTTGTGTTGTCCCACCCATCTGTAATGTTGTCATCCTCTTGCTCTTTTTTTTTCTTTCAATCTTCTCCGCAAATACGCCTTTCAGTTATTGTAATATGTCTCTTGATATGATTGAAATATTTTAACCGTCTTGTTCTTACGTTGTCAAATTATGTATTGATCAAATATTTCCCACACATTGTTAAAGCAATAATATGTTTATAACCACAAACAGGGCCTTATATTTTCTGTAAAATACATAATTTCTTTTATGAAAGATGGGATGAAAGTGTTTGAAGGTGGTATTCTCATTCTGGGCTGTGATTCAAAGTTGATCAAGGGCAGTAATTCTCCTCAGTACTTTGTATCAGACTGTTGTGCCACTTTGACAGTCACAGAGGTTGGAAATTTCTTTCATGGTGGTGGGGCCTGCATAGAAGCCAGTTACAGGCTCCAGTAATTACAGAATCCACTTTTTCATACCCTTCAGTCCCTTGCACCATAAGATCTTCACAAGATCTTCACAGTGGTATCAGGTGCCAGCAGCTTTGAGTCTGTAGGGAGATATAAAGGGTTGTCTCTTTAGTGATGTTATCTTTGCTGCCAAATATCCATATTAACAGTTGGATAATCATCATCCATGCTGCTGGGTGTCAGTAGGTGTCATCCATAGGTATTCAGATCACTTCATCAGTATCTCTCAATGTACATCAGCTGATAATCCAGTTCTGTGTTGATTTGCAGTTCTTAATGTGACATGTACTCAGAGATCTTTCACCCACATTGTGTCAAGATCTTCTATGCCAACCTTTCTCATGAGGTGCCTAACAATGTCTGCTTGATTGAGTTTTGTAGGTGTAGCTACATTTAGATGATGGCATAAAGCTCTAGAAAAGTCCTTTCATGTTTTCTTTTGTTCTAGTGAGGTCCCCATAATATCTGCACGGGCATCAGTGATGATCTATGACGATAACAACAAGAAGTGGGTGCCAAGTGGTACAGGTCAGGGTATCTCCAAGGTACAGATATATCAGCATACAGCCAACAATACCTTCAGAGTTGTTGGCAGAAAGTTGCAGGATCACGAGGTAACAAATTTTTTCTTATAATTCAGGTTGAGTGGGTAATGTTGATTCCCTGTGTTGTTGATTAATTTTGACTAGTGTAGAAGATATTGTTGATGAATGTTAATTGAGATGGAATACATTTTTGATGAATGTTAACTAGAGAGAATGCATTGTTGATGAATGCTAACAGGGATAGAATGCATTGTTGATGAATGTTAACTAGGATAGAATCCATTCTTGATGAATGTCATATAAGATAGAACACATTCTTGATGAATATTAACTAGGATAGAATGCATTCTTGATGAATGTCATATAAGATAGAACACATTCTTGATGAATATTAACTAGGATAGAATGCATTCTTGATGAATGTCATATAAGATAGAATACATTCCTGATGAATATTAACTAGGATAGAATGCATTCTTGATGAATGTCATATAAGATAGAATACATTCCTGATGAATATTAACTAGGATAGAATGCATTCTTGATGAATATTAACTAGGATAGAATGCATTCTTGATGAATGTCATATAAGATAGAATACATTCCTGATGAATATTAACTAGGATAGAATGCATTCTTGATGAATATTAACTAGGATAGAATGCATTCTTGATGAATATTAACTAGGATAGAATGCATTCTTGATGAATGTCATATAAGGTAGAATACATTCCTGATGAATATTAACTAGGATAGAATGCATTCTTGATTAATATTAACTAGGATAGAATGCATTCTTGATGAATATTAACTAGGATAGAATGCATTCTTGATGAATATTAACTAGGATAGAGTGCATTCCTGATGAATATTAACTAGGATAGAATGCATTCTTGATGAATATTAACTAGGATAGAATACATTCCTGATGAATATTAACTAGGATAGAATGCATTCTTGATGAATATTAACTAGGATAGAATGCATTCTTGATGAATGTCATATAAGATAGAACACATTCTTGATGAATATTAACTAGGATAGAATGCATTCTTGATGAATATTAACTAGGATAGAATGCATTCTTGATGAATATTAACTAGGATAGAATGCATTCTTGATGAATATTAACTAGGATAGAGTGCATTCCTGATGAATATTAACTAGGATAGAATGCATTCTTGATGAATATTAACTAGGATAGAATACATTCCTGATGAATATTAACTAGGATAGAATGCATTCTTGATGAATATTAACTAGGATAGAATGCATTCTTGATGAATGTCATATAAGATAGAACACATTCTTGATGAATATTAACTAGGATAGAATGCATTCTTGATGAATGTCATATAAGATAGAATACATTCCTGATGAATATTAACTAGGATAGAATGCATTCTCGGTGAATGTCAAATAAGATAGAACACTTTATTGATAAATGTCTGTCCTGTTTCTAGGTGGTGATCAACTGTGCTATACTCAAGGGGCTGAAGTACAACCAGGCCACTCCTACATTCCACCAATGGCGAGACAGTCGCCAGGTATATGGTCTGAACTTTGCTTCTCGGGAAGATGCAGATAACTTCTCACAAGCCATGCTCACAGCCTTAGAGACACTCAACAGTGAGTACCTCAGACTTTAGCAGTGGTGGATGAACAATACACTGTGTATGCTTTCTGTATGCAGATTAATTCCAGAAGTTTCACTGCTCCGTTGGTTCTCAAGAGAAAAATTTGTTAAACCTTTCAATTTGGACATGCCATTAATGTCTGCTACCATAATTGTATCTCATCCATGGGTCTTGGTTGACAATCTGTTGATACTTCCTTACAAAGAGCTAATACATATGAAGGATAGTTGCTACTGTTCTGCTTTGTCTTCCTAGCATGGATCTTCTTCTTCATATGCACACTGGCGATGATGCGTGGTACCCTGATTTTTGCGATGAGCCTTTTGGCTGGGTACCACTGACTTCAGCACTTTTCCTTCTTAGGGCAGACTGTAGTCTTGCTTGGACTGCGATGAAGACAGTGGTGCAGGCTGGCCTGGCCAAAACTTTGTTTTCCAGCCTCTGGTGGCTGTACTTAAGTCCCTTCTCCATGTCAGATGGCTTTGAGACAGTTCTACAGAGACACTCTAACTTTGGGATGAGGAATCTGAGTGCTTCAACGATATCCATTCTCCGCCACCTATAGTCTGCTGGCTCTGTTTTGTTTACATCATTCTGATAGCCATTGCTGTAAAGACCCATAGGCTTGTCACATCCTGGATTCATTGGTTTCACATCAGATTTTCCTCATCCCTGTCGGAGATCTCCACGTCTCCATTCATCCACCAACCTGACATTACATTTTACGAAAATAACAATTACAGTTAGTGTTGATTGCTACAAATTTCTGGGCTACAGAAGTAGGTCAGACTTTTTAAGCAAATTGATCTATGCTCACTGTCTCACAAAGGCTATGTTAAGATAAGTGTGTTCTTAACACAGTCGTTCCCAGGGGAACTGGTTGTCAGTAAAATTTAAAGAACGAAGCTGGAGTACAGCTGTATATCTCTGTAAATAATATACAGACTTAGTTGAGAGAATGATGGGTAGGTGAAACCAAAATTACAGGTAGATTGCAGTTACATGTGTCCACTTATGAGAGGACAGCCCAGATGATTGTAGTCGTCAGGGTAGGTTTTGGAGGTAGGCAGCATAGAATAGAAAATGGCACTTAATGTTCTAATGCTTTTCATACTTCCATTATGTATGTTCATTTCATACTTGAAAAAAAAATTGAAGCCAAAATTATTTTTAAGGTGGCTGAGATAATTCCAGCGAGCAAACCTCTGAGCTAGTCAAACTCTTCAGCTCTTTCTGGCAGAAAATTTCTGTGATAATCCATCTGGCCAACAGAAAAGGGATCTACATGTTTCTTGTAATGGTGAATGCTGGTTTCGGAGATCTGCTGTAGAAAATGTTACACAATATTATAAACCTTATTGAGTTTTTTTTTTTTTTGGTCTTTATTGTAAATTCTTCTTCACAGCATCATCTACCAAGAGCTTTTAATTTTTAATTACATAGTGGTTCTGGATAGTAGCATGCAGGTGCCAGTAATTTAGCATGGGAAACTTTACATCACTTTTGTTGTTCCAGTCCCCTGGTTTAGAAGTGTTTTAAGTCAGTTTCCTTTATTTTCTGGAGTATTGAAAAATTTAACCACAGTGAGCTTAATATTCTGTATGCGCAAATGTTTTGCCCTTTAAAACAAAAAAACAAAAAAAATGATTCCACAGATCTGTACCGACAGCCTGCTCCAGTGGCTCTGGCTCCAGCCCCGCTCCCCCCTCAGCAACAAGGTAATATTTATGCACAAGTTACAAACACTGTGAATGGACCTCCAGAGCTGGATGACAGGTAGGCAGAAGTGGCAAGGCTGTCTTGAATCACAGCTGTTTTATATGTTACGTTGACTGTTTTATATGTTACGTTGACTGTTTTATGTTACGTTGACCATTTTATATGTTACGTTGACTGTTTTATATGTTACGTTGACTGTTTTGTATGTTACATTGACTGTTACGTTGACTGTTTTGTATGTTACGTTGACTGTTTTATATGTTACGTTGACTGTTTTATATGTTACATTGACTGTTTTATATGTTACGTTGACTGTTGTATATGTTACGTTGACTGTTTTGTATGTTACGTTGTCTGTTTTATGTTACGTTGACTGTTTTATATGTTACGTTGACTTTTTTTTTCCTGTTCTTCTGGTTCTAGCTTTGATGTAGTCCATTACACATAGGACTGATTTTTGTATGACTGTCCAGTTCTTCACTTGACATTTTTTGCTTATTGTGTACCTTGGTGTGACTTCTCTTCCAGACCGATATCCTCAGTATCAAGAGTTGGTAGTGTGTTAAGGCCAAGAGATATTTGCATGAAAATTAGTTTAGTCTGTAGGATGGCATACCCAGGATGACATTTTGTAAAGAAACAGGAGAATGCCAATTTCCCAGCATTCCAATTCTGAAATATTATTTCTTCTTGTATTACCCATTGGCAGGGAAGCTGAGAAACACATAAATGCCTTTGAATGTAAATGCTACAGAAGAGTTCTTCAGATATCATGGACACAGAAAAGAACAAATATATTCATACTACAAGAGCTTAATATTGATTTTGGACACATTAAACGTCATGATAATCTAGAGAAGACTGTCATGGAAGAGTACATAATGGGAAAAAGAAAGAGAGGAAGACCAAGGTGAGGAAGGCTGCAAGACATCAATGGTATTCTGCACATGGATGGATCAGCAGCAGAGCATCTTGTTTACAAGAGAGCTGTTCGGGAGGCAAAGTTCCCCAAGTGACATGCAAATGACTGACTGATTACTATTCCCTCACCGTGGAAATATGGGATATGTGTCCATCAGTCAGCCAGTGATCAGTGGTAGTTCACTTCACTGAATTGTGGTTAATTGTAGGAAAAGACTGATCTGTTTAGAAGCACCAAAGGGCTTGATACAAAATGGGGAAAAAAAATAAGGATTTTTTTTTTTGGATGTGTTGATGAATGAATGATTCAGAGAAATTATCACGATCTCTTACTGTCTCTGTCACATAAAGGCAGCATTTTAACTGTTTCTCATTATCACTCCAGTTTCTCATTTGTGAATCTTTTTCGTTATGGTCTTCTTCTTCTTCGTATGCACACTGGTGATGGTGCGTGGTACTCTGATTTTTGTGATGCGCTTTTTGGCTGGGTACCTCTGACTTCAGCACCTGTCCTTTGCTAGGGCAGACTGTGGTCTTGCTCGGACTGCATGAAGACAGTGGTGTAGGCTGGCCTGGCCAAAACTTTGTTTTCCAGCCTCTGGTGGCTGTACTTAAGCCCTTTCTCCATGTCAGATCCAGCATGCAATGCTGGCTGGCCAGACGGCTTTGAGATAGTTCCACAGAGACACTCTGACTTTGAGATGAGGAATCTGATGAGTGCCTCAACAATATCCATTCCCCGCCACCTATAGTCTGCTGGCTCTGTTTTGTTTACATCATTCTGATAGCCATTGTTGTAAAGACCCATAGTCTTGTCACATCCTAAATTCATTGATTTCACACCAGATTTTTCTCATCCCTGCCAGTGATATGTCGCATCTGTCCACCAACCTGACATTACATTTTACAAAATAACAATTCCAATTAGTGTTGATTGCAACAGGTTTCTGGGCTACAGATGTAGGTCAGAGTTTTTAAGCAAACAGATCTATGTTCCCTGTCTCATAAAGACTATGTTAAGATAAGTGTGCTCTTAACACAGTTGTTCCCAGGGATGTTATGGTCTCTTAGATCAGTTGTCATGTAGTATTAATATTTCCAGTGCTTTTCTAATCTTTTCTATTTTACATTTCATTCTTGATAGTTTTATTCATTTGAATGAATGCAAAATATAACATTATTAGAATTTTTGTACTGTGATAAAGCAGTGAGAATTGTTTTATCTTTTGTTATTGTTTTTTTTTTTATTATTAGTTTTTTTTTTTCTTCAATGCAGGATACAACGAGAGGAACCGATGACTCATAAGAGGCAAATGTCAGGCGGTAAGATGTTTATTTCATTACTTGTATTTTGTTGCATGTGCAGAAGAATTATTGCATTCCAACATTATTTAGGAAACAAATATGTTTTCGTATTTGTTTATATTGATTATTTTTTTTTTTGTTATCTTGTGCTTGAAGGTAGTGGCACAGATGACATTGTTAATTGGACAGCGTAGTTAATAGGGCCAAGAGTTGGCAAACCTGTCCCACCTCCTGGCACTGCTCATAAAAAACAGGTTGTTTTGTTTTTTTCACACCTTTTGTCCAGTTAATGAACCGGAGTGGACAGAGTCTGCTGGTAAGCCGATTTTTTTTTTTTTAGAGTTGCCTCCCTGGATTCAAGCTATTTGAAACTGTGACCTACTACTCATCCAACTTGGTGTTAGTATATCAAGTTTATCATGGAGTCAGCTACAGAGAACTTGAGCTAGCAGTTACAAGATATAGCAAAATTTAAGACCTTCATTTCATTCTAACACATGGCTTCCATTCTTATTTTCTTGTTTGGGATATTGCTTCAGCTTTCTTTATGACTCAGTTGACTCCATTATAACCTTAGCATTTATTATATCAGTTAGGTCTGTTAATTTTGATCTCATGAAAAGCTTTTTGATCTGATTCTCATTTCTTTACATTAGAGGTCTGAGATCTTGTCTTTTTTTAGACTTTGTTTAGTGCTGATAATCTTGCTTAGTACCAGCTGGACGGATTTGTTCATTGCTGATTGGACGGATTTGTTCATTGCTGATTGGATGGATTTGTTCATTGCTGATTTGATGGATTTGTTCATTGCCGATTGAGATGGATTTGTTCATTGCTGGTGGTTTGATCTGTCCATTGGTGAAAAAAATTTTAATTTTAATGGAATTAGCCAATTAGAGGTTTAACGCAACAAAGATTCTTGTCTACTTTGACAGACATTGTCACTCAGGAGAATAATTTATTGAGTTCATTTTCAAAATGATCTTTTAAGAAGTTTACATACTAAGCAGAGCACAAGGAAGATTTTTTTTTAAAGTTTGATGCCTAAAGGGAATGAAATTAGGAAGTAAAGCAGTAGATAAAGTGAATTGTTCATTAAGTCATTATTTTTGTTGTTGTTGTTGTTGTTAAAGCGGTGAATAAAAGAAGTTTAATGCAGATGTTTGAAATTCTGAAGTGTTATTTCTCTGTAGAAGGAAAGTGTTTAATGTAAAATTTTTAATTATACAGGCACTTTTTTTTTTGCATTATACAGTAATTGTAGCTTAAAAACGCTTATGCCGCTAATATATTCGTTATATAGGTACTCGAGAATCTTGCTCTGAGCCATTGCCCAGTGTGCCTCCTCAAGCACCTCCTCAGCCACCAACATCTGCACCACCAGCTCCACCTGCCCCACCAGCTGCTCCGCCTGCCCCACCAGCTGCTCCACCTGCCCCGCCTATGGTTCCTCCAGCACCAGCTGCTCCCCCCGCACCAGCTGCTCCCCCTGCACCACCTGCTCCTGCTCCTGCTGGTGGCCCACCCCCACCACCTCCAATTCCTGCAGGAGGTTTCCAGGCTCCAGGTGGAAGTGGAGGGACAAATCAAGGAGGATTTGCTGCGGCGCTCCAGGCAGCCAAATTGAAAAAAATTGTGAAGGTAATCCATCAGTATATGGACTAAATGCATTCATCTCTCTCATTCTCTCTCTCTCTCTCTCTCTCATTCTCTCTCATTCTCTCTCTCATATCTAAATTTTTTACAAGTTTACTTACATCCAGTAACATTTTGACATATGATGGAATAAATGTGTATCCCAATGTGGCATTACAGTAGGTTGTAGTGTCTCAGTCCTTTATCATACATATGGTGTATGTGTCTTGAGACACTAGGTGTGGGGTATTGTGTGGCCTTGGAATCATCCTACAGAGCAGATGGCTGTAGGTTTAAATCCAGCTAAGCACCTTTGACTTTTTTTTTATTTTAACCCTTATCCTTTGTAAGTCGTGCGCTCCTTTGATCTCCTCGTTAGTAAGGTTGGATTCTTCCAAGAGAATGTCCATCTACAAAGCATTGAACACCAGCATACATTGTGCAGGCCATTGTCAGTATGTTAAAAGAAAACAGAATATTCATGTAAAAGTCTTTCTCACATATATTCAGAAAACAAAGTTCATAGTTGGCTTAAAAAGATAGCTAACTTAGATTGTGCAGCATCCCAGTTATTTTACTGCAAGGTTTATTTTGTTTTTGTTCATTCATGGTCGACTTAGGTGAAGTTCCTTATCTGTGGGACAAAGCTTTGTGTAATATCCTTTTTTTTTTATGTTATCTGACAAACAAGAGGTGCATTTTATTGGTTGCTCACCCTGCAGGTTGTTGTTATCTATATTTCAGAGATTCTTTTCCCTGGAAATTATTTATCAGTTCTCAGTTTTTACATCTGGATTGACTGGAGGGTTCTGGTAAAGCGGGTCATGAACACGTGATCTTCAGGGTAGGAAGACAGGTGACTGTAGACTGACCTACTCGGTCCACTGCTCTTCCACAGCTGCGGGTCCATTTATGAAGCTTTCCGGTGTTTCCATGCAGTACTTAGCAACAGTAAACTGTTTGATACTTTGTTTCGTTAAAGAAACAGTGCTAATTTTTATTGAAGGATCTGTTATTAAAGTTCTGGGGGTGAAGGTGCACCGCAGTATAACAGACAGAAACCTGTACCTGACTACCCTTTCCAGGATTAGTAAACATCCAGTCAAGACTTTATCTTATCTCTCTGTTGGTGCTGCCACTAACAGGCTCAACTTGGCTGATGAGGCAGGGGTAGCTGTTTTCTCCGTGACAGTGGAATCTGCTAAAGGATCGTTGTATCTTTTCCTACTTTTTTTTTGGGCTCGTTCCAAGTGAGCGAAAAAAAAAAAAATAGCCACTATAACCAACTCCTGTTCTAGGTAGATAGAACTAGAACAAGAATACAATTCTATGCTGCAGCTAAAGAGTCATCATAATCCATTTATGTAGATCATGGTAGTTCTGTGAGAGCATCATGGTACATTACAATAAACTGGATTCATGTGGTTTCTCTTTAAAAACAAATATTATCAAACATGTTAGTGATTGTGCTAGGTTTTTTTAAAACTAGTACAATTGTACCATTCTTTCACTTTGCATGAAGTACTTTCCGAAATACCGGTTTTCTCATACAACATTTGGTACTTTATACTTTTTTTAAGCATAAATTAAACAGACTTTACAAATATTAGTTGAAAGCAAATGTTTGTGATTTTTTTTCTTACTTTATTTTGCAATGAGATTAATCTTGACAAAATGCTCATGTGCTGAACCGAAGTCAAAACTGCCTGATTCTCCTCCATACAAATTGAGTGTCATCAGTCTGCTAGCCAGACTGTCATTCAGCTAATTCACTGGTTGATTTTTACTAGGTTTTTTTTATAATATATACCAGCTACAGCAACTGACGACCTCCAGAAGTTTCAGTTTTGTTTTTTTTTAATTGGTAGTTTACTGGCAATTGTTGGTTAATGTGATCATTGGTTATAATAACGGAAATCTTGTTTGTTTACTTTTTATTGATGTATCTAACTCTTTGTCTTATACAGTGATGTACCTAATTCTTGTTTCTGCTAGCCAGACTGTCATTCAGCTAATTCACTGGTTGATTTTTACTAGGTTTTTTTTATAATATATACCAGCTACAGCAACTGACGACCTCCAGAAGTTTCAGTTTTGTTTTTTTTTAATTGGTAGTTTACTGGCAATTGTTGGTTAATGTGATCATTGGTTATAATAACGGAAATCTTGTTTGTTTACTTTTTATTGATGTATCTAACTCTTTGTCTTATACAGTGATGTACCTAATTCTTGTTTCATACAGTGATGTATCTAACTCTAGTCTCATAGTGATATATCTAACTCTTGTCAAATACAATGGTGTATCTAACTCTTGTCTCATACAAAGATGTATCTAACTCTTGTCTCATACACTGATGTATCTACCTCTTGTCTCAAACACTGATGTTTCTAACTCTTGTCTCATACAGCCTGAAGAGAAAGATTCAGGTGGAGTTGTTTCAGATCGTGGTGGTGCTAGTGTGGGTGCAGCTAATGCCGGATCAAGTCGTCCTGGAGGTGGTGGAGGTCATATTGACATGATGTCTGAGATGCAGCAGAAGCTCAAGGCCAGGAAGGCCAAGTCAGAGACACCAGGACAGGGACAGGTGTGGTCATTTGTTGTTTAGTCTTTCATGTGATCTTTCATGTGATCTTTCATGTGATCTTTCCAACAAGTGCTGCCAAGCTGGGAGGTTTAATGGTTAACGTAAGCACACAAAAAACTCTGATTCAACGATATTTGGAGAATATTTCTAGCCATTAGAGAAGCTTTTAGCCAAATGATAACAAACAAGTGTCATACTGAAAGTTATTGTCAACCTGCATCAAAATTGCCTTGAAAAGAAACATAATTTGTGAAATATAAAACATGAGTGAGTCATCAGTTTCTATGGTTTTATCTGCTTTAACAGCAAGAATACCCCCAACATCAAAAATATTTAACTCCTTTCCTGATGCCGGTTATTGTAATGGCTTTGTTAAAAAAAATTAAAACATAAAATAACTACAATCACATGGTTATGTCTCTCATTAGAAGTTAAACTGCCATAATGCTAAGAATAGGCATTATATCATTTCATAGCAAAATGAATTATGTGTGGTGTAATTACTACAGATGTTTGTATGTTGTGTTATAGGATTAGAATTAGCACAAAAACTGATTTAACTTTCTTGATCTTCTATTTTCATAGTTTTCCTTTGTTCTGTTTGTGTCAGGTAGTGATGTGTGGTGACTTCCTTTCAGTTGTTCTGTTTTTCCATATAGTACGTTAATGATAGAGCTCTGTGTCTCCATAAAGTATGTTAATGATGGAGCTCTGTTTCTCCATAATGTATGTTAATGATGGAGGTCTGTGTCTTCAAAAAGTATGTTAATGATGGAGCTCTGTTTCTCTATAGTTAGTGATGGAGCTTTTTCTGCAGACAGTATGTTGGTGATAGAGCTCAGTATCTCCATACAGTATGTTGATAATGGAGGTGTATGTTTCCATGCACTATATTAGTGATGGACCCCCATATCTCCATGTAGTATAATAGTGATAGAGCTGTGTATGTCCATGAATTATGTACATGATGCAGGGGTTTGATGGTAGCAGATAATATCAACTATATTACAATACAAAGCCGTCAGATTATGTTACACTCTGCAGCATGTCTAGACCCTACTTATGTTGTTAACATTGGTGTATTATTTTTTTTCCTGATCAGGGTGATACTGACCAGCCAGCTGTTTTCACCGCATCATCAGCTTCACATGAGGTACGCCGGCCCTGGGAAAAAACTCCTGGAAATGGAACTCAAGCAAAACCTGGGCAGGTCAATGGGTCAGAGTCACCTAAGCCAATGAGAAAGTGAGTCTTTTAATACATATGTCTGTATCTGGTGATCTGACACTAGTTTACTGAGGTATGAGATATTACATTACCAAAATATGAATAGCCTCAAGAACTAATGAAAAATGTGTGTGAGGCATCTGTTTTTGATGTATTGTAATAATAAGTTCATATATAAGACATTACTTTAGCAGGATATAAGCAGTGTTAGTCACTAGATCTAGTTTTGAGGGGCCGAGGTTCGAAGTCAGTGAGCGATCGGTGCTTTTGCACAGCATCTGCAGTTGGGGGTCCGCAGTCCAGAAACCGTTGAGTCAGACACATAAGTAATTCTAGTCAGCAGAACCAGTGAAAAAGTGAGAAATAAAATATGTGATATTTCTTTGCAGTATAGCAGCAAGTTGACATGTGAGTTCAGCCCGGGTCGTGTAGGATTAGCTTAGCAGTGCTGCAGCAGATGACGCAATGAATCTGTGGACAGAATTACTCTCTTGACTACACTGTAGCATATTATGGAATATGCTACCATGCTAATGAAATCTCAGAACCAGTTTGGGGGAATATGTAATGATGAATTACGATGGTTGCATGGTAACAGTAAAATCCGAGATGGAGACAAGATAGTAACTGACTTTGGACTGAAATTGGAAAAAAATGCTCATTTTACTTGTTGAAGAATTTGAAATTTAACTATAGCGTGATGATGGAAAGTCTGTTTGTGTTGTTGACAGTGAGCATTGAGTTCAAGATGTTACTGTTGAGGCTTTATCAGCTACTTAATGCCCGCTGTTGTTTTAATAGTGCGTGGTCAGTCAGTTGTCGAGTCTTGACCAGATGGTTGATTCATCGATCTGGCATAGATGACACTGCAGTATGGTGTTAAGACCAAGTGTGAGGATGTATATATTATGAAAGGCTTGAAAATGGCAAAATTTTAGGAAGGATGTGCAAAATGTAGCAAGCTTGTCTCAGTGCTAACTTCTGAATGGGACAGTGAAGCTACTCTTTGATGATTTGCCAGAACACATTTTGTGATGCTGTTTTTTTAGTGAAAAATTGTTCCAGTCATATGAATTGTGAACTTGATATATCATTAAATGATGTGTAATCAGCTAGAGTTGCATTTCTTTATCGGACCTGATTAGGGTAAAGGAAGGAACTGTGGGTAAAACAATAAGAAAAAAAGTAACTAATCTTCTTCTTCTTCTTACACATTGTCTTGCACAATATCTACAGTCCTTTCTGTTGGATAAATTTCACTGTTTTTTGTAATGTGTGTATGGAACCATAGAGCTTATCTTCTTTGGTGGTTTCACTGGGCCAGTAATTGCTTCTCAGTGTCTCATAGTTGATGCAGTTTTGGAGGATATGTTCCACAGTTTGGGGCACCAGGGCACATGTACAAAGAGTAGTAGTACCAACCTTAAACTTTGTATACATAGTAACTAATCAGATTTATAAATCTGTAAAATGGTTTCAGGATTTCTTTTTTTTCCCCCTGTATTCCTGGTTGAATGTAGTTGTTTTTAGAAAGATGAGGCAGTCATCAGGGTTGACAATCTGTAGCCAGTCAAAATACTTCCACAATTCCACTGGAAACAAGTTGTAGCTTTGTGAAGCCTAACAAACATAGTATGGACTGATGGATTTCTCTTAACGCTTTTGGTCCAGAACAACATTGGTAGGATCGGTAGATCTTGCATACTTGAGCAAAAAAATGCTCAGAGTGATATTTAGGCAAAGACTCAATAAAATGAAAACTAGCACATTTCTAACACAACCCATATTTTTAAATTGTAGAGTAACTTCCTTCTAGTTTATTTCTGCTGAAATTTCTCATCAAGATTTATTCTTGCACATCATTTAAAACATTTCAATAGTGAAAGAATTAAGAAGTAAGTATGCCTCTCTGGTTTGTTTTATGGATTGAAAAAAGTGTCATTTTTTTTTCTACTTCCAACTGATTTAAATCTGTTGTAAGGGTCTTTGACATAGATATCAACCTCTGGGAACTAAGATTCACATTTATGGGTAAATAGCCAACCAATATCACATTCTTACTTACTTCCTGTGCCGTCGTGCGGTCTCGCCATGAGATTGTTCTCGGTGAGCTCCTCAGTCTCATGAAAGGAGTTGATGCCAGTCATCTTAGCCTCTCTTGTCACTGTTCTTTTTTGGCTCTCTCGAGTTCAGCCTCTTTTTCCAGATGATTCCCGTTTGATGGCTTGCTTTGTGATTCTGTTTCCTCTGATCATGTAGCCCCTACATATGCCCACCTTCATTTTTTTATTCTTGCTGAGACTGTTTGCTGCATGCTTATTTCTGTTTTCTCTACGTTGGCTTTGAATTCTTTCCATTGTATACAGAATATTTCACATTACAGAGGAAATAAGAATATTTTATTCTCACCTTGTAAACTTATTTAACTGATCTTTTTTTTTTTTTTTCCCGCAGGCGTAATCCATCACTGACGGGACAAGAGCCTGTAAGTCAGGCTAATGAAGGCGGAGCTCTGAGTGGGGACATGGAGACATTAAAGCAAGAAATACTGTCAGAAATGAAGAAAGAGATGAACAAAATGAAAAATGACATTATTGATGGTAAGTCTAGCTTACTGTGCTATGTGAGTGTCACATTATGTAGAAAGTCTAGTTTTCTTGTCATATATGAATGGTACTTTATGTGGAAAGTAAGTCTAGTTTATTATAGCATGTGAGTGTGACATTATGTCGAAGGTAAGTCTAGTTTACTATAGCATGTGTCACATTATGTAGAAGGTAAGTCTAGTTTATTATGGCATGTGTCACATTATGTAGAAGGTAAGTCTAGTTTATTATGACATGTGTCACATTTTGTAGAAGATGTCTAGCTTTACTGTGGCATATGAATGTCACATTATATAGAAGGAAAGTCTAATTTACTATGGCATGTGGGTGTCAGATGTAGAATTAAAGTCTGGATTACCATAGCATGTAGACATCATATTATGTAGAAGATAAATCTACTTTACCGTGGCATATAGGTGTCACATCATGTAGATGGTACATCTAGTTTACTTTGACATGTGATTGTCACATCATGTAAAAAGTAAATCTAGTTTACTGTAGCATGAGGGTGTAACATATAGATGGTAAGTCTAGTTTTTATAATGACCATTAACTAACCAGGTCTAATGACAGTCAGTACAACATCTTGTAGCTTTTCAGAATAGCGGTCTAGCATGGCTGCCTGTGGGCCTTTTCTCGAATCCTGCCAGAGTATCTCTTACTTCTCCATTTCTGCCTTTCATCGCAGTGCAGGGTGAGGTTTTTCATCATCATCATGTGCCTTTCCCCAGTAAGAGTTTATTGAATTGAATCTCAGCTGGTTGCCTCTTTGCTGTCTTAGTTGATTCCAGTACATCTCTTCATTTTGTCCACACATTGTATCATTGTCATCTCCATAAGTTTTGTTTTTTTTTTTTTTATATTTCATTGAGGTTTTTAAGTGTTGTATTATGCTCTTGGTATGGCCAAAATGTAACTTGTAGTTGTGTTTTTCATTATCTCCATTATCAGTTCTTCCAATAATTCTTTGTTCATCAGTTTTTCTGTCCATGAAAGTGCCCTTCTTCTTCTGTTTATGTGCTTCAGTTTTTTTCTTTTCCATTGCAAATATTATTTGGGTTATAATAATTCTGTTTTATGTTCCAAGGCATTTGCATTCTGTACAGGTTGAAGTATGTGGTGTTTTTCACTTCTAGGCCACAGCATTGTGAGGTAGGGAATCCAGCATTGTCACTGTGGTCTTTTGCTTTCCTAGAAGAACCATCTCTTGATACTGAGTTGACCTCAGTGCTGATCAGTCTGAGAAAATGTGAAATGTACTCTAGGTCACTAGTCCTCAACCTTTTACCCTCCTGACCGAAGAACGGCAGTGGACCTCTTATTTAAAAAAAAAATAAAACAATAAATAGAACACTGATGATACAAAGATTTTTTTTAAAATGGCCAATCCATTTGCTGGTCAGTGGACCCCCAAAAATCCTTTTGTAACCCATAGGGTTTCTTGGACCTCAAGTTAAGAACCATTGCTTGAGGTCATTACAGTACAGTTGCATATAAAACATGCAGGCAGATGGTCTCTGTATTGAGTAGTTTTTTCCTCAACACAGCTGTGTGAGGTACTGATTTTTCCATCTGAATTGACTGGAACATACAGTCATTGAATCACCAATCCCCAGCCTTCACATGAGAATATAGTCCACCAGAAGCTGTGCTACTTCATGCTTAGTGAGTGATTTAAGGCTGACATTTCTAAGTTGAAAACCCTTTCCATTTTTTTTTTATCCTTTCTGCAGCTATACGGCAAGAGATGAACCATAGATAACCAGGAAGACACCACTGCTGCCAGTCTCTCATTTATCAGACAGTATGCCGTAGTCTTGGACGAATCAAAAATGATATTCCCCCCCCCCCCCCCTCCACTTATGTTCAGTGTTGTCATAATGTTTCACATTTGTTTATTTTTCTTTGCTTATATTGAGCCTAACATTTTTTCAGTACTGTTTAGAAAAGAAGGCTGCGAGCAGGATTTTAAGACATTTGTCAGAACTGGTTGAATCAAGAGGCTGTGTGGGTTTGATTCGAGATAAAAATTCTTCTGTTATTATTTTTGATTTAGTATATATATATTTATATGACATTCTTGACAAAAAAAATGTGAGTTATATTTGCAAATTGTTATTTATTTGTTATTAATTCAGTGATATTTAGATCTGTCACTTTTACGTGTAAATGTGGCAAATTTTTTTGTTGTTTACACATTCGGTTGGCTAACTGTTCATTTGGTATATCAAAGCGTTAGTCATGTTTATGGTGATGTTTTAACATATGCAGACTCACTTAGTTGTACTAGGCTGCATGAACTGGAAATTGTAGTTGACATCGGACCTTCATCCAGGTGATGGAACTCGTATGATCCTGGATGCTGAAGAAGTTTGTATTCTGTTCAATGTTGGGATACTCCTACTAGTCATTTTTATGGTCATTCTTCTACTTCTTTGATCATTCTCGATGTTGATTTGTATACTTTTGAAGTAACCAGTGGTCACCTGCAGTTGGTATACATCCCCCGTAAAGCTTCTCTTGAACTGATTTAGGTGTTGGCTACATCTCTTTTCTCTTCACCTTATATGCTGGGCACTTCTGTGGAATATGTTCCCCCATCATCCTACCAGTGCCACATTTGCACATGCTGGTCAGGTCAGTCTCGAGTTTGTCGGAAAAGTGGTATGAATTCTCTCTCATTCATTTGTTCATACATTCTGGATTGGTGGTTCTAAAATGTTTTTTTTGGAATGTGACCCCAACACACACACACGCACATCCACTCGGGGCCACATCCCTAAGTACCAGGTTCTGATGTCCTATGCTGTTTGTTTTTTTCCTCATTGCCCTCTTGATTTTCTTGCTTCTGTTGAGGGGGAGGCAGTACGCCCTGCTTTGGGAACCTGTGTTCTAGATGATTGTATGGAACAGTATTTTGAATAGGTTGTCATGGTGTTTTGTAAGTGGTAACTCTTACTGTATAGCAGCATTTGTGATGAGAGTAGGGCCTGGGTCATGTAGATTAGCTAGCAGTACTGCAGTAGGTAGCACATTAAATTTACAAAGACTATTTGAATCATTGCCTGCCTAGTTCCTAGCTTATCTGTCATTTCCACCATGCTAGAAACTTAACTAGCTAGAAGTAGATAATGAAAAGACAATAAGCATTGGAGGTTTTTTTTTTCTCACAAAATCACATTGAATGCATTTTATTTTGTAGTTCATGATTCATCAAGCTGTAATTTGAACTTAACAGTTTTCAGGATAGACTGTATTTGTTACCATGAGGTGGTGTATATATACAAATGTAAAGACAAGTGTACATTTTCACTGCTATAAAGCTGTGGAAAGTCATTTTAACTGCAAGAATTGTTAGCAACAAGCTTTATGTTAACTTAGTGGTAACTTGTCTTGTTACTGCCATAACCATTTTCTGTGCTTAAATTGTTATTACTGAATGACATCTGTTTATTATTTATGAAAGTAGTTGATTTATTGAATGACATGGGTGTTGATATTTAGGAATTAAGTATATGTTTAAGCACTTATATGGGGATTTTTATGTAAAAGTAGAAAAATCCTTACTTTAGCTGATGTATTTTGTGGACAATAAATGCAACATTTTGGAACAAGAGAGATTTTATTCTGGAGAAGATTGCAGCATTTCTGAAAGGTCGAGGAAAAAAAAAAACAAATGAAATTCTCTGAGACATTGTGGAACATTGCAGACTGAAATAATAAAGAAGAGACAATGAAAATTCTTTGCATGTGTTGCAAGAAAACAAAGAACCTGCTGATAATAGGAAAATTTGATAGAAAGAGAAATTTATAGACAAGGAGAATTAATTGTAACAATGGAAACAAAAACATTAGATATACAGACCACACATGACGGAATCGATGATCACTTGATGATGGTCATTGGTTCATTTCGTTGCTGTGAAAACTTAGTTGTTAGACTTCCATTTAGTCTTAGCAGTTTTTTTTTATCAAATCCTACCAAACGTTTCATTCCAAATGTAGCAGTGAGGATTATATTAAATGATACAGTTTTCTGTGAATATTTCATTGAGGGACCAGGTGTAGGAACAGATAAGGTTGGGGAATCCCAGAATACCTTAGATACAGCATACGGGTGTGTGAGAAATAAAACGTATGAGAGTTTCCTACGCAAACCTCCATGTTTCCAGCAATTATTTTAATATCTACTGTGCCGTCAGCTTTTTTTTTTTTTTTTTGTATCACTGTGCTTCTTTTGTGCTTAAGATTCTGTTGTATAATCCTGTTTTTATTATTTTTGGTTTTGTTTTTTTGGGGGTTTTTTTTTTTTGTTGAGTTTTTGAGTTTATGGGAAAAAACATTTTCTATAATTTTGTTGTAAAATATTTTTGTAACCGTAGAGAGTCTGCTTGTTAACTGTCATAAATGCTTTTTTTTTTCATCAAATAACTAATTATAGAATGGTTATTTCTGTTATTAATTTTTATTTTTGGATTTGGAGCATCATTTTATTGTATATTACTTTGCAACTTTGTTCAGTTATGGTGAAGATGCAACATTTATGTTTGTGTCCTCATGTGATATTAGATCTCATTCGTGAAGCACTATAGGGATGGTATAGTATTTATTGAGCGAAGTTTTACAAGATAAAATTTAAATTTACTTTGGGGTGATTCTTTTGAATCTCTGCTGTCATTACTTTTACCTCTATCATTTTTTTTATTATTATTTTCGTTTTCTTCGCTTCATTCACAGAGACTGAGTGAGAATAGTTTCCTATATGTGGGGCCAGTTTTTAACTTGAGCATCTGTTAAAGCATTGTATACAGTGTTCTGCTATCCTTGTCTTTTAAGTATCTTTTAGATATATTTGATTCCTGAGACGGCATTCCTTAACATAGGAGTGTCAGGTAATTATTTTTATGTCTGAATGATCTGGCATGTTAAAAATGCACCTTAAATAGAGAACCCAGTGTGCAGTGAATGCGCTTTTTTTCATACAATAATTTCTGGCAAACCTTATTAAAAAAAAAAAAAAATATATTCATGACAAAAATAGACATCTGAGTAGTAATGTGGCTAGTGTACTTACCATCCGTGATAGAGATTGGTGGTTTGATTCTGGCTAGAGGTCCCTTGACTCATCTGTAGAATCCTGGAGATGGAGAGACAGCCAGGCATGATAATGACCCACATTGTCCTCTAGTGTGCTGACAGGTCAAGTTAAACATGGGCAACAACACTGTATCACCTTGTGCCTCATTGACATACCACACGGAAACCTTTACCATAACCATGTACGCCATCTTTCCTTGATGTATCTACCCACCTGTATCTAGTTAGTTCCAAGAAAGTTAACCAGGTAGCACTTACTTAATGTTTTACATAGATAATTTTATTGGGAATTTATTTTTACAGTGGATGAAATGGGTTAATCAAGAATTGTAACAGGATGTTTTTGTTTGATTGTACATAATTAACATGTGCTGCCATATAGAAACTGCGAGTTGTTGCAGGTTTACTAACATTGGCACTACCGTGAGACTGAGAGCAGAACTGTGATTGTTGTTTGTCTCTGTATGCTAGTATTTTTAAAAGAGATTTTGTGGAATTGTTCAATTAACTGTGTGTTTTGTTTCATAATAGAGCTAGTGGTAGTTTTTGATCTGATACTTATTTTTTGTTGGTTTGTGTGCGAATATGTTTTGGCAGGCTGGCTGTATGTGTCATTTTCTTGGCTTTTCACAAAGTCAAGAACGATGTTCTGGAATATAATTATATCAACAGTGAGATTAATTATTGTTCCTGAGCAAGCTGTCTGATTAGAGTAAATGGTATTCTAAATGCCGATTTGTTTGTTCCGAGTTTTTATCTGGTGAGAGTGGGAAAATTAAAATGACATTTCATTTATTTTAGCTGGGCTGTTGTTATAAAGTTTTATTTTGTCTCAGCTAAACATATTTTCAGAATCACAATTTGTCTGAATTCCTACAAATATCATTGGTCTGTGTTATCCTTCACCTACTGGTAATCTTAACCAAAATATGAATGGGTGCTTGTGGTTTGTAAAATTTTTGACTGGCATTCCTTTTATTTTTTTTTTTTTTAACTGGGGGGAAAAAAAATCGCCAGGACATTATTCTTGTTTGTCTCATGTGTCCCTGAAACTGTCTTTCCTGTAGATGTCATTTTCATTACTCATAAGGTCTAGCCCTGCCATGACAAAAAATGTATTATGCTTATCAGTTCCAGCTTTCTAATCTCGTGTCAAAACTTTTATGTGACATGAGGTTAGGCTTTAGAAGAAATTTCACTATCACTTGTGTGTAAGAAACAACAGTTATTTCATTATCACCTGTGTGTACGAAATAAGAGTTATTTCATTATCACCTGTGTGTAAGAAACAACAGTTATTTCATTATCACCTGTGTGTACGAAATAAGAGTTATTTCATTATCACCTGTGTGTAAGAAACAACAGTTATTTCATTATCACCTGTGTGTACGAAATAACAGTTTATTTGGATTAATTATAATTTCATACATTAAATTATTTTTGATAAATTTAATGTAGCAGTCGAGATATTGGCATCCAGGTGGTGAAGTGGTTAGTGCTCTAGTCTCCTGTGGCGAAGGTCAGGGGTTCAAATCCGGCTGGAGGCACCTCAGTCACCCAGCTGTAGAAATGGGTACCCGACTTCTGGAGTTGGGGAAGGAAAGGCGGCCAGGCGTGATACTGGCCATGTCACCCTCTAGTGTGCTGACAGGTCAAGGAAAATGTGAGCACTAACACCATATCCCTATGTGCCTCTGAGGCATGACAGGTTGAAGAAAAACAAAGAAGTCAAGATACATTGAGGGCATAAAAATAATGTATAAAAAAAAGGGAAACTGGTAAATGAATAGTATATGAATTGAATTCCATAATTGGCTGTACTTTTTTTTTTTTAAATGGATGGGCAAAAATTCATTATTACAAGTTCAAGTTACACAGGGTGTCCCAGAAGTCTGTCTGACATCGTAAGAAAATTAATATGGCTTAGCTCATCTTTCATTAGGGACAGCCCAAATTATTTAAAACGGAAGTTCCCAAAAATGGCTTGTAGCACCCTAGCGGGGGCAGTTAGAAAAACAGGAGCAAGGAGGCATCACAATGAATGAAAAAAAGTTTTTGGGATGCTAGGGATGTGGCTTCTAGAAGTTTTGGGGAAACTGATCTGAATGATCAGATGTTATTGTCCTCCTTTGGTTTACATCTAGACTGCTACTTTATGAAGCATAACATGACAAATGTATGGAGTTAAGAAATTACATTTTTTTTGTTATACCTTGCACTTCCTTCATTTATGACACTTATGCATTGTGAAGACTGCATTCCATCATTTTTGTTTTTTTTTGGTCTGTCATTGTTTTCTCTTTTCATGACTGTGTCTGTGTTTGTGCCCATCCAGATTTTATATTTGATCTGGCAGGTTGTCTGATGATCTCCTTGAAACTGTAAACACAGGTTCTTTACAACTGATGCTGCAGTCACAAGAATCAAGAAAGATGGCTATAGTTATTTAACATTTTTTTCTGGTTTCTTGTTAGGCTCCATCACCATGTGGAACACATGAATCCCCATCT
This sequence comes from Achatina immaculata, assembly GCA_009760885.1. Classification (NCBI taxonomy): domain Eukaryota; kingdom Metazoa; phylum Mollusca; class Gastropoda; order Stylommatophora; family Achatinidae; genus Lissachatina; species Lissachatina immaculata. The sequence continues at coordinate 34,759,507 of CM019718.1, read as the reverse complement.
TACTGTCTGTTCTGTAACACAGCCACCTGTTCATGGGAACTCTGCACTGAGAGGTAGAATAGGGCCTTGACCATTTCTGGTACAGTCTAACATAGTCACCTTTGCTCTCAAATGTAACAGGCTACAAAACAAAATTAAAGCAATTAATTAACAAGTAAATGGACTAACCCCATATTCCTCAGTTGTCTCTGTGGTATGTCACGATGACATATTACCAGATAAACATTTCTGATCTGCACAAGTTCCATCACGTAGCTGACTTATTCAGTAGTTCACACATTGTGTAGCAAAATACCAAAGTATTGTCAAGTAGCTAAGTAGCCCTGTTAACACCAGTATTTTTTCCATTTCATGTTGTTGTTGTTGGATGTTATTTTGAATTTTTTTTAAAAATTACATGTCTAGGATATGCTCATCAGCCCTGAAGGTTTAAAAAATATAAATGTCTCGTTTATGCCGAATGAGATCATTTGTAGTGCACATTTCATCCTGGGCGTTTTCATTGTCAATACTTCATCATTTTGATGGTTGAATGTTGTGTAAATAATGGGCATGGAAATGTGGGCTAAACTTAAAGTTTAGTATCCCATGTGTGCCAGGTTTTTTTTTTGTGTGCAAATATGATTTGAAACATGTTAGTTGAAGCATGTGTATGTATTTCTCAGTCTCATATGTATGTATGTATGCATACACGCATGCACATCTTCATTCCCTGAGGCACCAAATTGTTTGCAAGGTTTCAGCTCAGCGACCAACTGAAGCACCTTTTTTCTGGTGTACATCTGACTCATATTACACTAAAATAGTGTAAGCTTTTACAGTTATAGATCTCACAGATTCATCATTAACATAAAACAGCTGAATGTGTCATTTATTTAATGACATATTTACAAAGACATAATTTATTGATCCAGACACAGCATATTAAAATTCACACAGATCTTTGAAATTATGAGACTTCAAATTTGCTGGAATGAGGGTACTCCACTGATGACCTGAGATACTGTGTGGCTGCTTCGTTGTCTTCACTGGTAACTAATCTAATAAAGCCTCCCTTCTGTATTTTTTTTTTCAAATGCAAGAACAAAGCATATTCAACACTAGTGATTCTTGGCAGGCTGCCATCCTGGCACCTTTCACATTTCAAATAGTCAAGCAAACAGTGTTCATTGACCAAATGCAGCTCTGTTCTCCATAATTTGGTTATTCCTTTTCTCACACCACACAGTTATAGCAAAATGTTGTTAGTGTTCCATTTTCCAAACTGAATTAGCAACTTGCAATGTTTTCACTGTCAGAAGTATGATTCGCAAATTTTGCCAGGTTGGCTCCAGTTATTTCATTATAAAAAAAAAAAAAAAAAATATGCAGCACAACCATGAAAGTCAATGTTGTTTTTCATTAATGTCCTATGTGATCTGATATATTGTCACTTGACCAACCGCATCCCAAGCTGAACTAGTATCATAAAATGCATCCATTATTGTACAAGGATATAAAATCATTACTTTTGTGAGAAATTTTTCTCTTAATAAATTTGATGATTTGTTGGGATTTAATGATGGGATAGATACTGTCATTCTTAGTTTGCATTAATGTTACATCATGCACTGGTAATAATTGCTGCTGTTGTAAATGATACGGGACCAACTGATTTGGCCTTCTGACTGGTGAATGTGGCATTAAGTGACAATAATTGTCATGAATCTCTTCTTGTTCCCAGGTTTACAAAACAGTGCCCTCTTAACAAACTGTAATACAAAGCTTCTAAGTAAGCTCCACCATGGCCAAGACCTAGTTGATCCCTGTCTTCTTTGGTAAACTATTTGAGAACAGTTTAAAGCAGTAAGAGAGGGTATATGGTTCTCTGACATCACTAAAGTTGAATTTTGTCAAAGTGCATCTTTGTAACAAATGTATTGGTTGATGGTGTTTCATACTGGAAGTAGCAACTCATGCTGTAACACTGCATTGATAATTTGACACATACTACCAACACTTGACTACAGCAACCTTTTCTTTGTAAAGATGTTTTTCTGCCACAGTTCATGACTAAATTTCACAGGCAAGTGTCACAGATTATATTTCAAGCATCACAGATTTGACAAGATTCACATGAAAGCCAGTGTTATTCAGTATACTTTAACTTGTTCCTGGAAAACAGACACAAATGGGTGCAAATTTTCTGTCAATTCATAAAGACGAGCTTATTATGATTTACACATTTCTTTCTCATTCCAGTTTTTTTTTTTTCACAAGCTAAAATGAAAAGCATTAAGAAGTGACTATTAATAAAGAATAAAATAATATACCTTTGAACCAGTCTGTATGTCATTTTGTGTTAGGATTTTACTTAGGAATTTTGACACGCTTACTGTATGTCAAATTAGAAAGCTCTTCTCTCCTCCCAACCCCCCCCCTTCTTTTGGCAGAGATGTTGAAAAAAAAAAAAAAAGGGAAAATGCTATTTTAACTTTGTTGTCACATTCAAATTATTTGATGCTAATACTGACAGTTCATTTCAACTATTGTAATTATGAAGTTAATATTTTTTAAAATTCTTTTTTTTTCCTCTTAAAAAAGTGAAATTAAAAATAAAACAGAAGACAAAGTGTTAAGTCCAGCCAAATGTGCAACTCCTGTGTGTTTAAGTCTAGTAAAATTTGGGGCTCATTTGGCAGGCATAAAGAAATCAATGATGCCTGTGAGGTCGGTGAGAGAATACTTTGTCTTTTATCACAAACACACACACACCACGCCTGAAAGACGACACCCATAAGGGTACAAAATTCAGGGATCTCAGAGATGACTGAACTGGACCACGATGGCCAATCTGTTTGAGAAATGTGATTAAGATATCAACACAGATACACCCAGTAAAGAAGAAATCATTACAACAGCTAAAGGCCTAAAAAGTATGAAAGCTCCAGGCCAGAACAACTGGAGTGCGGAACTTTTCAAAATAGATGTAGAACTAGCAGCAGAACTGCTGCTGTCACTGTTTAAAAGAAATCTGGAAAACTGCAGCAATTCCCACAGAATGGAGCGAGAGAATTATAATTAAAATACCAAAATAAGGAGATCTTACAGACTGTAACAAATGGAGAGGAATTGCTCTCCTCTCTGTTCCAAGTAAAATATTAGGGAAAATCATCAACAGAATCTCGGCAGCATTAAATCAAAAAACTAATATGAACAAGCAGGATTTAGACGTAACAGGGGATGCACAGACCACAAATTCACATTAAGAAACATGACAGAACAATGTGCAGAATGGCAGCGACAGCTGTATATAAACTTTATTGATTTTGAAGAAGCATTTGATAGTGTCATAAGAGAAAATGTATGTAGAATTTTATGACCTTATGGAACATCACACCATTTCCTTGTAATAATCAAAATTTTCTACACCAGTTTCACTTGTAGTGTTGGTCAAAGTCTTATGAACTTTGAGGTAAAAATGGCACCCTATCAGCTACTCTTTTCATTATTGTCATCAATCGCATGCCATGGTCTCGTTGGAGCACATGATCAATCCATTTCCAGTGTTTTTTTGTTGTTTTTATGACATGCATATCTCCTTGTTCATATTGGGAAAGTATGTCTCTTATTTATTATCCATGGTGAGTAAATATTAAACATTTTTCTTAGGCAGGTTGTGTGGAATGAGAGTAATTTGCTGATTTCCTTTTCATTTGTTCTCCAGCATTCTGCTGCATAAAGGAGTACAGATAACACATAACTTTCATAGAGATTTATTTTGGTTCTAGTACCATACTGGTGATGAACAAAACAGATGTCGCCCAAAGAGGTATTAGATGGACAATGTTTTCTATGAAGATCTGGAGTATGCAGATGATATAGCACTCTTAGTCCATACTCACCACCACATGCAGGAGAAAACAAGCACTTTAGTTGCAATCAGCAGACAAGTGAGGCTGAATATCAGTATAAAAAAAGTCAGAAATAATGAAAGTAAATGTATAAAACTAAACAGCAGTTAAAATTAATGACCAAAACTTAAACAGACAGCTTCACACACCTTGGCAGCAGACTAACACTTGATGGAGGAACAAATAAAGACATAAAGAGTACAATAAACAGAAAACAGTTTTCATTAATCTGAATGTCCTCCTAGTATGGTCATTCATTCATTCATATGTCCCTTGCGGAACTTTGCCTCCCTAACAGCACTCCTGTAGGCCTCTCGGTTGTGAGCAAGATGGCCTGCTGCTGATGCATCCATTTGCAGATCATCAATGATATCTTGTAGCCATCTTCACTTTGGTCTTCCTCTCTTTCTTTTCCCCATTATGTACCATTCCAAGACGGTCTTCTTTAGATTATCATGACATTTAATATGTCCAAAATCGCCATACCCAGTATGGTACTAGAACCAAAATAAATCTCTATGAAAGTTATGTGTTATCTGTACTCCTATATGCAGCAGAATGCTGGAGAACAACTGAAAAGGAAATAGGCAAATTACTCTCATTCCACACAACCTGCCTCAGAAAAATATTTACTATTTACTCACCATGGATAATAAATAATAGAGACGTCTCTCTCTCTCTGAACCTTAAGTGCCCAGGGCACATGGGGCTTCCGCAAGGGTTTTCCACAAATGCCTGTCCTTCGCCTTTTTTTCTGCTCTTGCCCAGGTGAGCCCTCTATTGCTCAACATCCTTTCTGTTGTTCTTCTCCATGTCTCTTTTGGTCTACCCTTACTTCTGTTCCCCTGTGGTGTCCATCTTAGTGCTATTTTTGGTAGTGAGCTGTCAGACATTTGGAGCACATGTCCCAACCATCACCAGCGTCTTTCCTCAATAATTGTCAGTGGCTTCATCTGCATTTCTGCTAATAAGATGTTATTTCTTATGGTGTTTGGCCAAAATATTTTTCTAATTCTTTGTAATAGAGACACACTTTCCCAATATGAACAATGAGATATGCATGTCATAAAAACAAAAAAAAAGCACTGGAAATGGATTGATCATGTGCTCCGACGAGACCATGGCATGCGATTGATGCCCAAAAGAAAAACAGAGGCCAACTAAAGGCTACTTGGTTGAGAACCGTAGAAATAATAAGTATGCTACACAGCTGGGGCACAATACAAAGGCTGACAAGAGACCATGACAGGTTGAGAGAATTTGCTGATGACCTGAATGACGCCACAGGCCATATTGGGTGATAATTGCTGAGCTGATCACTATAGATGGATGAATAGTTGTATCAAAGACATGATACTACCGTCTGCACAGCCCAAAAATTTCACCCTTCAAAATGCTCTGTAAAATTCTTAGTGCCTGGAAAGGAGTGATTTTTTTTTAAAAATTTTTAATGGCATTTCTGGCAGCTCGGTTTACCAGCCGCAGTTTAACTTCTCCTTATCAGAATATATTATTAAAATGTAGAGAACTCTGCAATAAAGTACAAGAAATTGGAGCAAATGAGATTTAAATGATGCGTGTACACTAAGGAAAATACTTAGTATAAGATGGAATGAATTCAAAAACAACGCAGAGATAAGACAGATGAGCAAACAACAACCTGTCTTATGGTTGATCAGGAAAAGAAGATGGACATATGTAGGCCATGTGATGAGAAGAAACAATCAGAGAAAACAAGCTATCAAGTGGCACACAACAGGCCGAAGAAAAAGAAGTCGACCACGTGAAACTCTAAAGAGGGCATTGTTAAGAGAAGCCAGTTTGGTTGGCATAAGATCCCTTGATGAAGTTGAAAGACTCACCCGAGAACAGGAAAACTTGGCAAACAACTATGCGAGCCCTATGTGGCGTCGGCACGGGAATAATGTGAGAAGTGTACACTGGATATTCTAGAAAACAAAAGGGGAAGCTCTCAATGAAGTTACAGATCATCAAAAACTAAATTTTAAAAATTCATTAGAATCTAGCGGTTCTAAGGGGATGAGAACAACACTATTTGTCACATCAATGAACTTTGTGTGAATTCCTCTCTGAACTTTGTTTTACTGGAAGGCTTCGTCGTAGCAGCTTGCAGATCTAGGTACGATTCGATGCTGGAGGGATTATGTTGAAGTTAGTATTTGCATCTCATTATGAAAGCATTTTCTTGCATAATCCTCCCGAACTCAAGAAAGCCACTGCAATTTGCTACTACCATCATGTATAGTTACCGTCATCATCAACGAGCGAAAGAGTTTAGTATCACAATGATAACCACAACTCCCACTACTATCTGCTAGAACTCGACGGGAACCGGTTCTTCCGATAAAGGCTGATACCCGATTTCTACAAACCGATTCACGACACGGAGTAGTACCTACATTGAACCGCTCTAGACAACAGGAACCAAACCAGTTCAAAATACTAGCAGAACTGTCTGATAACGGCCAGCTGACTGTATACGGAATGGCGTCTGATGCCGGGGGATTTTGTTTGAAAGTGGTGACATCAAAACAATACCGTCATCGCGCTGTGTTACTCCGCAGCTGCCTTTGTCTCAAGCTCCCTTTCCTAGGGTTACCAGTCTTCCTTGTTTTCCGGGTCTGTCACAGTTTTTAGATAAAAAATTATTCACTGTCCCGAATAATGCTTTCTGAGCACCTATTTGTCCCGGTCCCCTCCCACCCCCTTTTTTTTTTAATGGAACAAACATTGCATTCGAGTTCTCTCTCCCTACGATTTTAGGTTGGCAGAACTGCTAAGCACATTTTTAAAATAACAACAATATAGTGGAAACTTGATTTGTTATCCCTGTCTCCGAGTTAAAATTGACTCACATTTCGTGGGGTCTCGCATTTCTTTTTCCATTCAGGTGTCTTCGCGGGAAAGACATTTTCTATATGCAACGCCATGTCTCTTTCTGGCTCCACACCAATAGAAACTAGGACGTGTATAGCAAAATTCAAACAATTAAGAAATTACTTTAGTTGAGGTATGAGATCTTCCTTGTCCACTGTCTTTTAGTCATCTTGTTTTTTGGATACTACAGTTTAACATATTTGGTGAGAAAAATATTTGTTTTACTATTCATCATCATCATCAGGTCCTGTGCAGATTGGCGTTGGCTATTATGCTTCTCCAGAGTACACGATCTTTCATGCAGGCCATCAGCTCAGTTGGTGATCTCCTCTCACACCATCCCGTCAGACTGTCCAGTATCATTTCTCTTGGTCTTCCTCTGGATCTTCTTCCTTCTATTTTTACTGTTGTTATAATATTTTCTATGCCCCCTCTTCTCATTGCATGTCCTATGAAAGTACATTGTCTCTCTCTCATTTTCTGGACAAGATTTTTTGTCTCTCCAGCTCTTTTCATACAGTCTTCATTAGTTAGTTTTGCTGTCCAGGGGATTCGCAACATTCTTCTAATAAACCACATTTCTGCTGCTTACAATGATTTTTGTGCAGACTTGCCTATTGTCCATGATTCACTTCCATATAACAAGATAGGTCCAATGTAGCATTTTAGGACTCGTTTTCTAACATTCATTGATAAGGATATGTTGGATAATATGTTTCTCATTCTCTGAAATGCAATATTTGCTTGGCCTATTCTGTTCATAATTTCTGTTCTGCATTTCCCATCTGAAGTTATTACTGCTCCAAGGTATTTGAATTTCTGCACCTGCTTTAGAATAGTTCCGTTTAATTTAATACTGCATGTCGGTGGATTCTGTTTCTTAGATATAACTATAGTCTCTGTCTTTTTTCCGTTCAAAGTAATGCCTTTCTGTTCACTTTCTTTGGCGACGTTATCCAAGAGATTTTGCAGGTCTTGTTGGTTCTCAGCTATCAGTACTGTGTCGTCAGCATACCGAAGGTTGTTACTATTGTATCCTCCAATTTTTATGCCTGGTTCTGCGATGATCATTCTTAGAATATTCTCACTGTACAGAGAAAAATATGTCTGAAGATAGTACACATCCTTGTCGCACCCCTTGTTTTATAGGTTGATATTTTCCAGTTCTATTTTCAACTCTTCTTCTTCTTCGTTCGCCTCTACCAACAAGACCGCCCCACGATCCTACTGAATTTATGCCTGTGGTCCCCGAAAGGACCACACGGGATCCCCAAGAGGACCACATAGGGTTCAGAGTATCGCAGGGCTTGAGCCTGTATTCTTGGTGGGTCCCTGAAGCGGGATTGTTTTTTCAACTCAAATTGCTGCTTCTTGCTGCCAGTATAGATGTTTTACAATCCTCAGGTCTTTACCGTCTATATTGATATCTTCAAGCATTTTAATAATTTCATTATGTTTCACCTTGTCGAATGCCTTGGTATAATCAATGAAGCATAAGTAGAGATCTTTCTGTACTTCTAAAGCTCTTTCTGTTAGTGTTCGTGAAGCATAAATGGCATTGTGTGTTCCCTTTCCTTTAACAAATCCAAACAGTTCATCTGCTATTTCTATTTCTATTTTTATCTTTTTCCTTGTTCTTCTCATAATTATTCTCAGAAGTAACTTCGTTATGTGACATGAGAGGCTGACAGTCCAGTGGTTATCGCATTCCTTTGCACTATTACCTGTAACATAACTCTGAAAATCAATAATGTCGCTATGTTTTATTAATAATTAGTGACGATACTCAAACATCTTTTCTTTTTTCTGTCTGAGAAAAATGTCCTGGTTTTTCCTTACAGAATCTGGCAACCCTACCCTTCCTTTTCAATAAATATTAGAGTCAAACAGAAAAGGAAAATCATCATGATAGAAATGAGATTTATTAGGAGAATACTAAATGTGACAAGAATAGACCAAAATAAGAAATTACACCATCGGGGCAAAGGTTGGAGTATCACCAGTATTACACTATATCCAGAAACAGCAAAATCAAATGGTTTGGCCACATTACACAGCCTCAGTCAGACAGAATACTCCCCCCCCCCAACAAAAAAAACTAACACCAAGGCTTGTAGGTAACAGAGGAAGAGGCCACCAATGCAAAAGATATGGAGGGAGTAAATTACAGGCATCTTAAATGTCCTATTATGCGAAACTATTTGTCATGCCATATCAAGACATGTTATCCTTTCAAGACTCAATGTATATGAGAAAGAAAAGAGAAGAGTTTTTTTTAAAATTAAGTCTTAACTGCTGAACCATTTTAACCCACAGTAGTCATATATTTCAATTATTCTATTCTCTATTATTATTATTCTCTATTATCTATTCAATTCAAATGTAATATCCACCCTCATTTATGCATGGGAATGCTGGAAAACAACTAAAGAAATAGACACTAAGTTATGACTTTTTTTTAAACAAATGCCTAAGGAACATATTCGGCATCAAGTGGAACGAATTAAAGAAAAATGCAGAGATAAGACAAATGAGTGAACAACAACCAGTCTCATGGGTGATCAGGAAAAGGAGACGGACATATGTTGGTCGCGTGACGAGAAGAAACGATCAGAGAATCCCCAAAAAAAACAAGCTATCAAGTGGAACACAACAGGCCGAAGAAAAAGAGGCAGACCACGTGAAATTCTAAAGAGGACATTGTTAAGAGAGGCCAAATTAATAGGCATAAAATCCCTTGATGAGGCTGAAAATCTCGCAGAAAACAAGGAAAAAATTGGCGAACTACCTTGCGAGCCTCTGTGACGTTTAACGGCACTGGAAAGGTATAAGAAGTCAAATATTTCTGTACTGTATAGTCATTAAACGTGCTGATTTTATTTACTAACTTTGATGTTCATAGTAGTGTCCCCTTCATAAAATTGTCATCACAAGCATTTAAAAAAAATGACTGGTTGTAGATTTAACACTGCGGCTTTGCGTGTTTTTACTACGAACGCTGCGTGTAAACAGTGGCTCAAAGATCTAACATCAGTTCTGTGTGGAGACGTACAGAACAACATGGGGAAACCCCTGTTTCATATGCAAGTCATCATTCACATTTACCAATTTGTAATAAATAGGAGACTACGAGGCTCTCGTACTGTAAAGTAAGAAAGAGAACACAGTTTTTGTAGGATTAGACCTCGAAAAAAAAATCGCAGACAAAGCACTTTAGTGAGACTTGAGAGAAAGAAAAATCACAACAGAATTATCTGGGATTCCAACACGGACTCCGGTAGGACGAGCAGCCGTCTGGCCACGAGAGAACAGCGTACTATCGACTTAACCAACTAGCACCCCCCCCCCACACACACACACACTGCCCAAAAAACATGTGTTTTATTGATAGAGTCCGTGTTCAAGTCCCAGGTAATTCTCTTGTGATTTTTCTTTACCCCACGTCTCATTAAAGTGCTTTGTCTACGATTTTTTCGAGGTCTAATCCTACAAAACTGTGTTCGTACTTTACAGTACGAAAGTCTCGTAGTTTCCTATTTATTAAAAATTGATCCTTAAAACTATACCTGAAACTAACTTCATGTAATAAGTATTCGTTCGTTTGTTATTGTTGTTCAAGTTTGCACCAGACATGGCAGGAGACCGTGTGTATATTTGTCTAAAAAGTTGGTACCTGCTAGAGAAACTGAATCTAAACTACGGAATTTCTGTGTCACGATTCCTCGTATCTACTGAACAGTTACTAAAGACTATCAATAAAACACCTTTGGGCGGGGGGGGGGGTGCTAGTTGGTTAAGTCGATAGTACGCTGTTCTCTCGTAGCTAGACGGCTGCTCGTTCTACCGGAGTTCATGGTGGAATCCCAGGTAATTCTCTTGTGATTTTTCTTTCTTTCACGTCTCACTAAAGTGCTTTGTCTACGATTTTTTCCGAGGTCTAATCCTACAAAACTGTGTTCGCATTTACCAAGGGCGATAACCCGAGTAATCGGTTCCAGGACCCGGTTACACTGATACCGGTTACACTGATACTTACTAACGTGTACCCGAAATATTCGGTTCCTAGATGAGTAGTGCTCTGCTCTACTCCCCGGGTCTAGTAGAGAGAAGATACCCGGATGTTGGGGTACAGACTGGGTATTATAAGTGGGAATTATAAAAATTCAAAATACATCACTCGCAGTGCCCCTGACCCAAGCAAATTCAATGCAAGAATGCATTCTACACTTACGATCTAATAATAAGCAATACGTTTCATGAAAGCTATTTTATTCCCCTAGAATGTTACACATTCAAAGCGAACACGGGCACAGCTGTGTTGTTCGAGTACCCATATGCCCGACATGTTGTTTTAGGTCATTTGGCATTGGACCAATCAGCTTCCAGATAAAGAGGCGATGCTGTTGTTCCAGCCAATCGGCGTTGAGATAAGCAGACGACAGAGTTATTGTTGCCTTAGGGGTTCATCCATTCAATGTAGAGTACTTTCTTCATTCGAACTTGTTGAACGTTTTAATTTTGTAAAGATATTTTTTGAAAAAGAAACAGCAAATTCTGTGGTTGAAAATAATCAAAGTCCAGCTTAGAGAGTCCATGGTAAGTGCTGCTTTAAAAATTCAGCGATGTTTTTGTAGATGCGTTTGATGTGCAGCAGTCAACTGCGTCTACCACCGCTGTTCATGTGTGGATCAGATTCTATGATTCAGAGCATTTTTGGGGATGAAATGACTAATCCTATATGCATTTTGCTTCTAACATTAGGGTGAATTTGGAATTTACATTTAAGTGATTTACTTTAGGGGCTTTCGCAACGCCCGCAGCGGTTTCATGCCATTAGAAAGGGAGGTTGACACCGTTAGTTTGAAACCGCTGACTTGCCTGACCTTACATTCAAACATATCTTGAACTCAAATTTTAACAAGGGATCAAGGCTTTTAAGTGACGAAATCTTTCATTTCTTTTCACATTAATCGTTTGTGAAAGAAGGGTTTGTGACAGGGTTTTACCAGAAACTGTTAACAGGAAAGGTGATATTTCCGTTATGGCAGAAGAAAGGAACATGCATAGTGTTTTTGAAAAAAAAAAGTTTTATGTTTAGCCATCTTTTCATTGTTTTTCTAATAGTATTTGAAGCCCATCCATTCTCCTCATCAGTTATTGTTTTCTGAAGAAAGTTGTTAAATAAAATATGACATTGTTTCCTTGTTAATGAGCGAAACGCAACTATTTTTACCATAGATCTAAATCCTGCACAGTTACATATAGGTCTTTGAAAGACAATAATTTAATGTGACCTTTTTTTTAAAATGATGTACTTATTATTTATTTATGAAAAAAAAGACGTTAGTGATCCCCATCATCATCATGATGCTGATGTGCTAATAGTAATCATGGTTCTCCATATTGATTTCAGGCAGATTTCAGCCACATATTTTTAGAGATTCTCGGGGAAAAAATCTGTATGTAGGGTAAGGCACGGCACATCAGATACACTATACACATGGATGGTAGAGAACTGTGGGAAGAAATGGGATGCATATGAAGTGTCAGTCTTGTGTATATTAAATAAACCATGACTTTTAGGAGAAGGAGGGGGGAGTTTATAAGAATGATATTCGCTGTAATAACTTTTTTGTAATTATGAGGGGTGATTGATAAGTTCTCGGCATAAGGTACAACGGATTATTTGTGGACAACTTTTTGGGGTTATTTCTTAGCATAGTCCCCTTGCAAGTTTATACACTTAGTCCAGCGATCCTGGAGCATACGGATCCCTTCTTTGTAAAAGGCAGCATCTTGTGCCAGTAGAAAGTGGTCTACAGCATGAATGACGTCGCAAATTTGCGACCACTGAGCTCCTTTTTGAGTTTGATAAACAGGTAATAGTCCAAAGGGGCCAAATCTGGGTAATAAGAAGCTGGAAGCCACATTCATGAGTGGCAGCCATTGCCACCGCCGACTTGTGAACTGGACCATTGTCTTGCTGAAAGACGACTCCTCTCGTCAATTTCCCTTGACACTTTTCCTTCAGTTTGATCCACAGTTGCCTCATAAGATTAGTGTAATAGGCCTCAGTGACCGTTCTGCACTTGTGAAGATAGTCTACCAATAGCACACCTTCTGAATCCCAAAAGATGGAAGCCATCACTTTGCCTGCAGACAGAACCACCCTTGCTTTCTTTGGAGGTGGGGACCCATGTTTTTTCCACTGCTTTGACTGTTCTTTGGTTTCTGGTTACAGATTGCTGAAGAAACTTTTCAGGATCTGCAGAAAAATGGCCAAGATTGTCTCTTGACATGTTGAGACGCTGTCATTTGTGATCAGCCCCAAGAAGTTTTGGGATCAATCAAGCAGAGACCTTTGTCATTTGAAGATCATTGTGAATAATGGCATGAACACGTTTCTGGGAAATGCCCAACTCAGTAGCAATGTACCGCTCAGTTAGTTGTTGATCCTCCATTATCATGTCATGGATTCTGCTGGTGTTTCATTGGTGGTTACCGTTCTTGGTCTTCCTGGACGGGGATCATATTCCAGACTCCCCCTTCCATGTTTGAACTGAGCTGGCCATTTCTTCACTGTGCTCTAAGAAGGAGCACTCTCCCCTAGTCTCAACCATTTCCTCATGGATCTCCTTCGATGATAAGCCCTTGATGCAGAGGTAGCGAATGACTGCCCGATGAGAAATTTTCTCAATTTCTGCCACCCCTTACCACTTCATTAACCTGTAAAAAAAAATTGGTGACAGTTAATTTCTTGAAACTTGATGTTTAATCTTAAATTAACCTGATCTACAAATGCACATAATATCAACTGTGTGTTTCAAATATTTGTATCTTATGCCAAGAACTTATCAATCACCCCTCGTAATTGCTGTATCTTTGATGTTGAAAAAAAAACATTTTGCCAAAATATTGGCTGCTTATTGTCTTTGATTGCAGTACTTTTTGCAGTGTTTACTGGAACAAGAAACAGAACAGACATGAGTGTGTCAAATGATTGTGGTTTGTGTTACTAACTAACCATTTTCTTTCTCATTTGCCCTTACTGGCTTGTATGAAATGCTGCACACACATACATCACCACCTTTTTGTCTGTGAAGTAAAAAGTGCCTCATTATTTATTATGGTTTTTTTATTTGTTGTTGTCCAGGCTCAGGCCAGTTTTGGGCCTCCTTCTCTGCCTGTTGGCACTGAAGTGAGTGCTAAATATAGGGGAGCCTTCTGTGAAGCTAAAGTAAAAACAGTAGTGAGAGTTGTTAAATGCAAGGTAAATTTCTTTTGTTGTGCCAGTTACTCAGGTTTATGGAATCTTATGGGTTGTAAGTTGTTATAATTCATATTGCAGTTGTAAGTAGGATTCCTATGTTGTAATTCATATTGCAGTTATGATTTCTATGTTGCCAATGTATATTGTGTGGCTGCTTGATATATTCACGTTGATCTTCCTGGAACTGCATTCTTTGTTTTTTTTTTTGTTTTTTGGCCAGTAATGTGGTGGTAATCTTGAAACAAGCTTTAAGTGGGTTACTAGTGGCTTGTTTGAAATATAGGAGTAAGGTAAAGAATCAGATTTCTTTGTAGAAGCCACCATCACCACAAAGACCAGCTCTGATAGACTTGATGTTTGGTAGATGAGTTCACTCATCACTTTGCTATAAACCTGATGAAGTGATAGAATAGAGAGTCTTGACCAGTTTTGGTTCACTTGCATAGATAACTGTTTTGTAACTCTAGCACAATCCAGCCATCATGGCTGTCTTGTTGTACAAGTATTTTTTTAATGCAAGTATTAATCTTCATTAAAATTATGAGAAAAATATATTTTATTATTTTGATGTACAAAAAAAAGTAACTTGTGAAAAACATTAGTCAATGGTTGGTGTGTTTATGCACACACACAAAAACCCCAAAAATATTAAATAAATAGTTGTAGTTTACATTAAATTATTTGAATTATTTCACATAATTGCAAAAATTATTTTGCCTTACAATTAAGTTGATATAGCAAAAAAGTAAAGTGTTTTGCTTATGGTTATTTTACAAGTGTGTGTTGGTACAGCTCTGACTGGCTGGATTTGATATGTTGTTTTCAGGAGCATTCTTTTCCATCAGATTGTATTCTGAAGTAAACCTCCAGTTACTTAATTTTTTGTCTGCTGTGGTCTCTGCAATGAGAAAAGAGCAAGCATGATTTCAGAAAGGGAGAAGCTGTCTCGACCAGGTCTTTACTCTAAGAATAATACTTGAAGAACATATTGAAAACCAAAAACTATTAATCCTGAACTTCATAGATTTTAAAAAGGCATTTGATAGCATTCACAGAAATTCATTGTGGAGAATTTTAAGACTATATGGAATACCATCTAAAATTGTCAACATCATTAAGGATCTCTACAACAGATATGTTATTTGTGCAGTCAAGACAGAAGAAGGAATGAGCGAATGATCCAGATTGAAACAGGTTGTTTTTTTAAATGTTGCACAGATAAAACGTGCATTGATTGGGTACTTGGAACCCACATAGAAGATCTTGATTTTGCAGATGACATAACTCTTATCAGAGACAGTGTAAATTCAATGCAAGACAAAATAGATGCCCTGTATTCACTGGCTAGCAAAATAGGACTTGAATAACGAGGGAAAAAACAAAAATAATGAAACTTTCCGCTATTCAAGGAAAAATGTATGTAGAAGGAACAGCTGTTGAAGAAGTACACCAATATGCATGCCTCAGCAGCTACATAGACCAGGATGGTGACACCAGAAAGGAAGTTAGAATTGCAAAAGCAGCACTGACCTTCAAGAATCTTGAGAACATATGGCACTCAAAAGTTCTAAATACAAAAACCAAGCTAAGATTATTCCATTCAAATGTAATATCCACCCTCATTTATGCATGTGAAAGCTGGAAATAAACAACAAATTAGACTCTTTTGCCTAAGGAAAATACTCGGTATAAAGTGGAATGAATTCAGGAACATCACAGAGATAAAGCAGATGAGCGAACCTGTCTCATGGGTGATCAGAAAAATAGGATGGACGTAATGTCGGTCACATGATGAGAAGAAACAGAGAATCCCAAAACAAGCTGTCAAGTGGAACACAGCAGGCTCGAAGAAACAAGAAAACTTGGCTAACTACCATGTGAGCCCTGTGTGATGTTTAATGGCACAGGAAGGATGTAAGATGTAGTTCATCTGATTCTGTTCATATTTTGCCATCTTTTCTTTTGTTGCATTGTGTTATAACCAGTGATTGCGCTAGGATTTTGTGAAACGGGTTCAGTTGTACCTGTCTAAGTGAAGTATTTATATGAAGTACTTTCCAAAATACCAGTTTTCTCAAAACTACTATAGACTTTTTTCATGTAAAATTAAACACACTTTACACACATCAGTGGGAATTAAATGTTTTGCATGAAATTTTCTCTTACATATGGGGTGATTTAACCTTTACAAAATGCTCCAGTGCTGAACCAGAGTAAAAACTGGTGGATTCTGCCCTGTGCACATCATCATTTTACTAGCCTGATTATCCTCCAACCAATTTCGCTTTTTTGCTTTATGTAAACTAGTTACTGAGGACCTCCAAAAGTTTGGGTTTTTCTCTTTTTCTATTGTCAGTTTAGTATGATCACTGGCTTTAACATTTTTATTTTGAACAGGTAGTGATGAAAGACAGTCAGTCCAGCATTTTTGTTACAGATGAGGAAATTAAAGGTCCTGTAAAGGTATGAATCAGCTAACTTTTTTTTTTTGTTGTTGTTTGTTTGCTTTGTTTCCTTATATGAAGGTCAATATATGAAATTTATGACTTTATTTCTTATATGAATTTCAGAAATTTTGAAGTTTGTTGTTTTATTTCTTGTTTGTTTATGGCAGAAGGTGGGAGGTTTAGTGCCTTCTTTCTTTAACAAGTCATTTTATATCATGTTACCTTTTTTTTTTTTTAAATGTTACTTTTAAGACATGACTGATTATTGTAGATCACTGGTTCCCAGATTGCCATATGCAGATCACTCCAAACCTTTTCAGTCTGCCACCAGGCCACATGCAGATTACCTCCAAACTTTTTTTTGCTCAGTTAGTTCTTATATCTTCTGTTGCTCTCACCACACACCTTCCACTGCTGCCACTCCCACACCCCACCTCCGGATCCTCCCAATCAACCAGGGGGAGCCAATGCTGCTTGCTTTGGAAACCACTGTTGCAGATTTGTCATCCACACTCATACAGTATTGTTAGATCACCACATAATTCTCCACAGTGAGCTTTTCAAGCAGTAATACAAAATATTGAGAATTTCTGTTTGCAAGATTTTAGCCATGCGCTCTTTAATTCTTGTGGCTTGCCTGTTATTTCAGCTGGGATCTGTGGTGGAGGTGAAGCATCCAGACACAGGCCAGCCAGTGGAAGCAACCATCAGCAAATTGATAGATAACAGCACGTATACTGTTGGTGAGTATTGTATCACTTTGTAAATAAATGAGCCAGTGCAGTAAAGCTGTACATAGAGTCTTACTACTTTGCATACACAAGTGCTGTTGTTGCTTCCTGTATTTGCTAAGGCTCTTATCTTCTGTTTATATATTTGCATTTTTGTCTTTTATGATCATTATGGTCTTCCCCTGAAATTTTGGTTGCAGTACCCATCCGCCTTGCTCTCTTTCTCTTGTTTTCATATGCACTCAGCCTTGCTGAGTCCAGTCTGTATCATTATGTTGTCCACCCATCTGTATCACTGTCATCCTATTGCTCTTTTTTTTTTTTTTTTCCTCCTTCCAGCTTTTTCCTCAAATATGTTTTTCATTATTGTAATATGCTTCTTGCTGTGACTGAAATAATTTAAGTGTCTGGTTCTTATATTTCTCATTCAGTTTAAATGACTTAATACTGCCTTGTTGTTTTTTTTTCCCAGTGGAAATGAGCATGTTTTTACTAGGTACGAAAGTTGCTCATTCAATGTTGGTTCAGAGTGAAACTGGAAAATTTGTAATGAAAAATAACAGATGGAAGTGGACTATAACAGTATTAAAATTCTGCTAAGGTTTTGGGTTTTTTTTTTTTTCATAGCCAGTGTTCATTAATGAATTAGTTTTGTGTAATTTTTGTGGTTCAGTGAGTAAGACATCTGCTTTCTGTGCCAAGCGTATCATCATCATCATCATGTGCCGTGCCGACTGGCGTTGGCTATTATGCTTCTCCAGAGTACGTGATCCTTCATGCAGGCCATCAGCTCAGTTGGTGATCTCCTCTCACACCATCCTGTCAGACTGTCCAGTATCATTTCTCTTGGTCTTCCTCTTGATCTTCTTCCTTCTATTTTTCCTGTTGTTATAATATTTTCAATGCCCCCTCTTCTCATTGCATGTCCTGTGAAAGTACATTGTCTCTCTCTTATCTTTTTGACAAGGTTTTTTGTCTCTCCAGCTCTTCTCATACATTCTTCATTAGTTATTTTTGCTGTCCAAGTGTATGGTACTGGGATTTTATTTTATCTTTTAATGGTATCTTACCTTGTGCTGATTAAAATGGCAAAGAAAGTTTATTAGTGTGTGGCCTCTGGGAACAGAGTATATATGTTGATAAAGAGAATCTCTGATATATGCAAATTGTCAGTTTATTAAGAGAAAATAAATATTCACACATAATTCAATCTTGTGTATGTGGAATACCAACGAAAAAAAAAAGTTATTCAGTACTACATTGAACCTGCACTGTTACATGGATGCAAAGCATGGATAAGTAATCTGGAGCACTCAAAATCTACCGAAGATGTGGTTCCTGTGAAGAAGCATGAGAATACCATAGACAGTTGAGAAAACAAATGAAGAGGTGAAGCCGGGGAAAATTCAGAGCACGATCCAGATTTGTAGGACATATTTTGAGGAGAGGCAAACTGGAACACATAGTGACAATGGGAAAACTGGAAAGACAAAGGGACAGAGGAAGACACAGAAGCAATATACTTGACTGACTAAAAGAGTGACATAAAGCACAGTCCAACACACATCTTATAGAAAGAGCAATGGATAGATGGTTGTGGAAATCAGTGATGATCAGTGTCTGATTGGCATGGACCAGGGAGATGTGCAGAACTGCTTGACTTCATAGCAAGTGACAAAAAACAGTTTGGAAGGCATGAGGATGTGTATATATATTGTTAATATTTAGTTTTATATATAATTATACCAAAAAAAACTATTCATGCCTTTGTAAATAGTGTTAAAAACTGAAGTATGGGTAAGTATATAGAGCAAGATTTCATTATGTTGATTGTCATACCTTTCATTGTAGTTAGTTTTAACTGTGATACTTTGTTCATTCAGTTTTTGATGATGGTGATGAGAGAACTCTAAGGAGGACACAGTTGTGCTTGAAGGGAGAAAAGCATTTTATTGAGAGTGAGGTAAGTTGTTGGAATGTAGTCATGAGAGTTAGGTAAGTCGTTGGAAAGTAGTTGTAAGAATTAAGTAAGTTGCTGGAATGTAGTCATCATAGTCAGGTAAGTCATTGGAATGTAGTCATCAAAGTGAGGTAAGTGATTGGAATGTAGTCATCAGAGTGAGGTAAGTCATTGTAATGTAGTCATCAGAGTGAGGTAAGTCATTGGGATGTAGTCATCATAGTGAGGTAAGTCATTGGAATGTAGTTGCGAGAGTGAGGTCAGTCATTGGAATGTAGTCATCATAGTGAGGTAAGTCATTGGGATGTAGTCATCATAGTGAGGTAAGTCATTGGAATGTAGTTGCGAGAGTGAGGTCAGTCATTGGAATGTAGTCATCATAGTGAGGTAAGTCACTGGAATGTAGTCATCATAGTGAGGTAAGTCATTGGAATGTAGTCATCATAATGAGGTAAGTGATTGGAATGTAGTCATCAGAGTGATGTAAGTCATTGGATTGTAGTTGTCAGAATGAGGTAAGTCATTACAGTGTAGTTTGTTTTTTTTTTTTCTCTTTTTTTTAAAGATATTTCTTCAGAATGTGATTCGTGCACATAGCTCTTATAATGAATAAATAAAACGAGTATAGCTATATAAGTATAGTTACAATTTAAACAGACATTTTTTTTTTTTTTTTGCCAAATGATTTATGTAGTTCATCTAAGGGACAAGTTAAAGACTGCTATAAACATGCATAGTTAGAGCTTCTTCCAAAACACAGACACCAGGATCAAAGCTAGTTCATATGTTACAGACTAACTAGAGATATCTCAAGGATCAAAAATAGGCCATCATACTCTATTTTTGGCATTGTGTCTTAATTTGTATTGGTTTTCTTTTTTCTTTCTTCTTTATGTCTGCAGACTCTGGACAATTTACCGCTGTCACATCCTGAGCATTTTGGCACCCCTGTTTTACAGAACAAGAAAGCTAAGCGAAGAAATGAGTGAGTCAAATGATTCATAGCTTTCATTGTTTTTTTAACTTGTAACTTCCTTAATTCCTACAAAAGGTTTTATTTCATCCACTAAAAAGAAAGTTGTCAGATTAACATAGTTTTCACTATTGACCTCCACATTTCTGATACCTTTTTTTTTTTTTGGTAGTGAATTTGTTAGTTAATGATAATTTTATTTCTCAATTTTTTTTTTTATATGCATACATAAAGAGCCTTCCTTAGAAATGACAAAGGATAATGATAACAATGTAAATAAGACATTTATTTGTTCTAATTAGTGATAACCTCTCATTAATGTCTCTGAATCGTTTCTGCTGTTTATAAATGTTCACAACTTTCTCCTAAATGATCCATATCTTGAAGTGTATTCCTTAAAAATTTTGCAGTTTTAAGAAGAAAAACCATCTTCATAGTCATTGAAGATTTTAGAATTCAAAAAAAAAAAGAAGAAAAAAATTCTATTCACTGTAGATATATATATATATATACATATATATTCAATTCAAATGTAATATCCACCCTCATTTATGCATGCGAAAGCTGGAAAACAACTAAACAAATAGAAAAGAAATTAGACTCTTTTGAAAACAAATGCCTAAGGAAAATACTCTGCATCAGGTGGAATGAATTCAAGAACAATGCAGAGATAAGACAGATGACTGAACAACAACCAGTCTCATGGGTGATCAGGAAAAGGAGATGGACATATGTTGGCCACTTGATGAGAAGAAATGATCAGAGAATCCCAAAACAAGCTATCAAGTGGAACACAACAGGCCGAGGAAAAAGAGGCAGACTGCGTGAAACTCTGAAGAGGACATTATTAAGAGAGGCCAAATTAACAGGCATAAAATCCTTTGATGAGGTTGAAAGACTCGCCAAAGACAGGAAAAATTGGTGAACTACTTTGCAAGCCCTATGTGACGTTTAACGGCACGGGAAGGATATAAGATATATATATATAGCAGCAAAATATCCATCTTAGAAATTTGGCACAGTTGTCATGTTAGCATGCCTGAGCTAGCAGTAACTTTGCTATATCTCTCCCCGGCCACAGAAGGAAAATTGGCCAGTTGAGATTCACATGTTTTAGCCAAATTTATATTGCATTTAGAATGGCTCACATTGCTTAATGCCAAAGTGGCATAAGGAGACATTAATTTCAACTTCTTAGTTGCTTAGTATTTGTTGTGTTGATGAAGATATTTTGTTCTGTTTCTTCTTTCATTACTAAATATGTTATTGCTTTTTTTTTTTCCTTTTTTTTTTTTTTAAAACCAGTGATGAAAGTGATGATGAAGATGAAGACACAGAAGAAGAATCGCCTCGGCGTGCTATGTACCGTGGTCGTCATCAGGAGCTAGTTGGTAAACTCATGCTGGTGGACTTGCCCAATCGTAAAGGTTCAGCCATACCTGCTTTGGTTGTGTTGCCAGATGCCAATAGCCTCAGTGAAGTCAAAAATAGAGACCAGATTCTTGTGCGTTCCTTCAAGGACTCCAAATTGTAAGATGTTTTATTTTGTTAAATGTAATTTGTTGTATATCATCAGATATTGTTACAGAGTTATGCAGATTTTATTTATAGCTTGTGTCTTTGTACATTGTATCAATTTTTGTACAAGAATAATTTTTGAAGACTTGTAACGGAACTGATAAGAAGGGTGGGCGTATAGAGTAAAGGAAGCCCTTTATATGTAATGTTTTTGTTTTCTCTCTCTAGTATGACCATCACACGCAAGGTCTTGAAAGACTTCTCCAGGACAGTTGCTATAAAGAATGATGACAAAACTATGAGAACAGGTGTTTTTTTTTTTTCTGTTTTTGTTTGTCAAGAAAAAATGTTTTTAAACTAAAGCATAAGAAAGATATGTATTCATATTGGAAACTAATTCATGACCTGCAGTTTTTGTAACTAGAGGGTTGATGATGATGATGATGTGTAACATCAGATTTGGGTTCTTGTCAGTTCGGTGTAAAATTGTTAAAAATAGGTGTAGGGAGTGGATTACAGCAGTTTTATTTACCATATTGAAGAAGTAGGAGGTCGTGTTATGGAGAACGTACGTTTACAGTGCGTAGTCTTTGTTTTTGTTTTCATATGTTTACAGTGCGTAGTCTTTGTTTTTGTTTTCATATGTTTACATTGCCTAGTCTTTGTTTTTTGTTTTCATATGTTTACATTGCCTAGTCTTTGTTTTTGTTTTCATATGTTTACATTGCCTAGTTTTTGTTTTCATATGTTTACATTGCCTAGTTTTTGTTTTCATATGTTTACATTGCCTAGTCTTTGTTTTTGTTTTCATATGTTTGCACCTAGTCTCTGTTTTTGTTTTCATATGTTTACATTGATAAATATTTCATTGTTTGTTTGTTTAAACAGCCTTTGAAAAAGCTCTCCTGTATCATGATACCAAAGAGCTGCCTGTGGGGTGGGATAGGCAGGAGATGCTTGGATCTGATGTTGATGACAATGATGATGAAGATGTTGAAGATGAATATGTAAGTGTTTAGAGTCAGTAAAAGACTATAAATCTGTAAGCAACCGTGTTGAATTCTGTAATTTTGGAATAAAAACTTTAAAAATGAAGTTTTTGTTATCATAGGAAAGCTTAACTTGATGGTTGCAGCAGTAACATTAAGCAGAAGTATTTACTTGAGTATTAACATTAAGCAGAAGTATTTAGTTACAGTATTAACATTATTCAGAAGTATTTAGTTGCAGTATTAACATTATTCAGAAATACGTAGTTACTGTGATGATAGCATGTGATGCAAGTGAAACTGAGAATATTTGGGTGTGGTGTGTTGCTGTTCTGAAGCCTGCAAGATCTGAGCTCGAGTCCTCTGAACAAATGATGATGATGGATCTGACGGATAACTGACAGCTTACTGTCGTGGCAATATGTTATGTCCTGAGGAGTGTGCAAGAAGACTGGACGAAGCACTTACAGCGAGTTGCAGTACCAGGGCTACTTAGTAGCTTCACCTTGTTCATCAGGGTCTTGTGATGTGCTTTCTTACCAGGGGCCTGTGAGAGGAAGAGGACTAGAGTTTTGTATCTAACACTACAGTTGATTCTTTGCTGTCTATGATAAAAGAGTAAACAGTGTTAAGAGTAAACAAAGTTAATATTATGGAGTTAAAGGTTGGGTCTTGGTATACCATGCAAGAAAATCACATGATCTATAGGGAAGTTAATCTTGTGATAGTTGGTGTATATTTGAGCATTGTGTTACAATATAGAGCATGATTTCATTGTGTTCACTTGTTCTTGTTCACCATCACTCCCTGGAACTTTGAGTAGGATCATTTTTCCCTCTGATGCAATGGGAGTGTTGGGACACATTTACAGTGAGGCTAAAAAAAAAAAAAGGCAGGAAAAGATAATGTGTTTATTGGCTGGCTCCACCACAGTAGGGACCATAGTGATCCCTGTGCTGCAGTGTCCAGGCTGATTTGTTACTGGGCGCACAAATGGAGAAATGGGACAGGGTCTTGGCCAGCTGTGGTTCCCTGACAACTGTGGCTTATCACTCTGTTGCAGTCATTGTTGCTTCCTTGTCATGTATAGGCAGTGACAATATTTCTTAGTCTTGTTTTTGATATTCATGCATTCTATTTATTATGGGAATTATCGGGATTCTTTGTATATGTATTAATGCCAAATCATGATCCCTGTGAATAAAGACAGCAATGAACAAAGGTAAGCAGGAAACAGTATCTTAATAACATCTTTGAAATGGTGAGAATTTAAAACCCGAAACACTAGATTGGGGCTCATGGTCTAGAGAGTTGAGGAAGTTGAGTTTCTGCATTTTTGTAACTGATGAGTGTTCCTTTTGATGACCTGAGAAGTTGTCTGGCTGTGTTTTCTTGTCTCTGTGACTCGTTTCATTACTTGTTATGTGTTTTCAAAATGTTTGCTGTTTTCAGTGTTGTATTTGTTTTCAATTTCAGGCTTCTGAAGATGAACCTTTTGAAGAGAAGGATAGATTTGTTGCTCAACTTTATAAGTTTATGGAAGAAAGGGGCACGCCAATCAATAAAGGACCATGTATTGCTAATAAAGATCTTAACTTATACAGGCTGTTCAAGATAGTTCAGAATCTTGGAGGATACAATAAGGTATGAGACTGATTGTAATAAGATGTCATACTTTATGTTACTGGGGGATTTTGTTTAGGTAGAAGGGAGATAACATATTGGTGATAGTTTAATGTAAAACCATCCTTGTGATGTTTCATTCTTATATTTGAGTATGGGAGTGATTGAATCAGTGACAGCATGGCTTCTCTGACTGAAAGGCCTGTCCCCACCACTATCACCTTCTGGTTAACAAGGGATTGTGTTTAGGCAGTTGTGAAAATGAACCTGTGATTTGTCTCATGTAATGCAGGCTTTAAGTTTTTGTTTGTTTTTTTTTTTTAATTGGTGGTGACAGTGAAGATTTAAAAAAACAACAACTATGCAGCAGCACCTGTCTTAACTTCCCAGGATAGGCTTAAAAGGTTTCTTATCAGGCTCCACCACCTTGGAAGTCATTCCCCCACCAAGTGTTGTGTAGCATAGAGGTAAGATATGGTATTCAGGATTTTGGTTTGCAGGCTGTAATTATAAATCTGACACCATCATTTATTCCCCCAGATGTCAGTAACTTGTGCTAATTCTTGCCACTGTTTTCTGCAGGTTACGAAGGAGATGAAGTGGCCAGTTGTGTACAGCAAGATGAGCTTGCCGTCGCTCCACCAAAACCCAGCACACCAGATCAGAACCGCGTACAAGAAGTAAGTCTGATCAAGATGACTGAAGCCTACCGTGGAGAAACTTAGTGCTGTTGTACCACACAGGCATCTAGGGGTGTGGTTTTAGTGGTATATTGTCCTTGACCTCCTTTTCAGCATGTGAGAGATTGATGTTAGCATCAAGCATTGGCCAGTTTTCCTTCCAGAAGAGTTTCTAGAGTCTTAGGTAACAGCTGAAGCACATCTGTTACTTTGAACCACTGACCTTGTCATGAGAGGACAAATGCACTAGTCACTGTACTACTTAGGTGCCCTTTCCATGGAGAAGAGTTCATAAAATGAGCAGGATCAATATAATATCAATTTTAACGACACTGACAACAGCAGTATAGTTGTCTGTTCACACAGTTGTAAAATAAAGTGAACTAGGCGAGTGAAAATGAGGTTTATTTTTTTTTTATCCCATATTCCAGAAAATCCCCACCACTGTTGCTAGAATAGCCATGTGATGGACATCTGAGTGAATGAGGAAGATAGACCCATCAGGACAACCCTAATGAAGAGCTGCAGAAGGAGAGATGGCTGGAGCAAACTATAGAAAGTGGAGAGAATTTTTCTTCATCCCTGGAAGATGTGAAAAGACATACTTGAATGGTGACTGCTTTATTGATCAGTGTACACCGACACAAATGAATGTTGAGTGAGATGTATCTCCTCAGTTGTGCAGAAACATGGATGTTAAACAAGAAAACATGTCTTTGAAAATGATGATATTTAGAAGAATGAGGTATTTTTAGACAGAAAAGGAGACAAATAAAGTTCTGAAACAACTGGAATTGAAAGGAGAGGAGAAATAGTGAAAAACATTATAAGCAAAAATTTTAGAATTTTCATTATAAGTTTGGATGTAATAATGTACTGAAAATATTCATTTGTGAGAAATACAACAAAATAAAGAGCACAGTGACAGCAACAAAGTAATGGACATTGTCAAGATGGTCAGGAGACTATGGCTGTACAGGCCAGAATTTCAGCTCCAGATCTGACTTTGACTTCTTAATGCATTTCTGCTGAACCATATTCCACCCGACACTTTTCCACACTCTGAACCCTCTGTATCTTCCACTCTTTTAATGTGGCCTTGCAGGAGACATACTCAGATGAGAGACAGGGGGGGATTGGAGGTCCTGCACAGTGAATTTCACTATTAAAGTAACACAAGGTGATAATTTTTTTAAAAATTTGGACCATCATTTTTTAATTGGTGGCTCACTTTATAAACTGTGCGGTCACGGGAAATGGTGGGCATCCCGGTAAAGTTTGTCTGTTATTTTTATGTTCCCTCTCATAGGTACCTTGATGCTTTTGAGACATTTTACCGCAAGCTCGGAAGCACTATGGGAACAATGAGTCGACCAGGGAGTTCCAGGCAGAATTCTGGAGGTCGAAGTATTTTAAGCTTTAGAGCTAAAGACAAGAGCCCTAAGTCTGTGAAACTTCCTGAAAAGGTCGCCCAGGTGAGCTACTGATGTTATGTCAGTTAAAGAGCAATATTTTTGTCATCTATAAATGAACTGAATTGTACTTAAGTTTCATTGTAGTGATGATTGTTGTTCCAAAGTTCTGTGGGACCCAGGGAAATAAAACATGATGATGATGAATAGTGGATTGCTGCTTACGCCACCACCACCACACTCCCTACTTCCAAGAAAATACAAAGCAAAGATCATATTGATCTCCACATTTCATGTCAGGCTGTTGTGACACTCCAAGTTAACAGGGAGCACTGTGAGACAGTAAGGCAAGATCATAGCCAGTTATGGTTCACCAGACCTACCATCAGATCTGATGCAATCGCTGCAGCTGTATACTTTTAATTCATGCCCATTAAAAAGCATATTTCTTCATCTGTGTTCTTGAAAAATAACTAATGAAGAATGTATGAGAAGAGCTGGAGAGACAAAAAAGCTTGTCAAAAAGTTAAGAGAGAGACAATGTACTTTCATAGGACCTGCAATGAGAAGAGGGGGCATGAAAATATTATAACAACAGGAAAAATAGGAGGAAGAAGATCAAGAGGAAGACCAAGAGAAATGATACTGGACAGTCTGACGGGATGGTGTGAGAGGAGATCACCAACTGAGCTGATGGCCTGCATGAAGGATCGGGTACTCTGGAGAAGCATAATAGCCAACGCCAGTCGGCACGGCACATGATGATGATGATGTTCTTGAAATGTTCAGAGGTTTTGTTCATAAATCTCTCATTTTTCTGGCATAAAAGATCTGTAATTGAGTGTGTGTGGATGATAGTGGAAGGTAAATGCTATGTTGTTTGAAGTTGTATTCATGCTGGTTATGTGCTGTATACATTGCCGCTGACTTTATGTGGAGTGTCTGACAGCATGAAAGCCAGAGTGTCAGAAGGGCATGTGTGCGTGCCTAAGTCTTCACCCTTTGAAGGTAAAGTTTACTCTCTCTAACATGCATCTTTTGTATGTTGCTCTCCAGAATAAAGATGACATGGAGACCTTGAAACAAAAAGCGGAGGTCAAACCAGAAGATAACCAGGATGCGGTTAGTGTAGCATCAACAGATGATGGAGATGTTGTCGTGCGGAGAACTCCTCGCAGGGATGCAAGGATCCAGTCACTTAAGGAGGAAGGCAAAGAGAAAAAGGAGGAAGTGGAAAAAACAAAAAAAGAGGATCCTCAAAAGAGCAAGAAAGAGGATCCTCAAAAGAGCAAGAAGGAGGATAAAAAAGATGAAAGTTCTGGTACAAAAAACAGAAGAGAAGAAGTAACAGTGTCAAAAATTAAGAAAGAGGAACCCACTTCGGGAGCAAAGTCCAAAAAGGAAGAATTGATCAAAGCTAAAAAAGAGGATGATAATAAAAAGGAAGAGAGAAAGTCAACTAGAAAAATCAAAGTGGAGGAAGAGAAGGAAACAGAGAAAGGAGATAACAAACCAGTGAGAGGAGCTAAGAAGCAAAAAGAAGATGAAAAGAAAGAAGAAGCAAAGCAAGAACCAACAACTCCAGGGAATGATTCACCTAAAAAGAGAGTAAGTTGAATGCAAACTTGTCATGGCCTCAGCTCTCAATAATTTCTAGGGTTTTTTTTTTCCCAAGCTTTGCCCATTCTTAGCTGAACTAGATTTTTTTTTTCATGCAGGAATATACATATCCTTCATTATAGTTGTGCTTCCTTGCTTAGAGTGGTCAGATGCAGGCAGATTCTTCGTCTAAATCCCTTGAACTTGATCTTTTATGTTCTTTGCAGCCAGCGTGGTGAAGGTGTTGTAGCACAGCATCATGTGGGATTGGGATCAGATTACACTGGCTGTTTTTTTTTTCAGTACCAGCATGGAGCTAAAAATGCAGAGTGTGTGTAGTGCTTCTTTAGCAGACTCCACTACCACAGGGCCTATAGAAATCTCTACCCCATTAGCCCAGCTAGGCCTTATACTGGGAGCACCAGCTTAGAGATGAAATGGGGGTGGGGGTCTTTATTGCCTATGGTTTACTGACCCTTATGCAGATATTTCGGCTGTGGATCACTGACTGCCAAATCAAACAGATGGCACCTGTTCATTGAAAGTGGCCTGCAGTTTTCTTGCAGCTGGTTTCACTTACATCTTTCATCCTTTATCGTGCTGTTACGTCACATACAGCTCGCATAGAAGTTTACCAAGTTTTTTTTTCTATTTTCTGCGAGTTTTTCGCTAGTTCCAAATCATGAAGTCCAAATTTCAAATGTAAAATTTCATGTCCATATTCTTTCATTACCGAATACTGGTAAGTAATTTCCATGAGTCAGTCTATCATGCTACATTGATATATGTGTGTGTGTGCGTGCTGTGTGTATATACAAATGTATATATGTATATAATTTTATTAACTCTTTCAGTGCGTTTGATCATTATAGTGACACTTCCGGATGTGTTCTGGAGTGCGGGAGTAAAAACACGAATCTTGGTCTGTAAGGGGGCCTAGTTGTAAAACGGAATGGAAAACAGTATTTCCATGTACTTCCGTATACTTAATATGTTTCAAAGTATAGCTAAATGAATGAAAATTTCATAAATGCAGAGTCTTTTAGGAAAAAAGAAGTAATGTGATGTTTTTAGACACTGATTGTGGCCAGCTCACCATCGGCGAGGTCTAGATCTGCACTATTTACCATCTGAGATGTGTAGATCTACTTGTCGATCTCGTATTATGATTCTGTGTTGCATTCTCGCTGAATGAGTGTCTGAACTAACCTCCTAACTACTCTTAACTACTTCTCCAGTCGTCTAAATATGTCTAGATTTACTTAGAAAACATTCAAGATCAATGGGGTGGCCATAAGTTATGTCCATACCCCTATCTACATCGTCAAAAATTGAAAAATTTCCATGCTTCTCTTCCTTTTTCTCGCTTGGCATCGCTCGTAACTAGGCACTCTTTCGCCATTTTGAAAAGTATCACGGACGAAATATGTACAATCTAAATGTTACACCGGTTGTTTTTATTGAAACAAACAATTGTCACTATAATGACCATACAGTAGCTTCGGGATACCGGAAGTGTCACTATATCAACCAAACACACGGAATGAGTTAATAGGTGTCATGCTGGTGGACATTAGCAGTCATGCTTTTCTACAAATCTCAGTCTTTGATATTTTTCCATCAACTCAGTGATTTTTTTATTGCATCATCACATTAGACTGACCATGATTTGATTTTCTCTTGGTCTGCCCTTACCTCTCTTCGTCTTTCCTATTGTTATGAAGTTTTCAAGCCCTCCCTTTCTCATTATGTGTCCAGTGAACGATGACTAATGTTTTCTTATGGATTTAATTAGATTCATTTCTAAATTGCTTTTGTCACATTCCCTGTTTGCCATCTGATTTCCTTAGTACTCTTAGCCTGAAACACATTTTTTTCTGAGAAAGAGAAATGAATATAACAGTTGAGAATGGGAATCAGTACCAACAGAAAGATCTGTAATTTGTACAAAGAACCATCAGTCACCTCCAGCATAAAAGCTAACACACTACAGTGGCTGCTGGATCATTCTTTAGAATGGAAGAGGGTCATGAGACCAGAGTCAAATATACACAAGAAATGGATGAGATGAAATGACAGACAAAAACAAAAAAAGATTGTGGAAGAAGACTTAAGAGAACAATACAGAAAGGCAAGGAGCAAAGGTTCTGTCTTCAGCAATGAGTATTTAAGACTTAGAATGCTGAAAGAGATGTATAAGCTTAGCCAATCTAAATGAAACATTTATCATAATTTCTAGTTTTTGGCTGTTGCTTAATTTTTTTATGGTCCAAAGTTATGTATGGTGGATATAATACATTATCTCAAGTATAGTAATGGACTGCTTGTTTCCTTATTTAAGGAAAGTTGACTTTCTGTCATCCAGTGCGCTGTGCTCAGTCCAGCTGTGAAAATAGGAACCTGACACATGGGTTAGGGATTGCCATTGAAATTGAAGAATATCTGCCTGCAAGACAGGACATGGTGGAATGCTCTGTACATGCAACTGTTAGTGCATTATAAGACAGTATAATACATGTCTGTGCTCCCAAGTTCATAAAGTGAACAAATAAAGTAATTTATTTTCCTGATTAAGCAGTGCAGTTTTCAAATGTCTGGGTTCGAATAATAAATATATTATTTCCTTTGCCAAGGTGACCAGGCGAAAATTGCTGCCAGCAGAAGTGAACAATGAGCCCGAAATAAAAGAAGAAGAAGAAGACAAGAAAGAACAGTCTAGGAAAGCTGCCACAAAAGAAGCAAAAACAGTTGAAAAGAAAGACAAGGAGATACCAAAAACTCTGGAAAGAAGAGATAGTCATGGTTTAGACAAGAAGGAGCCACCAGGGAAGGCGTCTGAAAGAAAAGAAATTAAACCTTTAGAGAAGAAGACAAGGAGCATGGAAGATAAAAAAATGAGGAAGGAGAAGAAAGGCAAGGAGGATGGAGAAGAGGAAGGTTCTGATGACAAGTAAGTCTCTGTCTGTCTGATGACAAATAAGTCTCTACCTGTCTTTATTTTTTTTTTTTTTTTTGTAAAATGATTTTACTGATTGAAAGAAGAAGAAGAAAAAACAGCAGAGGAGCAGCTTTGTTCAGGTAATGGACACACAATTGTAACATTTTATCTTAATGTCTTCTTCAGTCAAGACAAGTCAACAAAGAGTCAAAATTACAAACAAAATTTAAATGATCTAAAATGTTCAGAGATTAAACTGTGGTAGAGGATTTTGAGCATGAGTTAATGCAGATATACAGGATGCCAGTGTCTTGGTTTGCTGCTGATCATTAATTTACTAGAGTGCAAGTGGGACAGCAGTTAGTAAAGCTAATTAGTAGAATTATTTTGATCAGCTGACTTCATGAAATTGGTAAGTTGATAGATTAATCATAGACTGTTGCTCGCATAAAGTTATTTCCACAACTCTGAATCCTCCTCCATCTCCTCCTCATCCTCCTCCCCTTCCTTTTTCTTCCTGATTCACCTCCTCCTTATTCCATGCTCAAAAGGATATTAATGCATGTGTGTGAAGCAGGGACCGCATATTTGTAGATATATGCCATATGATAGTAGTCACATGTGAGTTGTGTTTGTCAGCTGAAGATTGTGGATTAAGGGACTTGTTCTCAGCACATTCTGGTTGACTCAGCTATAAAAAATGGGTACTAAACATGCTCATTTAAGTGAAAGACTACCTGCAGGATGAGACACACCATATTAACACAGTACACTTTACAATCGATGCATGAAAGGAGTTTAGGATACCGTTTAAGAGTCAGTGTCATGAATGTATGACCATGATAGAATCCACCACAGGAGGTGAACATGATTAAAGAAAATGTGTACATTTTTTTCATTTTACAAAAGTTTTTCTGTGCTCTTAGTGTTTGTGTATTTATCATCTGTCTCTGACATGTTGTTTTCTTTAAATGTCATCCTTCTGTAACACTTGGAAGCTGAAATTATGACACTATGCAATAACACTTTGTTGTCAGCAAAACCTCCACAAATTCTGCCTGCAGTGAAGAAGAGGTAGATTCAGACCAGGACAAGCCAGAGAGCAGTCTCAAGCATGACTACCCCATTGGTTCCAAGCTAAGGGTGAAGTATGGCCGGGGGAAAAATCAGAAGATCTATATAGCAAAGGTAAGACCACTCACATCCAGGCCTGATTGTCCTAGCTGTAGTTTTTGGGTAGTGAAGTAAGTTACTACAAGACTGATTCTTCATAAGTCTAGTGATGAGATAAACAGTTTATAAGTCTAGTGATGAGATAAACATTTTATAAGTCTAGTGATGAGATAAACATTTTATAAGTCTAGTGATGAGATAAACAGTTTATAAGTCTAGTGATGAGATAAACAGTTTATAAGTCTAGTGATGAGATAAACAGTTTATAAGTCTAGTGATGAGATAAACAGTTCATAAGTCTAGTGATGAGATAAACATTTTATAAGTCTAGTGATGAGATAAACAGTTTATAAGTCTAGTGATGAGATAAACAGTTTATAAGTCTAGTGATGAGATAAACAGTTTATAAGTCTAGTGATGAGATAAACATTTTATAAGTCTAGTGATGAGATAAACATTTTATAAGTCTAGTGATGAGATAAACAGTTTATAAGTCTAGTGATGAGATAAACAGTTTATAAGTCTAGTGATGAGATAAACATTTTATAAGTCTAGTGATGATATAAACAGTTCATAAGTCTAGTGATGAGATAAACAGTTTATAAGTCTAGTGATGAGATAAACATTTTATAAGTCTAGTGATGAGATAAACATTTTATAAGTCTAGTGATGAGATAAACAGTTTATAAGTCTAGTGATGAGATAAACATTTTATAAGTCTAGTGATGAGATAAACATTTTATAAGTCTAGTGATGAGATAAACAGTTTATAAGTCTAGTGATGAGATAAACATTTTTCTCAAGGGTGGGGGTAGCATAATGCACATATATAAAGATATGAGTTGCCATTTGTTTGGTATCTCAGGTGGTTGCACTGTAAACCCACAAACATACAAATACATTTTATTTTCTTGTAGAAAATTGTTACAGTTCATGTGTTATTGCATTTTTTAAAAATACTTTATTTGTGAATGTATTCCACTAACTGTTGTGCACAATGCACAATCTGATGATGTAAAGATACTGCATGCAGCTTTGCTATTTTGTATTCTGCAGGTTGTAGACTTTGGCAAAGATGGAGTACATAAAACATATCTAGTACATTATGCTGGATGGAACACAAGGTTTGTTTGTTTTTTTTTTTTAAGTGTGTACCGTTTCATGTCTTTAATGTCTCCACTGTTTATTAAAGTTTAATAGGAGTATATTATGAGCCCCATTAAAGATTAATGGGGGTACATTATGAGCCCCATGTCAGTTTGCCACAGAAAAGCGGAAATTTTTCTGCTTAGTCCCAAGTTAAAATTATTTAAAAACCCAAAGAGACTGATAACTCATTATTTTCTCAAGTTACTTCAAACAAATTTTTTTTTCTAACAGTTGGAAATTCTGCAGGTGAAGCATAGCATAGTTTTTTTTTTTTTTCTAAGAGATAAGTGAGAAAGGGTTATAACATCTGGTAAAAGTGGAGTTATAATAATGTAACATGTGATTATTGTAACATTATTATGAAATAAAGTATGATTATTGTAACATTATTATGAAATAAAGTATATATTATAGTTTATAATCTTAGCCAGTTTTTTTTTTTTTTAAAAATTTTTTTCTGCTATATTTTTGAGTTTAGGATACAGGCATAAATGGGTTTGGTCAGTCATATATGTGGGTTCAGTCAATCATATATGTGGGTTCAGTCAGTCATATATGTGGGTTTAGTCAGTCATATATGTGTGGGTTCTGTCAGTCATGTGTGGGTTCAGTCAGTCATGCGTCAATTCAATCAGTCATGTATATACATTCAGTCTATCTCATACATGGGTTCAGTGAGCGCAGCAAGGCTGTTAAAAATATCACATGTTAAAAATTTTATGAGAGAAAAAAGAATTTGGTAACATGATACGATGTGAATATCATTCTTGAGACCCCTGATCTCTGAATGCCCTTATATGATAGATTTTACTGTTTTTTGTTTTTTAAAAAATTTTTTTTTCCTTTCTTCACTTGTAACGTCTGTTCTTCTTTCCTTTTTTTTTTTTTAATATTCATTTTCTAGGATCAACCCGCCCTCTAAAAATGGGTACCAGAGAAATCTGGGAAGGTAAATGCTGCCAGGTGTGATACTGACATCACACTTTCATGTGCTGAAGGTCATGGAAATACAGACCTAATACCATATCCCAAATATGTCATAATGGCATGGAAACAGGAATTTTATTCATTTTCTTTTTGTTTAATGTAAAATGTCACATGTCATAATACAGAGACAGAAAATCACCTGATATAAAGCAGGCTAATAAATTTGTTGAAAAACATTTTAAAACTTATGCTTCAAAATGTTCAGGAGAAGGTTATGCAAGCATTTTGTGTCTCTAGAAGCATCATTTCAGTCCGCATCCTGACATTGTTACCTTTATTTTTTTTTCTTTAAGATTGTTTTCATTACTGGGACTTTATAGCCATAGATCATAAACTGTCAGTAGCAGATTTGTTAACTGAGACTTTGGTAAGACCTGTAATAATGAATGTGCCAGTGGCTCAGCTTCATAAGTATCTAGTCACCAGAAAAGTATGTTAGAAATCCGCAGTTATGCCCACCTTGATCTCATGTTGTCTGGCAGATATGACGAGTGGATTCGTCCAGACAGGGTGGTCTCTGTCTTGGACAGACCTGAGGGATCCAAATCAAGAACGCCACCGCTGAGGTCGTCATCTGTAAGTATTTCTTTGCAGTGCAAGTGGTCTTGCACATCTACTAGGATTTTCAAAGTTTCTATATGTATGTTCCCATTCGATGTTTGTTTCAGACATGAAACTTCCTTCTTCTCTCTTTCTTCCCCCCCCCCCCCCCCCCCCCCCCAGCTTTTCCATGTTAAATGATGATTATGATGTTAACTTCACTCCTGTTACTGATTTTTTTTTTTCCTGCCTAGTTATCTAGTTAGGAAGAGAGTGCTACAGTGTTAATTCAACTAGTCCTGTTTTATGGATACAAAGCCTGGATGGTCAGTAAAGATAACAAAGAAGGCTGGAATCAACTCAAATGTGGTTCTTAAGAAGGTACCATGGACAGTGAGAAAATCTAAGTTCTGAAGGAGGCACAAGAAGCAAGGAAAATTATAACAAAGATCAAAACAAACAATCCATTTTTGTGGGGCATGTTTGGAAGAGAGGTGTGTTAGAGCACCTAAAAACAACAGGAAAGGTAGAAGAGACAGAGGTAGACAGAGAGAGAGAGAGAGAGAGAGAAAATGTTTGATAATTTGGCATCCTGACACAGGAAATACTCAGTGACAACCCTGTTAAGATGCACGAGGGATCAAGGTTTATGAAAAGACATGATGTCCTGCGCCTGTTGGCATAGACCTTGAGAGGGAGTTACCTACTGTCTTTTACAAGCCTAGTAGAAATAAGTGACTTTGGAGATTGTTTTCTTATGAGACTTTTTATCTGTTACATTCACAGACATGGCAATGTGTGTTTTCTCCCCATTTCAAGAAGAATCTGGTGTTTACTCAGTTTTGCTAATAAAAGTGTATTAGGTCCTCATTTTTTGATGGGAGCAAGATGCTGACATATCAGACACCAATTGCCTTACATGAACAGTCAGCATACTTCGACTTTACTATTTCGTGGTGTCTTTGACTTTTTAAAAAAGTCTTAGACAACCACAGTTCTGTTGTTCCTAGTGACTTTGTTGTGTCTAGTGACCCGGTTGTTCCTAGTGACCTTGCTGTGCCTAGCAACCTTGTGTCCAGGGACTTCGTTGTTCTTAGTAACCTTGAGTCCAATAATCTTGTCATATCAAGTGACCTTCCTGTGTCCAGTGACCATCTTGTGCCCAGTGATATTATTGTATCAATTGATCTTACTGTGTCTTACTTACAAGTAATCTTGTATCAAGTGGCATTACTGTGTCCACTGACCTTGTATTAAGTGACCTTCCTGTGCCCAGTGATCTTGTTGTATTGAGTGACATTGTTATGCCCACTGATCTTGTTATATTCAGTGAACTTGTAATGCCCACTGATCTTGTTATATTCAGTGAACTTGTAATGCCCACTGATCTTGTTATATTCAGTGAGCTTGTTATGTCCACTGATCTTGTTATATTCAGTGAGCTTGTTATGCCCACTGATCTTGTTATATTCAGTGAGCTTGTTATGCCCACTTATCTTGTTATATTCAGTGAGCTTGTTATGCCCACTGATCTTGTTATATTCAGTGAGTTTGTTATGCCCACTGATCTTGTTATATTCAGTGAACTTGTAATGCCCACTGATCTTGTTATATTCAGTGAACTTGTAATGCCCACTGATCTTGTTATATTCAGTGAGCTTGTTATGTCCAGTGATCTTGTTATATTCAGTGAACTTGTAATGCCCACTGATCTTGTTATATTCAGTGAGCTTGTTATGTCCACTGATCTTGTTATATTCAGTGAACTTGTAATGCCCACTGATCTTGTTATATTCAGTGAGCTTGTTATGTCCAGTGATCTTGTTATATTCAGTGAACTTGTTATGCCCACTGATCTTGTTATATTCAGTGAGCTTGTTATGTCCACTGATCTTGTTATATTCAGTGAACTTGTAATGCCCACTGATCTTGTTATATTCAGTGAGCTTGTTATGTCCACTGATCTTGTTATATTCAGTGAACTTGTTATGCCTTATGCAGTTAGTGAGGTAGGGATATCCCCTATCAAAGGAGAAGTAAGACGCCTCCTTATCTCCTCAGTCTACAGGACACCCTTGGGCAAGGTGGAGTACCTGTATAGCCTCCTGATCAGGGTGACATGAAGCCATGGGAGCAGGTGGTGGATGGAATGAGAGAGCAGCCGACAGATAATGTTGATTATGGTCACCATTCTATGATGGTAGGCAGATGATCTCAGTGTAGGGACAATGGCTATGATCACTGACTAGTACAGTCACTGCCCGTAAAGAAAGCAATGGTAAACTATCTTCTGAAAATATACCAAGAAACCCAAACAGCAACATGGAAGGTCAGATAGGAAAAAGATCTGGTGGTAAGGCCCTCAGGCCAGATAGATCTAATTTTAACACTGGGGAAGAGTGTGAGACAGAGGTCAGTACTAGTAATTGTGATGACGGACAAAATCCTGATGGTGTTACTAAGGAAAACCCTTGCATCAAACTAAAAAAAAAAATAAGAGTAGGAACATGGAATGTAAGAAGTGTGTATGAGGGGAAGTATCAAATAATGAGTGACGAGATGAAAAGAACAGGGATACACGTTTTGGGAATCTGCGAACGTCTATGGAAAGGATCAGGATACGTCAAGAGCGAGAATGATAATATCTTTATATACTCTGGTGGAGAATTAGGAGGAAAGAATGGAGTGGCTTTTTACTTGGACAAATCAACATAAAAAGCATTACTAGGTTACAATTCAGTAAGTGACAGAATCCTCACAATCAGACTTAAGGGCACTCCTAGATATGTAACAATCATCCAGATATATGCACCTAGATCAACAGCAGAAGAAGAGAAAAGTAGAAGACTTTTATATAACACCCTGCAAACGACGATAGACCAGGTACGGAAAGATGATATTGTATTAATAATGGGGGATTTTAATGCAAAGATTGGTACAGAAAGGGCAGAAGATGAAGGACATGTTGTAGGGAAATTTAGCATAGGACATAGAAATGAGGCAGGTGACAATCTATTGGCATTTTGCATGGAAAATGAGCTAATGATTGCTAACACACAACATCCAAGAAGACTTTACACATGGACATCACCTGATGGGAAAACCAAGAATCAAATAGATTACATTTTAGTGCAAAGAAAGTAGAGATCAAGTATAACATCAGCAAAAACTTTACCAGGTGCTGATTGTAACACAGACCATGAGTTATTAATAGCAGACATGAAGATAAAGATAAAAAAGACAGTTGCGGGATCAAGACCACTCCGCTTTGATCTTACAAAAGTACCAGAACAATATGGTATAGAAGTGAAGACCCGTTTCAAAATCCTAATGGCAGTACCGGCGGAGATGACACCAGATGAATTGGCTACACAGGCCAGAGATATCTTAATAACAACAGCTAAAGACATGGTTCCAGTAAAGAAAACATAAAAGAATGGATGGATTACAGCAGGCACACTAGAACTGATAAAACAACGTAGAGAAATGAGGACGCAATGGAAAGTGACAAACAACAAAGAGGAATATACAAAAGAAGTACGAAGAAACATAAACAACAAAAAAACAATACATACAGGATCATTGTGAAAGAATAGAAGGACATCAGAAGTGTGGAAGAGATAGTGAAATGTTTAAAGAAATGAAGACGTTGACGAGAAATGTCACACCTAAGCTAAATGTAATTTGTAACAAGATGGGAGAATACCTTGACAGAGACAGAGGAAATTCTAGAAAGATGGAAGGAATATTGCAGAGGAATATATGAAACAACCAACTGTGAAAGCAGAAATCAACAGTGTGAATTATTATTGGAGGAGAAAGAACCTGAACTGACAATAGAAGAAGTTTTATGGAAGTAAAGAGTTTGAAAAAAATGGTAAATCACCAGGATGTGATGAGATAACAGCTGAATTTATTAAAGCAGGGGGAAAGGAATGTGCAGCAATCTATCATGCACTATGTAAAAAGATATGGCATTCAGGTATTTGGCCAAAAGAATGGAAAAGAACTGTATTCATACCACTGCTAAAAAAGGGTAACATGAAATTATGCACAAACTACAGAATTGTTGTCCTGATTAGTCATGCCAGTAAAATTCTATTAAAAATCGTAATGGGTAGACTTCATAAGAAAATAGAAGAAGAAGTCAATATGGTCCAGGCTGGTTTCAGGCAAGGAAGAGGATCAAGAGATCATATATTCAATATAAAATTAATAATAGAGAAATGCAGAGAGTTTAATGTGAATCTTTATTTATCTTTTATAGACTACTCAAAGGCATTTGATTGTGTACAACACCAGAAACTTTGGGAAATAATGGAAAAAATGGGATTTCTAACACATGTGATACAATTAACATCACTGTTGTATCTAGACAAACAAGCAGCAGTAAGAATAAATGGTGAAACAACAACTTGGTTTGACATAAAACAAGGGGTCCATCAGAGGTGCATATTGTTGCCTTACTTATTTAACTTGCATACTGAAAATATAATGAGGAATGTTAGAGAAGATGTAGACAAAGAATATTATGATGCCATAACAATTGGAGGTTATGAAATACCAGAGATTAGATATGCAGATGACACATTATTACTGTCCACAGCACAAAAAGGAATGGAAAAACTAATTATGTCAGTCCGTAAGAACAGTGAAGAGCAAAACCTCTATCTTAATGCGAAAAAAAACTAAATTGATGACAACTGACAAAAAAAAAACAAGATAGCTGATATATGTATCAATGAGGAAAAACTGGAAGAAGTGGAGAGTTTTGAATATCTTGGATCACTGCTAACTAATAATGGAGATACAATGAGGGAAATTAAAAGGAGGACATCTATCACTCTTCAGAAAGTAAAACAACTAAAGAATCTGTGGAGAGGAACAGACAGAACTACAAAAATAAGATTTTTAAGGGCATGCATCTTTTCCCATCGCAACATATGCCTGTGAGACCTGGACACTTAACAAAACAGCTGAGAAACACATAAATACCTTTGAATGTAAATGCTACAGAAGAGTTCTTCAAATATCATGGACACAGAAAAGAACAAATATACCCATACTACAAAAACTTAATATTAAAGAAGGCTGGCTAGTAAAGAGGATTAAAGAGAGAACTTAAATATTTTTGACACATTAAACGTCATGATAATCTAGAGAAAACCGTCTTGGAAGGGGACATAATGGGAAAAAGAAAGAGAGGAAGACCAAGGCAAAGATGGCTACAAGTCATCGTTGATGATCTGCAAATGGATGCATCAGCAGCAGAGCATCTTGCTCACAACCGAGAGGCTTACAAGAGTGCTTTTAGGGAGGCAAAGTTCCGCAATGAGCATACAAATGAACGAATGAATGAATGTTATGCCCACTAATCTTGTTATATTCAGTGAGCTTGTTATGTCCACTGATCTTGTTATATTCATTGAGCTTGTTATGTCCACTGATCTTGTTATATCCAGTGAGCTTGTTACTGATCTTGTTATATTCACTGATCTTGTTATATTCACTTAGCTTGTTATATCCACTGATCTTGTTATATTCACTGATCTTGTTATATTCACTGAGATTGTTATGTCCACTGATCTTGTTATATTCATTGAGCTTGTTATGTGCACTGATCTTGTTATATTCATCGAGCTTGTTATGTCCACTGATCTTGTTATATTCACTGAGCTTGTTATGTCCACTGATCTTGTTATATTCACTGAGCTTGTTATGTCCACTTATCGTGTTATATTCAGTGAGCTTGTTGTGCCCACAGATTGTGTTATATTCAATGAGCTTGTTATGTCCACTGATCTTGTTATATTCACTGAGCTTGTTATGTCCAGTGATCTTGTTATATTCAGTGAGCTTGTTATGTCCACTGATCTTGTTATATTCATTGAGCTTGTTATGTCCACTGATCTTGTTATATTCACTGAGCTTGTTATGTCCACTGATCTTGTTATATTCACTGAGCTTGTTATGTCCACTTATCGTGTTATATTCAGTGAGCTTGTTGTGCCCACAGATTGTGTTATATTCAATGAGCTTGTTATGTCCACTGATCTTGTTATATTCACTGAGCTTGTTATGTCCAGTGATCTTGTTATATTCAGTGAGCTTGTTATGTCCACTGATCTTGTTATATTCAATGAGCTTGTTATGTCCACTGATCTTGTTATATTCAGTGAGTTGTTATGCCCACCAGGGTTGCCAACTTTTTTTCCTCAATAATATCTAGAATTGCCTCAGAATACATCTAGAATTATCTAGATTTTTAAAAGGATTTATCCAAAAAAATATCTAGGAAATATTTTTTCTTTTTAAAACATTGTATAAGTGAAAATTAATATGGGAAATGTTATTGAAAGTAATGCTAATATGTTATTAATGCTAATGTGTCATTAATGTTAAGAATTACCTTGACACTGCCACAAGAAGTGGTCATCATCGTCATCATTGTCTTCAACATTTGAAGAACCTGCATGGCAAGATGATGTAGAAGCTCCTTTTCTCACAGAATTGTTTTCTCATATGCTGCCAGTGTTAAGTTGTTCCTACAGCTTTTGAAACTTCAGGAGGAAGTTGATATGTACTAAAATAATGTCTTCATCAGCTGAATTTGACCACTAAAATAGCCTGAAGAAGTTCCAGCTTCATTATTGTCACAGGTTTTACTGTCACCAGTGTTGGCTTTTGCACAAATCAACAAGATGGTCACAGTTTGCAGTAACACAGTGTTAACTCATAAACATGGTAGTTGATCCCTCAAGACTTTTAAGATTTAATATAAGCACATGTAAAAGTCAAAGGTTCTTGAGTTTTAAAGGGGACTGCATTTCTGTGCTTTCTTAGCTTTCCAAGCTTTCCACAGCATTCTCAAATCCTAGTATTTTGATTTAATGTCACACTTGCAAAATTTACAATGAGCTTTGGTATCATTTCCAGCAACCATCACTATCTATTTCACAAACAATACATCTTTTAACCATTCTTTTCTAAATAATTGTTTGTATTTCTTGAATTTTGGCATTTTCAGAGAGATGAAAAGAAGAAATAATTCCACTAAATATATTCACGCACTTAAACACAATTTGCACTGAAAGTAATTGAACTATTCAGCAAAGTTTCCAGAATATTGGGTTATCCAAACTAGAAAACTATCAGTCTCTCATGTCACATAGCAATACTACAGAGAATTATTATGAGAAGAACAAGGAAAAAGACCCAAAAAAAAATGGAAATAGCAGATGAACAGTTTGGATTTGTTGAAGGAAATGGAACACATGATGCTATTTATGCTTTGTGAACATTAACATAAAGAGTTTTGGAAATACAGAAAGATCTCTACTTATACTTAATTGATAGGCATTCGACAGGGTTAAACATAATGAAATTATTAAATACTTTAAGATGTAAACATAGACGGCAAAGACCTGAGGATTGTAAAACATCTATACTAGCAGCAGGAAGCAGAGATTTGAGTTGAAAATAAAACTGGAAAATATCAACCAATAAATGATGGATGCGACAGGGATGTGTACTATCTCCAGACCTTTTTTCTCTGTACAGCAAGAATATTCTAAGAACAATCATTACAGAACCAGGTATAAAATTCGGAGGCTACAATATTAACAATCTTAGGCATGTTGACAACGCAGTATTAATAGCTGAGAACCAACAAGACCTGCAAAATCTCTTGGATAAAGTTGCTAAAGAAAGTGAACAGAAAGGACTTACTTTGATCATCAAAAAGACAAAGACCATGGTTATATCTAAGAAACAGAATCCACCAAAGTGCAGAATAAAATTAAATGGAACCATTCTAAATCAAAGTGCATAAATTCAAATACCTTGGAGCAGTAATAACTTCAGATGGGAAATGCAGAACAGAAATTAGGAAGAGAATAGGTCAAGCAACTGCATTTCAGAGAATGAGAAACATATGCAACACATCCTTATCAATGAACATTAGAAAACGAATCCTAAAATGCTACATTGAACCTATTTTATATGGAAGTGGATCATGGACAATAGGCAGATCTGCACAAAAATTGGAAGCAGTAGAAGAACGTTGCAAATTCCCTGGACAGCAAAAAAAAAAAAAAATGTATGAGAAGAGCTGGAGAGACAAAAAAAAAAAATGTTAAAAAATTGCAAGGGAGACAATGTATTTTCATAGGACATGACGGCACCTGATGATGATTATGATGAAACTAGAATAATTTTGTGGCTGTGCTTCACTAATTCATTGCTTAAAATACTAACCAGACATTGGAAGGTTAAGAGTAAGACTGATGTCC
This sequence comes from Achatina immaculata, assembly GCA_009760885.1. Classification (NCBI taxonomy): domain Eukaryota; kingdom Metazoa; phylum Mollusca; class Gastropoda; order Stylommatophora; family Achatinidae; genus Lissachatina; species Lissachatina immaculata. The sequence continues at coordinate 34,716,436 of CM019718.1, read as the reverse complement.
ATATAACAGAATGGCCCAACTAAGAGTCTCCTGAAAGTCTAGTGATTTAATTATACATCAAAACAAAGCAGCCCTCACTTGCAGAGGTGACATTCCTCCCATAACCATCTGACCATTAATTTGAGGTCCTTCCTCTCTCTTAATTATATAATAACATCTCTCAGTGAGCTGATATTTTAACTGTCATTCCAGAGCTAGGCAATTCATTTAGTGGCCTTAATAGTTTTTACCTGTTATCTTGTTTAAGACTAGGTAATTTCCTGTATTGCAAACAAGTGTTGCCAATCTGCAAAACTTTAAACACTGAAACATACATTTTGTATACTAAGAAGAAGCTGATTTTGGAATATTTACACACACACACAAATTGTGCTTTTTCAAAATTATCAAAATTTAATTTTAAAATGTCTAGATTTATAACTAACATCTTGATGAATATTTTCATTATCCAACCAGGACCAAAATTATCTAGATCTAGATAAAAAAATATTTAACTTGGCAGCCTTAATGCCCACTGATCTTGTTGTATTCAGTGACCTTGTTATGCCTACTGAATTTGTTGTATTCAGTGAGGTTGTTATGCCCACTGATTTTGTTGTATTCACTGAGGTTGTTATGCCTATTGAATTTGTTGTATTCAGTGAGGTTGTTATGCCCACTGATTTTGTTGTATTCAGTGAGCTTGTTATGCCCACTGATTTTATTGTATTCAGTGAGCTTGTTGTGCCCACTGATTTTGTTGTATTCAGTGAGCTTGTTATGCCCACTGATTTTGTTGTATTCAGTGAGCTTGTTATGCCCACTGATTTTATTGTATTCAGTGAGATTGTTATGCCCACTGATTTTATTGTATTCAGTGAGCTTGTTATGCCCACTGATTTTGTTGTATTCAGTGAGCTTGTTATGCCCACTGATCTTTTTGTATTCAGTGAGCTTGTTGTGTCCACTACTGATAAATGAAAGTCTCATGTGAAAGCATAAAGTTGTTGATCCTTGTTCATTAAAAACAAACTTATTTGAAATTCCAGGTTCCAGGCACTTTGAGAAAATCATCCTTGGTTCCTTTCACAATGAACACCCAGAAGAATCTAATGACTCAGAACAAGCCTGGTGAGGTTTTTCGCACTCCCAAGCAGATTACAGCAAAAACTAGGGCAACTCGCTCATCAAGTTCAGACACATCTGTGGCCAGTAAGAAGACAGGTGCCTACTCTGTCAGATATGTCATTAAGCTGATATATAATTTTTCTTTCTTTCTGTCTGTATAGGGTAAATTTTCCTGTGAATATCCAGTTTCTATTAATACACATACAGCCATGTGCATAGTGTAACCTGGTGTACCTAGACTTGCAGGCAAATAATCTCCCATTTTCAATCACTGGCTTCTTATATTGTTAACCACGAGACCTGGAAAAGATATGCCACCAAGGGCTTATGGGGGAAATCCCTTTGTTCGGTGCCCACAAGCATTTAATCACCAGGTTAACCAGACAGCTTTCATCATCATCAGTATAGTGTGACATCACTGGATAGTAGCAGATTTTTTAGTATGGTATTTTCCCCATGATAGGTGTAATGTTACTGGGTTTTGTTTTTTTAATTGGAAAAGTTATGTGTGCTAAGAAAACCGATGAAGAAGTCTTAAGAGAGGCTGGGGTTAAAAGCCAAATTACAGCAGAGATCAGAGGCAGACAAGCAAGATTTGTAGGACATTTTCTCAGAAGAGGAAAATTGGAACACATTGTGGCAGCTGGAAAAATTAAGGGGAAAAAGAGACAGAGAAAGACAGAGATGGGCTGTCAGTGTGGCTAGGAAGAAAGTCACCGGCGGATCTCATAATGAAGTCTAAAGACAGGGAACTGTGGAGAGAAATGATCGCCTACACCACTCAGCGTAGCACTTGATTGATTGAATGTGTGCATCATTGTTTGTAGTGTTTACCTGTAGCAGTTTTTCTGAGTCATTTATACCATATAAAAAACATGGAGATTATTCTATAGAGTTTTCAGGATCACTTTTGAATAGTGGGATCAACAGTTATCAGAGTATTTGATTGTTGAACAAGGAGACTGCGTCAAGGAAAATAGCAGCATCAAGGAGATTGATACTGATGGCAACCTAAAAGAGACATCTGAGGCTGATGGCAACCTAAAGGAGACATTTGAGCCTGATATGAACCAAGTAGTGATGAAGCTGCTAGCAATGACAAATAGACTAATTGGAGGCTGATGTTAACCAGGTAGTGATGAAGCTGATAGCAGTGACAAATAGGCTGCTTTGAGCCTGATGTGAACCAAGTGGTGATGAAGCTGCTAGCAGTGACAAATAGGCTGCTTTGAGCCTGATCAAGTGGTGATGAAGCTGCTAGCAGTGACAAATAGGCTGCTTTGAGCCTGATGTGAACCAAGTGGTGATGAAGCTGCTAGCAGTGACAAATAGGCTGCTTTGAGCCTGATGTGAACCAAATGGTGATGAAGCTGCTAGCAGTGACAAATAGGCTGCTTTGAGCCTGATGTGAACCAAGTGGTGATGAAGCTGCTAGCAATGACAGATAGGCTGCTTTGAGCCTGATGTGAACCAAGTAGTGATGAAGCTGCTAGCAATGACAGATAGGCTGCTTTGAGCCTGATGTGAACCAAGTAGTGATGAAGCTGCTAGCAATGACAGATAGGCTGCTTTGAGCCTGATGTGAACCAAGTAGTGATGAAGCTGCTAGCAGTGACAAATAGGCTGCTTTGAGCCTGATGTGAACCAAGTAGTGATGAAGCTGCTAGCAATGACAGATAGGCTGCTTTGAGCCTGATGTGAACCAAGTAGTGATGAAGCTGCTAGCAATGACAGATAGGCTGCTTTGAGCCTGATGTGAACCAAGTAGTGATGAAGCTGCTAGCAATGACAGATAGGCTGCTTTGAGCCTGATGTGAACCAAGTAGTGATGAAGCTGCTAGCAGTGACAAATAGATTACTTGGAGGCTGAGGGCAAACAAATATTGTGTATGAATAGTGGGATAAAATTTTCATTGCATGTATGATATAAATGTTTTAATGCCATTGATATATTTAAATTCTTAAGTCTATCTATAGAAGGATAACACTAATTGAAAACTTGTGATTTGTATTTTGTCCAGAGAGCACTGTGAGTTGTGATGCTGGTGACAGCTCAGATCTAGAAAGAGGAGATGATGATGATGATGATGATCATGATGATCATGATGATGATGATGACAACACCAGAGAAGGCAACACCGAAGAAGATGATATTCTGGATGTGGAGGAATTTGAGGAGCCACAGGATATTTCCAAGGAGAAGTCTGCAGAAGCAAGTGTGGAGATGAACCTGACAGAAGACTCAGCATCTGAAATGGGTTCTGAAAGAGCTGAGGAGGAGGAGGATGAGTATGTTGATAGTGAGAAAGAAATGTTGATTGTGGAGCAGGTTAAGGGTAAAAGTAGTGCCAGTGTGGGCTTGAACTCTGAGACCGATCAGACGAGAGAGGTAAAAGATTCAGTAAAGGAAGATATCAGTAAGGTATCTGTGACTTGTGGTCATGTAGCTGAGACATCAGGAGCATCTGATGTCAGGTCAGAAAAGCGAAGTGTTGTAGTTGCTGAAGTGAGAGATGCTGTGTATGAGATAAGAGCAGCTGTGTTCTCTGATGAAGGGGAGGAGATTAAACAGGAAGAGGAAGAGCCAGATGAGATGGAGAGAAAAATTATGCATGATCTGAGCTTAGATAGTGAAGACAGTGAATCTCCCAGGCTGGAGATTGTGGAGGAGAAAGAATCTGATGAAAGAGACAGCCAGGAATGTAAGCCTTCCCAGGTTGACAGGGTGTCTGAAGAGTCTGGTAGAGCAGCTCATCAAACTGCAGACCAGACTATACCCCAGCTGAAGAAAGTAGATACTGAACTTGACAAAAAGAGCAAAGACTATGAGAAAGCCAAGTCTGGAAGGGGGAAAAAAAGCAGCATTGCTAAAGAAGGTAAGAAGTCTAGTAAAGCTTCAGACACAGCTGGTTCAAGCTTAGCTTCAGAAATTCCCACCCTTGAACCCATGCCCTTGACGTCTTTGTCATCGAGTAGTAAAGTGGAGCCTTCACCATATGATTTTGATGCTGAGGTTGATGCCCCTTGGCAACCAGAGATCATTAAGAAGTGGGAGCCTAGTCAGCGGACAGCTCCTGTGAAGGAGGGCAGGGACTGTATAACTGCTGCTGAAGAAGATGAAGAAAAAGAGAAGAAAAAAGTGAAGAAAAAAGCAAAGAGAAAACTTGTTGGTCCTGAATTTGGTGATGAGGTGAGTTTACATGCGGATGAGCCTGTCAACAGTGACACTAGTGGTGTGCTGGCTTCCCAAGAAAATGAAGATGCATCCGCAGAGAGCAAGGGTCACAGGAAGAAGGGTCGAAAGAAGAGAGTGTTGAGCTTGGAGACAAAGAAGGAGGTGATTGAGCTGTATGAGAGCACTGTGAATAGTGTCGTGGAGGCAGTCAAGCATTCATTGCAAGACACCGAGTCTGATAATGAGCAGAGACCAGCAGCAAAAAGACGGAGGATAAAACGGGTGTCAGAGAGTGATAAGAAGGACAGCATTGTGCCACTGGTGAAGGTAGGAAGGAAAGGTGCAAGCAGAGACTCACTAGATGTTTTAGATGGCAGTTTGAATACAGAAAACGGTTCTTTTAACAGAGCTGATACATCTCAAAATGATTCAGTTTTATTTCGATCCATGGTTGCAAGTGAAGCTCCTTGTGCGTCCACCTCAGCTGTAGAAACAGAGGAAAGCACAGATTTCAGAGATGGCAGAAAGACAAGCTTTTGTGAGAGTCAAGGATTTGAACCACAGTTAGAAGATCTCAAATCTGGTGCAGCTTTTGACAATACACCTCCAACAACCCCGGAGCGTGAAGAAGAGGGAGGTGGAAACACTGCCATGCAACATCAGGAGAGCTTGTACGAAGCCACTGATCTTTCCTCGAGATTGGACGTCCATAAAGACAAAGCGAAAGCTTTCTCACCGTCATCAGTATCGTTACCAGCCTCATCTTCCAGCCTCGCTCCTGCCAAATCAGCTAGTGAATCACCATCAGATAATGACGTGACAAGCACGGCATCCACTGATAACTTGGAGGCTGCCTTGACAGCTCAGCATTCGGAAAGCAGTGGAACTGACCAGGATGTGCCGTCGACAAAGAAGAGAAAAATCCATGATGATGCTTCAAATTGTGTACATGGGCTGAAAAAGAAGAGAGTACATGGGACCAGAAGCAGGACGGCTAGAAAGTCACCTAAATGTGAGTATGATCATTTGTTAACTAACACATCAGTTGCATAATTATCATGATGTTCCATCGTGTCACATAAGTTCATCTGAAATAGATCTTTAGTTTCACTCTTTACTCTTGCTTTCACAGTGCATCCAATAGACCTGATTCCTGTCTGTTGCTTGATAATATTCCTTGGTGTGTTTCATTGTCATCCTCATTCACTTTCATCATCAACTTTTCCTCACAACTTGTACCTTTCTTTAAGGCTTGATGGTCTAATTGTTATATATGTGCGTGCGTGCACCGTTAAACTCTTCGTCTTATGTTTTTCTGTACGTGATTTATTTCTCCATTCTTATGGGTGATCAGATTTCAAGGACTTCACATTCCTTGTCTTCTCTACCCCCCCCCCCCCCCCCCCCACATTTTTTTTTTAATGGTGACACTGTCCACGTGAAAAGTCTCCTGTGTTTGCACTACCAGCAACTTATCACGGTAATGGAAGAATGAGAGTCCCACTTGTCTTCTGCATTCTTGATGTTATTCATTTTATTGCATTATCTAGCATCACGTTTTGTGCATTTACAACTGCTCACTGTAGATGACTTTCATCAGGTGTCCCTGTGTATTTCTTTGTGGTTTTTAATTTCACTTTTTTTTTCATGCAGTTCTGTTTTGCATGTTTTTATAACAGAGTTTTTTTTTTTTCTTTCAAGAGATTTTACTGTTGTCTGTGAAATTGATTTTAACAAACAGTGTTGTGAAATGCTTGGTTTGGAATCCTGGGACATTGTACATTGTACCTGGGAAATTATACATTGTACTTGGGAAAGTGTACATTGTACCTGGGAAATTGTACATTGTACCTGGGACATTGAAGTGGAGTTTTTGGCAAAGCCCTCCTTCTTCAGAAGTGTGTCGATCCATTCATTATTAGCCAGGCAGTAATGTTACAAATGTCCTTTATATTAGGAGCAGATTGTTGGTTGAAATAGAGTGTCTTGACCATGTAGGATTTGCATGGTATAATTGAAAACATCATCTCTGATGATACATTTCCTCATATCCTAATGGATAATTATTTTTTTTGGTTAAAAAAACACCATTTCTGACACATTTTCTTGTGTCCTAACAGATAATTATTGTAAAAAAAAATATATATATATATATAAGCATCTCTTACACATTATCTACAGCTCTCATAGAATGTCTGTTGTGGTCTATGTTTTTTTTTTTGTGTGAAACGTCACATTTGTAAGGCCTTTCATTAGCACCAGGCTTGATTTCTGAAGTGATAAGAAATTCACACATGTTAAAGTATAAGCATTTTATTGCTGTTTCTGCACATTCCAGGCAGTTCTGATTCTCAAGGCTCCACCTCCAACACACCCAGCCATTGCCCAGAGTCACCTTCCACAAAGTTTGCTGATTTTTCCAAGTCTCCGCGGCCCTCCAAGTATAACTTCAGTGCCGGTATGATAACTTTTACTTTGCTCTTGTCTGCGTAAACTTTGTGAGGTTTAGAAGAAACTCTTGCTCGAGTTATATAACTTGATATTGCTGCATGTCCTGTAACAGCTGCCTTGAGTTTTTATACAGCTGGTCTTTATGAAGCTCAGAAAAATACATGTGTTGAAATCATTTGAGTTGTGGAATTGTGATGACCTGGGGGGTTACATCCCAAAGCCCTTTTCTGATCTCTCGGTGAAGAGGTCACATGACTGCTGCTAATTATAGGGAATATCAGCCTGCAGGGTGAGCCAGTTATGTTCACTGTAGTCAGTCTTATCAGTGTATTGACAAAAAGTCATATATTCAATTTTTAAAAAAAAAGACAATTAAAATCCCATTTTCATGGGTTTGGGGTTGTATTTAGTGGACAATAAAAAGATAATCCTGTCATGCCTTACAGGCACATAGAGATGTGGTGTTAGTGCCCATATTTTCCTTGACCTGTAGGCACACTAGAGGGTGATATGGTCAGTATCACACCTGGCTGCCTTTCCTTCCCCAACTCCAGAAGAAGTTGGGTACCCATTTCTACATCTGGATGACTGGGGGTGCCTCTGGCCGGATTTGAAACCCCCAACCTTTGCCATGAGAGACCAGTGCACTAACCACTTAACCACTCATATGATTTAGTGGACAGTTGAAGAATATAAATGTTATATGATACTTCAGAAATATTGTATGTTTATTCCAGCAGCTCTAGACTGTCACAGACAGATAGGATCAGATAATTGGAAGGCAGTCATTACATGTCTGTCAGTTTCATGAAACCAGAAAATAATGCAATACCAGGATCTAATTCATGTGTGAATAGAATTCAAGGTTTCATTTATAAAAGTAACAGAGGTCGAAAATTGAATAACAAAAGAGAAAAAAAATCTTTGCCAGGGAATAATGTACAGAACTTTAAGTGAAGATTAATTAGAAATGGATATGGATTGCACAGACACAGAGAAAAGCAAAACAACAATAGCTGTTCTGTAGCAGGCACATGAATGTGGTATGACCAAGACTTATAAAAACTTTAAACAGTGTGACAGAAGTAGAGGAGAAAGGGTCATGTGAGGGGAAAGAAACTGACAAGATGTGTATGGGAACTGAATTGTGGCACTGCAAGAACCAGAGATTGCTGGTATTAGAGAAGACATTTCTTTTTATTTACATGGTTTGTGTGAATGTACCTTAGATAATGGGTCCGTGAAAGTGTTTCATGTAAACGAATGGCTGTACAAGACTGAAATCCAAGCTCCGTTATCGATTAAGCTGATCCTTCCTCTTGAGGAAGAATTATTCTGAGTGCTGAATTTGCTGTTTTGTTCTTCTGTTGTCAAAGATTTAGGAGAGTACCTGGAAGGTGAAGCCAGGTGTAACTTCTTGATTGGCAAAATGAGGGAAATCAAGGCCATCTACATGAATCTCAAAGCAGAGGTTGCCAGTATTGACCGGAGACGGAAGAGGGCAAGAAGGAAGGAAAAAGAATGTAAGCAAGCGTTTGTTTTTCTTTATATTTAAAAAAAAATGATTTTAAGCAGTAAGTCCTGGCATAAGGATCCCCTTTACATTGGGGATCTTGTGATGATTGTGTTGGGTGCCATTGGTTTCGAGGTGTTGGCATTATTTTTGTGTGTGTGTAGAGTCATTTCACAGCACATATTCCCACATGCCAGGGTTAATCAAACACACAGGATTCACAACCCTTGAGAACACACCCAGTAACAAGATTCCTTTGTAGAGGTTGGATGGGTTGTCACCAACTATTTTCACTTTTTAATGCTGCCCAGCTAATCCGCAACATAGTACTTCTTGAGGTTTTTGTTGAGCAAACAATCTTTTTATTTTTTTTTTATAGCTCTGTATAAACATTGGCACATGATAACCAACTAAAGTATTTGGGGGGGGGGGGGGTGCATAAAGAAGATTTTTGTATGAATATACTATACAGTATTTTTGGCATCTTGTTTGCATGGTGTTGTGGGGTGAGAGTCACAGTAAAGTTCATCTCTTATCATTCCAGCAACTGTCAGCTACTTTCAGTCTCTACTGTTAGTTGATGTTACCTGCACCTGCAGTTGTCAGACTTCTCGCTCTCTTGCAGCTGGTACTGCCAAGCTGGTACTTGACATTATTTATGCATAAATTTTAGTGTTTTGGGTTGAGGTTGAAGATTTGCAGGCTTATTCTGGTGCAAACCTTGGTCATCACTTCTTGACTTGGTCATTACCACCTCCTGACTTGGTCATCACCACCTCCTGACTTGGTCATCATCACCACCTCCTGACTTGGTCATCACCACCTCCTGACTTGGTCATCATCACCACCTCCTGACTTGGTCATCATCACCACCTCCTGACTTGGTCATCACCACCTCCTGACTTGTTCATCATCACCTCCTCCTGACTTGGTCATTACCACCTCCTGACTTGGTCATCATCATCACCTCCTGACTTGTTCATCATCATCACCTCCTGACTTGGTCATCATCACCTCCTGACTTGGTCATCATCACCTCCTGACTTGGTCATCACCACCTGACTTGGTCATCACCACCTCCTGACTTATTCATCATCACCTCCTGACTTATTCATTCATCACCACCTCCTGACTTGGTCATCACCACCTCCTGACTTGGTCATCATCACCTCCTGACTTGGTCATCACCACCTGACTTGGTCATCACCACCTCCTGACTTGGTCATCACCACCACCTGACTTGGTCATCACCACCACCTGACTTGGTCATCAGCACCACCTGACTTGGTCATCACCACCACCTGACTTGGTCATCACCACCACCTGACTTGGTCATCAGCACCACCTGACTTGGTCATCACCACCTCCTGACTTGGTCATCACCACCACCTGACTTGGTCATCACCACCACCTGACTTGGTCATCACCACCACCTGACTTGGTCATCAGCACCTGACTTGGTAATCTCCACCTGACTTGGTAATCATCACCTCCTGACTTGGTCATCACATCCTAATTCAGTATTGGGTTTCTTGAACATTCCATAGGGAAAAGAACTTTTTATATGTTGAATCTTTGAAATGTTGTGCAGGAGAGGAACGCTTCCTAAATATTGGTAACTTGGAATGTTATACAAGTGATGAACTCTTCCTTTTTATTGGCTACTTGGAATGTTACACAAGAGAGGAACTCTTCCTTTAAATTGGGTACTTGGAATGTTACACAAGAGAGGAACTCTTCCTTTATATTGGCTACTTGGAATGTTACACAAGCTGTTAATTTTCCTTTATATTGGCTACTTGGAATGTTATACAAATGAGGAACTTTTCCTTTATATTGGCTACTTGGAATGTTATACAAGTGAGGAACTTTTCCTTTATATTGGCTACTTGGAATGATACATAAGAGAGGAACTCTTCCTTTTTATTGGGTACTTGGAATGTTATACAAGAGATGAACTCTTCCTTTATATTGGCTACTTGGAATGTTATACAGGAGAGGAACTCTTCCTTTATATTGGATACTTGGAATGTTTTCTTAAGAAATCTTCTTTTCCATTGTATCCTGGAAATGTTATGCAGGAAAACAAATCTTCCCTTTTTATTGAATCCTTTGAATATTGTAGATGAGAAGTAGTATCATGATGTTCCAAGCTTCCTACACACTGGGCCTTGGATGGTTCCACTGGGGAGGAGGGAATATAGATTGAAAGAGTGGAAGAACAAGGAAAAGAAGAACAGGAGGTTTACATATGTTAGATCTAATTGAAATATCATGGTTCCAGCACTGAGGGTTCTATTTTGTACTAAGTGCAAAGTTCTTGTAAAGATGAATCTTATAACCAGGTGGTTAAACATGAATTATTGCCAGATTCTTGACATCTGTTATTTTATCTTTCAGCTTCACAAGGACCCAGCACTGATAAGGAACTGGCCACGTGACATTCACAGCCATCTTTGTCCTCTGTTGATGCATGTTATCTTCACTGATATCTGGATGATTGATGGGAATATGTTCTACAGGTCATCTGTTCTCCAAATCTCACTGTCCTGTGATTATCAGCTGTCTTTAACATTAGATAGTAGAAATATGGCAGACATTTAAGATAACTATGGTGGACATTTAAGATAAAAGAAATATGGTGGACATTTGAGATAACAAAAATATGGTGGACGTTTTAAGATAACAGAAATATAGTGGAGATTTAAGGTAGCAGAAAATATGTCAGACATTTGAGATAACAGAAATATGACACAGACACTTTGACAACAGAATTATGTCAGACATATAGCAGGAATGTGACAGGAGTATTTAAAAGAAATATAGCAAACTTTTTACATGATAAAATGTAACAGACACTCACAGAAGATGTATAATCAGTGTGATATGAATGTGACAGTAAATGTCACTGTACATAAGAGAGGCATTTGTAATGTAATAGGCAGGCCATGATTTTATTTTTAAGAGCACTGATCATAAAAACATACTTGCTATCACTTTATATACAGGGCGTCACAAAAACTCTACACACACTGTAGACGTTTGTGCTTGTCTGTAAACAAAAGTAGCCTTTTCAGTTTTTACATTTAAATTAGTAATCTGGTTTTCTTTTTTTATTTTAAAAAAAAGATATATAATGGACATTTGTCACTTTAAATTTTCAAAGTGAAAAAAACAATACTAAACATACCTTAGCCATAGGCATTTACTGTGTGTATTAGTTTTTGTTGGACACCCTGTATTTAGAAAAGCAGCTGTTTGACCATATGATGGCATATGTCTTTATTATTGGAGTAGGAGTCACCAAGATTACTACATCAATTCTTACTTTTTGACTGGAGATAAAATTGATCTCTGGTGTTCCAGCCTTGATTTTAAATTGCCTTATGAGATTCTTTTCTTTTTTTTTTTCAAACCTGTAGTCCCTTAATTATAAGGAATGTGTGAGACTGCCATATTATACTTTGTATAGTTTATTTTCTAAGTTATTTTGGGAGTTGTCTTGAGAGCATGGGAGCTCAGGTGTTAATAGGTGCTGTGTTATGGGAGTTATATAACTCACCTTCTTGATGCAGTGAGCTATCATGGGAGTATCATCCATATCATGAGTTATCTTCTTGTTACTGGGATGATTGACTTGGGAATGTGAGTAATGACTGTTTTATCATATCATTTTGTTTATACAGACATTAAGACAGTCTTCCAAGGAATATAAGAGATGACCATGTTATGCCTAATCACACTAACACTGCAGCTGCCAAAATCTAAAGGAACAGACAATAAATGTTGTTATATAAAGAGAAAAAACAACAACAAAATTTCACCTGGTAAGCATGAGTGGTAATGGGTGATTGTATATGTGTTATTGTACCTTGTTTTTTGGATTTTTTTTCTGACTATATGTAATATGTTCGATGACATAATATGGTACGTTTTGTTCACTTTATTTTTTTGTGTGATTGGCATCGTCACATGAAGTGTGATATACATTATGTTTTTGTTATTCTGACAACAGCCACCTTTAGATTTGTTGATGTTGTTACCTTGGAGTGTTAGGCTGGGTGCTATTTCTTGTTACCTTGGAGTGTTAGGCTGGGTGCTATTTGTTGTTACCTTGGAGTGTTAGGCTGGGTGCTATTTGTTGTTACCTTGGAGTGTTAGGCTGGGTGCTATTTGTTGTTACCTTGGAGTGTTAGGCTGGGTGCTATTTGTTGTTACCTTGGAGTGTTAGGCTGGGTGCTATTTGTTGTTACCTTGGAGTGTTAGGCTGGGTGCTATTTGTTGTTACCTTGGAGTGTTAGGCTGGGTGCTATTTGTTGTTACCTTGGAGTGTTAGGCTGGGTGCTATTTGTTGTTACCTTGGAGTGTTAGGCTGGGTGCTATTTGTTGTTACCTTGGACTGTTAGGCTGGGTGCTATTTGTTGTTACCTTGGACTGTTAGGCTGGGTGCTCTTTGATAATCAGTGCCAAGATAATCCCAAGTTGATGCCCGGTTTGACAGAGGAGTATAATTGAAGAAAGCAGTCATATGTCTTTCATTTGCATGAGAGAGAGAGATAGGATATTTTGTTCAACAGGATCTGTTTATCCAGAGATTATGACCATGAGTACAGTGTTAAGCCATAGCTTCCGTGCATTTGTGTGGGGTTTCATTTTATGGAGGGTCATATTTCACTTATTCTCAACTCTTTTACATGAATATTTGTCTTTGGCCTCAATGATGATAGATGGAGAACAAAGCCACCAGTATTACAAGAGTAGCAGTATTAGTGGTATTGGCAGGGGGAGGAGCAGTGGCAGTAGTAAGCTTACTACAGATTCTACCTCGTTTTTGACAGTCTGTTATGACACCAGTTGCCCTAGTTAGTTTATTATAGTTCTGGTCACCTCTGATTATAGTTCTGGCCATTTCTGATTATAGTTCTGACCGCTTCTGATTGTGGTTCTGGTCACTTCTGATTATAGTTCTGACCGCTTCTGATTGTGGTTCTGGTCACTTCTGATTATATTTCTTTATCTTCAGTTTTTTCTTGATCAGCGTTATGTTTCGTCATAATTAGTAAGATTTTTTTTGTTTTTTATGATTATTATTTAACAATTTTTTTCCCAAGATTCTGAAGTGAAACATCATATTTTTGTCTGTACGCAACATTAATTTGCTTTGTGAGCTCAGAGAAGATATTTTTAACTTGAGCAGAGTGAAGTGCAATATTATGTACTATTGTTGTCGCAAGCTACAATTTGTCAGGTATTTTAACACTTTGTTGACCACAATTATTTACCCTGAAAAACCCCCCAGTTCCCAGCCATTTTTCTGAAAAATGAACTTTTTTGAGTGAACTTAGAAAAACATGCATATCTCTACTCACCCTTTAGGGAATGTAATCCAACTTGGTAGACAGACTCCTAAGACCCTCTAGTACTTCTTGAGTGTGTGATATCTTGTGAAACAATTATCTGGATGCAGTGGGACTTGACAACGTTTACAAATAAATCTTGTTTCACTCCTTTTCCCATTGACCGAGCACACTCTGCACTTCCTAGACGGTGGTTTTTTAGTGCCTTGACCCTCAAGCTTCACCAGGACATGATCCTTTACTGTTCCAGATAATCTTTCTGGAGGATCCTTGCTTGGAGCCCTTTTGAGCTGTTTGGTAGGGGGTTCATTCTCAACACCTGCTTCCAAGATTTCTTGAACAGTAGAAGTGGTTTCAGAGAGCCAGAATCTTGCCACTTCAACCAGATACTGCTTATAGGTCTTCTTGTTCTTAGTTAAGGCTCTGTAGATTATGTATGAGTTAAACAATGCACAATTGATATAGAATCCTACTTTTTTGTTCCAGTTCATTGTCTTCCTCAAGATGTTGTAGTACGAAAGATACTGATCAGCCCTGTCTACTCCCTTCATGTGCTTGTTGTAATCAACAATGCAAATTGGTTTCATCAGTGGCTGTCCAGTTTTTCTATCTGTCTTCCCAGTAGCAACTATTCTTGAATTGTGCATTGTTGATATCATGCGAACAACTTTTGTCTTTCCAGACCTGAAGCAGTGTTTGGTCTTTCCGACAAAATGTGCTTTCACTTTTCTTTATTCCTTTGGAAGCAGCTTTCAAACTTTTTGGCAGTCCTCTGTTTTCTCTAATTGTTCCACAGACTCTGATTTTGTTTTGCAGTAGAACTTCAGCCACTGACACACTGTTGTAATAGTTGTCTTGGTATACATGATGCCACATTCCAAGATAGGGCCTCAGAACTGAGAGGACTGTTTCTTCTAGCTTCTTTCCTTCTCCTGTATATATTTCCATGTTTAGTATGTAGCCTGTGTCACTCTCACACACCAGTCTCAAAGGATCCCATACTTTGTTAACTTTGAAGGATGTTCTAAATTTCAGTCTTTCTCTCCAAGGAATCATTCCTTCGTCAAGCGAAAGCTGCTGTTTTGGTTTATACAGCTCCTGAAACTTAGGCAAAAAATAATCCAGCAGAGGTTTTATTTTGCCAATTCTGCTGTTTCTGGAAGTATCTGAGAGTTATCAGAGAAATGCAGAAAGGTCAGAAGATGCTCAAATTTACCTCTGCCCATTGTTTTGGAAAATATTGGAGTTTCCAGAAGAGGGTCTGTTGTCCAGTACTCTTTCCAGTGTGGCTTCCTAGTCTGGCCCATCAAAATGATTAATCCAAGGAATTTTTTCATGTCTGCAGGTGTTATGTTTTCAGACAAAAAGGTAGTAGGTTTGTGCGTATGTTGGGTCTGTGCACGGTATAAATTTTCATGATGAGCTAACAGTTAAAAAAAATCATTCCCAAACATCATACTGCAAATTTCCTCTATGCTGTCTGGTTTGTTTACGTTCACTGAAACACCAGGATTTCCTAGAAAATTTTCAAGAACTGGTGTAGAATCAATGTTACTCCACACACCTATATCACACAAAAAATGTAAAATACCTGCAACTGGAACATTATATCTTGACATTGAATCACAGTCACTCTCACCAGAAGTTTCACTGTCTGATGCAGCAACACTGTGCCTAGTTATCTTATTTTTAATCCGATTGCTGTCACAGGAATCACTTTCACACGCATCATTTTCATTAGAAGAATCATTAAATAGTGATTTTTCATCATCACTAGAGCAGTCTGACAACAAATCATAGCATATTTCAGCGCCAACAGCAGTATCTTCGAGAGAAGCATGCTTCGCCATTTTGAAAAAATGTCGACTTGTGAAATCTCGTGAAACACATGTTCCCAACAGCTGAAACCGCAAGATTTCTATTTTTTTAAAGTTACAAAGATTGAAAACAATATTTTATTATATTAACTTTGCAGTAAAAATACAGACAACCAAAAATTATTTTAAATAACACACTAGAAACAGTTTAAATAAGACGACCATCGAATACGGCAAATCCGCCTTTCGGCCAACAACGCACGGAAATACGGATTTCCTCGTATTTGGCCCGGGAAGTGTTAAAGATAATGTGGTTTGTGATACATTATTTTTTTGTTATTATGTATAAATCATTGTTGAATTTTTGCCTTGCTGTGTGATTTTCTTTAAATTGTTCAACTTTTGTGCCTGAGTTCATAAGTTCATGGAACATTGGCTTCATTTTCTTACATTTTTAAATTATTAATGAAATTTTTACTTTTGTTAACAAAGTGAAGATAAGTATGTTAGTTGTATGTGTAAAAACTCTGGTGCTTGTATATTTATTAAATGACTAAAACAAGATGATAGTGTGTTACTGAAATAGGCATGGGCACGGTTTAGTGAAATGTTACAAAATGTATATTTTCCCTTCAATTCATGATGCCGTCTTTTCTCTTTTCTTTCTTTATTTACTTTATTGTTGTGTTGTATAGTCTCAAATATATGTGTATATATATATATATTTATTTATGTTGAATTTATTTTATGTGAATATCTCATTTGTCTTTAATGCACTGACAGACAAAATGTACAGCGTACTTAGCAGGTGTTCTCCATTGTCAGAGGCAATGTCTCCCAACAAAAGTGTGTCAGGATCCAATTTATACATCTGAGACTGCTGAATCGGTCTGTGACTCAAATCCTTCAACAGTCAAAGGCAGTGTGCTAACATCTGTGCTACTCTCGCATCCTGTTCAAACTGGTTGGAAGTCTGATTGTCACAGAAAGTGTATCAAATGATAGATTTAGGAGTTCAGTTCCTGTTTCTTTGTTTCAACATTGAAGCCAGTATTTGTGGGTTAAAGTGATACATTGATGTGAATAGATGCATGTGAATAATGCCATTGTGAATACTCAAGTCAGTCTTCACTGTACAAAGTTGAAGGTCATTCATTCCGAGATCATTCATTCATTTGATGTCAGAATAATATTTATACAATAATGAATTAAATTTGTTATTGTTTTTTTTTTTTTTTATAAATGAGAACTTTGCATTTGTTGTTGAGTTTTGGTGTGTACTTTTGTGTGGTTGTATAGAAGCAGTGATGAATGGAGTGTGGTGATGTGGTTTTTTTAGGGTCGGCAAATTGAAGCTGGTCAGGACCCTATCCCACTTCTTCCTGGTGCTCCCAGTAACATGCACCCTGGTCTCTGTGGTGGTGAAGCTTAGCAAGTAGCTTCTTCTTATGCGTTTGAGGTTGTTGGTCATGTCAGATCTTGATCCCTGTCAACATAGCAAAGCCCGCAGTCCTCTCCAGATCCTGATCCTTGTCAACATGGCAAAGCCCACAGTCCTCTCCAGATCCTGATCCCTGTTGACATGGCAAAGCCTGCAGTCCTCTCCAGATCCTGATAGATGCCCCAAAACTTTTGCCCCAAGCTTGTGTTCTCTGGCCATGTCTCTCATCTCAGGTCTGCATGGTTTTGGCACTCTTGAAGATTATGTTCTGGAGTCTGGACTCCACTGCCACACGGATACTCGTCTGTGAGAGACATTTTGAGTCAATGTAGGTGGCTCAGTAGTCTGCAGTGCCCTGTCCTTAGGCAAAAAAGGATGGTTTGCTGATGTCTTTGTAGTTGGTGTAATGCTTCTGGTTCATTATTGCATTTCAGTTGTTTCTTCCATTCAGATTTGCACTGGTTACAGATTATAATTTTCAGTTCTTGGTAGTTTACTGGATGATTTGTTTGATCTTGATCGCTACCAGCTTTGGATAGGGCCAGCTATTCCACAGTGGGATGGTACCCATTGTAGGGCCACAGTTATTGACAGTGTAAGGTGCTTCAGTTCTGTTGTGATTTCTTATATGTTTGGCTGTGGGTTGTTTGTTGTTTTTAGAGATTCCAGAAGTGCCCTGCAGTCTCTGAAGAAGGCTATTTTGTGTGGTGGCTGCTGGTTTTCTGTTTTAAGTGTTCTGAGGGCTTCAGGGAGGGCTGTTGTTTCTGCCCTGTAGTTGGAGGAAATCTTTCTTGTCACGAAGGCCTTTTTGGTTTGTCTCCCATCTGTGTATCTTATGTAGACGCCCCCACCTCCATTTTTTACAGCTTTTTCTGCAGACCCATCTGTGTATACATGTGTCCTTTCAGCTGGGTTGTATTTGCTGTCAATCAGCTCCTGGGTAAGTGTTTTCGTCTGAAGTAGTCCTTTTTATGTATACCTAGTACCTATAGAAGAAGAACTCAATATGGTCCAAGCTGGTTTCAGGCAAGGAAGAGGATCAAGAGATCATATATTCAGTATAAGATTAATAATAGAGAAATGCAGAGAGTTTAGTGTGAATCTATATTTATCATTTATAGACTACTCAAAGGCATTTGATTGTGTACAACACCAGAAACTTTGGGAAATAATGGAAAAAAATGGGATTTACAACACATTTGATACAATTAACATCACTGCTGTATCTAGACCAACAAGCAGCAGTAAGAATAAATGGTGAAACAACTTGGTTTGACATAAAACAAGGGGTCCGTCAGGGGTGCATATTGTCGCCTTACTTATTTAACTTGTATAGTGAAAATATAATGAGGAATATTACGATGCCATAACAATTGGATCTGACCAGAGATTAGATATGCTGATGACACAGTATTACTGTCTACAACACAAAAAGGAATGGAAAAACTAATTATGTCAATCCGTAAGAACAGCGAAGAGCAAAACCTCTATCTTAATGCAAAGAAAACTAAATTGATGACAACTAACAAAACAAACAAGGCAGCTGAAATAAGTATCAATGAGGAAAACTTGGAAGAAGTGGAGAGTTTTGAATATCTTGGATCATTACTGACTAGTAAAGGAGATACAATGAGGGAAATTAAAAGGAGGACATCTGTCACTCTTCAGAAAGTAAAACAACTAAAGAATCTGTGGAGAGGAGCAAACAGAACCACAAAAATAAGATTTTTAAGGGCATGCATCTTTCCCATCGCAACATATGCCTGTGAGACCTGGACACTTTACAAAACAGCTGAGAAACACATAAATGCCTTTGAATGTAAATGCTACAGAAGAGTTCTTCAGATAATCATGGACACAAAAAAGAACAAATATATCTATACTTTAAGACCTTAATATTGAAGAACGCTGCTAGTAAAGAGTATTAAACAGAGAAAACTTAAATATTTTGGACACATTAAACGTCATGATAATCTAGAGAAGACCGTCTTGGAAGGGTACATAATGGGAAAAAGAGAGAAAGACCAAGGCGAAGATGGCTGCAAGTCATCGTTGATGATCTGCAAATGGATGCATCAGCAGCAGAGCATCTTGCTCACAACCGAGAGGAGTGCTGTTTGGGAGGCAAAGTTCCGCAAGGGACATGCAAATGAATAAATGAATGAATGGTATCTATGTGAAGATTGTTATCTTTTCACAGTGACTGTGCTCCTCCACAATTTGGAATGGTTCAGTTTCTTCATGAGAAGTGGAAAGGAGGTCTTTATAGTGTTGTTGCAGTTGTGTTAGTGTTGTTGCAGTTGTGTTGTCAGATGGTTGAAGCTGGTTCTTTTCAGTCTGTTTTTTGTCGACTCCTGAATTCTTTTGTTCACAGGGTGGGTTGTCAGGGTATTAACTTTTGTTTGTGGATCATTAGTTTTTCTTTGCACCTGACCTCAAGAGGTTGAATTTGCATTTATTTCTCCATCTCCGTGATTGGAGTGCACTTCACTCCTCCCGTGATCAGCCGCAGGCCTGTGTTTTGAACTTTTGTTAGGTAAGCAGTGTTTGTGTTGGAGGCTGTGGCCCAGGGTGTCATGCCATATTCAAGTGTTGGTCTTATGGTGCCTACATATGCTTATTTTAGTATGTTGCTGTTGGCTCCCTAGGTTGTGCCTGCCAGCTTTTTGACCACAGCTTTTTAACTGCTTTGTTTTCTGTGTCCAGCAGGTGTGGCTTCCAGGTTAGCCTCTTATCCAGTTTTCTGTGTCCAGCAGGTGTGGCTTCCAGGTTAGCCTCTTATCCAGTTTTCTGTGCCCAGCAGGTGTGGCTTTCAGGTTAGCCTCTTGTCCAGTTTTCTGTGCCCAGCAGGTGTGGCTTCCAGGTTAGCCTCTTATCCAGTTTTCTGTGTCCAGATGGTGTGGCTTCCAGGTTAGCTTCTTGTCCAGTTTTCTGTGTCTAGCAGGTGTGGCTTCCAGTTTAGCTTCTTGTTCAGTTTAACTCTTAGGTATGTTGGCTGTTCTACCTGTGTAAGCTCTTTTCCTTGTATTTCTAGTTTAAAGCTTTCTGTCTTGTTGGACAATGAGAAGCAGGTGGCTGTGGACTTTGTGAGGTTTATCATCACTCCCAATTGTGTGGCCCAGTCTCCTATGGTATTTAGTGCTTCCTGTATTCTGTTGGTTGCTGTTGATGTTTTGTTCACATAGCTAAGTCATTTTCATGCACGGCATATGATATGCTGTTGGGCAGTTTGTCTGTGGTGTCATGTATCAGGAACAGAATGGGAGAAATAACTCCTCCCTGAGGAACGTCTTGGTTCAGGGTGACTCTGTGGCTTAGTTTTCCATTCATTTTGGCCCTGGCTGTTCTGTATCTCAAGAAGTCTTGTATCCACCAAAACTTTGTTCCTTCAACCTTGTTGTTGAGTAGTTTCTGGAGGAGACCTTTTTTCCATACTTTGTTGAATGCTTGTGTTAGGTCTACAAAGTTTGCCAGAACTTTTTTCTCATGGAAAGAGTTTTCTATTTTTTGGGTTAGGTTTATGAGCTGGTCTTCTGTGCTGTGATGTTTCCTGTATGCTGACTGTGCATTGTTTATCAGGTGATATTTTTCTAGGTGTTGTATGGTCTAGTGTTGACCTTCCTTTCCATCACTTTGCCCATGCAGCTTAGGAGGCTGACAGGTCTGTAGCTAGATTTGTTGTATTTGTTTTTTTCCTGATAGGAGTGATGAATGCCTCTCTCCATCTGTCGGGAAATTTTCTGAAGCTCCAGGACTGGTTGTAGATGTGAAGGAGGGATGTTTTTGCTGCTGGTCTCATGTTCTTTATCATTTCATTTATTATTCCATCTTTTCCTGGTGATTTCTTGTCTTTTAGTTTTTATGTAGCCGTATTGAGTTCTTCCATGGTGAATATTGCCATCATGCATGAGTCTGGATTTTGCTGTTTAATCCTTTCTTTGAGTTCTGCTTTTACTTCCTGTATGTGTCTTTTGGGGATTGTTGTGATGCTCTCATCTCTGTAGCGATCTGCCAGGATGTTTGCTGCCATTTTCCCAGCATGATATTTTCCAGCTTCTTCTATGACTGTGTTGGGCTGGCTTGGTGATTTGTCTTCGTTGATGGATCTGATCAGGTTCCACAGTTTGTTAGTATCTTTGTCCATGCTCAGGGAGCTAGTTTTCTCAATCCATGCTCTTTGACATTCAGCTATCTTCCTACTGTTGAAGGCTTCTTTAGTGTTACTGTGTGTTTTGATGTTCTAAGTGGTTAGGTTGCACTCCATTTTTTCTCTGGCCTCAGATAGGTCATTGTGCAGCTTCTCCAGTTCTCTGCTTTAGTAGGTTTGTAGTTGTTTCTTCTGCCTCTAGATATGTACTTCTTGGCAGCTTCCAGGATTATGTTTGTTAGATTGTCACATTGTGGTTTATGTTGTTGGTCAGAGTGATATGCAGGCACTGCTGGTGTGTTTTCTCTCTGTATTGGTCCTAGTTTGAAGTTCCAAGCGGGTGCCATGTTGAGTTGTTTTGGACACTCTTCTCCATAGATTTTGAGTGTGACTGGCACATGGTCGCTTCCCCCTACTTGTATGTTGACTGTTCTGACTGTAGGTCGATGTATGTCGTCTGTTGCTGCACCGAGGTCAGATGTGCTTGATTTTTTTTTTCATGCTCTGGAATAGAAGGTCGGTTAGTTTTTTGATCGGTTAATAAGGGTTAGTTTGTTGTCTGTCACCCAGTCTTCCAGTTCTTTTCCTCTGTGGTTCAGTGTCTCATAGCCTCAGCTTGGGGAGTAGCCGTTGAAGTCCCCAACAAGAAGGTGTTTTGTGCTTTCCACTTTTATTTTGTGAAGCTGTAGGACTATGGCAGGAGGACTGTAGCAGTTGGTAATTTGTATGTCTCCACTGCTAGGTATTCCAGCTCTCCTTCTGTGGATCTGGTTATTTCTACAGCTGGGATGGATGTTTTGACTAGGGTCGTTACTCCAGCTTTTGGTCTGTTCGGTCTGTCATGTTGAAAGCACTCGTAGCCTCGTATGGAAAAGCTAAGTATCTCTCTCAGATGTGTTTACTGAATACAAATGACGCCTATGCCGTTTGTTTTGATAAAATCTTGTAGTTCGATTTTCTTGTCTTGCACACCCACCCCCCCCCCCCCCCTTTTGCATTCCAGTGAACCACTGTGAGTGGTGGGCTGTTGAGTTTGCTGGCTCTGGCCTGCTTTTATGATCCTTTCAGGTCATCGTGGGGGGGGGGGGTTCTCTTGGTTGGTTGTTTCGAGGTGTTGGATTCATCCCTTGTCTCTCCCGCTGGAGAAGGACCGGAACGAAGCCGTGCCGCGAGATCGGATTGTATCAAGACCATTCTTAACCTCGTACATGCGTTGTCCTGTTTTACCCGCGTACTGCACCACATCCATCACACTCCGTCTCCGGCAGCATCAGCAACTAGCAGAGTCCCAGGTGCTGTAATAAAGATCACAGCTATAGGGATATCTGTCAGGAGGTGAGTGACGTAGATCGGTACTAAGTTTAGCTGGGTCTCGGAGTACAAATGTGTTGGTATCTTGATTTGTCCATAAGGAAGTGAAAACACTAAAAGAAAATACGAAACACCTGGAGGTAGAGGACAGATACCCATACCAAGACTAAACAAACCACAATCCTCAGGCTACGAACCCAACACTGCAGACTAAACACTCGTCTACACAGGATAAAACCTGCGCCAACAGCCCAGTGAAAGGACGGTCCCCCTGGCTACTGAACACATACTACAGATCTGCACTGCATTCAGAGCTCCAGAAGTTTGCTACGATATTTGCATTATAATTACGATTCCCATGCATTCTTGCTGCATGCACCAGTCATCTACAGAAATGAAACTACACTGTTACTAACGAAGAACGAGCTATATAAACCAGGCAGTTACAAGCATATCGTGCTGGAAAATGAGTTTGCACATCTCTTTTCATCGCACAAACTATGTGCGCACTCAACACCGGAAACACAACACCACAGATCACTAAAGGGATCCCGGACAGAAGTCCCGGTATCTTGGCCCCGGCTACTCGCCCGTCCGGCAGCCCATCTCACTGCTGAATCAGTGGTCATCATGTGCCACTTCAGAGATTGAGATGGCGCGGGCGGAGGCCAGGAGTGAAAATGACCTGAAAGAACTCTACAAACTAGATCTGCCCGCCCGTTGAGGTGTGGTACAGGAATGACCATAGCAATATGACCTCCAACTGCCTCGCTCCCTTAACAGCTTCCATAGTTTCTGATATTTCTTCACTACGAGCAGCTTTTTGACATTCGCTAGGAGGACAACTCTACACTTTCTCCAGAAATATCAGGTTCTCCTACCCTCTTTGCCGGTCTTAGTAAGATAATCAGCATCAGCGAACCCCCCTCTTACCATGGACCCGCCGGCACGGGAAGAAGAGCAGCGGCCAGAACCACCAGAAACCAGCTCGGAACCTCCAAGGAGAAGGAAAAAAAAATGCAAACCAAAGTGAGGTTTTACATTTCATGAAGCGTTGACGTTTCATTACTTTCATTGTTTAGTAAGGAAAGTTTTGTTGTTGTTTTTTTTTTAAAGTGGATAACTGTCTTTAGGTTTGTTTAGAGTATGAAGTTAACATGTTGATGAAGGTTTATAGATTGGTTGAAGAAAGCGCAAGAAAAAGAAAAATAGAACAAAACTATCAATATTTTGTCAACAGAAAAGTCTTATTCAGGGGTTACTTGAAAATAAAACACAGTATGAACAAAAAAATATTTCTGTCAGAATTTCTCATTTAAGCATGTTCAAGGAATCTTTCTAGTAACTAGAGCGGTGCCGATTTGTTATGAATCGAATATGCTAAAGAATATACTGGCGGATGAATACGCCATATAAGTAAACGTTAAAATAGTTCCAAATCAGTGTACAAACCACATTAAGAGTTCAGTGGGTTGGAATGGTCAGTGGATAAACTGAGTTTTGTCTCTATTGGTTCAACAAAGATAGACGTTGTTGACAGATTTGTGGGTGACAAGTAGGCAGGTTGGTAGATGAGTGGGCGGCTAATTGGCAGTTTGATATGTGAGTTGGCGGCTAATTGGCAGGTTGGTGTGTGAGTTGCCGGCTAATTGGCAGGTTGGTATGTGAGTTGACGACTAATTGGCAGGTTGGTAGATGAGTGGGCGGCTAATTGGCAGGTTGCTATGTGAGTCGACGGCTAATTGGCAGGTTGGTATGTGAGTGGGCGGCTAATTGGCAGGTTGGTGTGTGAGTTGCCGGCTAATTGGCAGGTTGGTATGTGAGTTGGCGACTAATTGGCAGGTTGGTATATGAGTGGGCGGCTAATTGGCAGGTTGATATGTGAGTTGGTGGCTAATTGGCAGGTTGGTGTGTGAGTTGGCGGCTAATTGGCAGGTTGGTGTGTGAGTTGGCGGCTAATTGGCAGGTTGATATGTGAGTTGGCGGCTAATTGCCAGTTTGGTGTGTGAGTTGGCGACTAATTGGCAGGTTGGTAGATGAGTGGGCGGCTAATTAGCAGGTTGGTATATGGGTTGGCGGCTAATTGGCATGTTGGTATGTGAGTTGGTGGCTAATTGGCAGGTTGGTATATGAGTGGGCGGCTAATTGGCAGGTTGATATGTGAGTTGGTGGCTAATTGGCAGGTTGGTATGTGAGTTGGCGGCTAATTGGCAGGTTGATATGTGAGCTGGCAGCTAAGTGGCAGGTTGGTAGATGAGTGGGCGGCTAATTGGCAGGTTGGTATGCGAGTGGGCGGCTAACTGGTAGGTTGGTATATGAGTGGGCGGCTAGTTGGTATGTGAATGGGTGATTAGTAGACAGGTTGGTAGGTGACTGGCCGGCTAATTGGCAGGTTGGTAGATGAGTGGGCGGCTAATTGGCAGGTTGGTATGTGAGTGGTCGGTTAGTTGGTAGGTTGGTAGATGAGTGGGCAGCTAATTGGCAGGTTGGTATGTAAGTGGGCGTCTAATTGGCAGGTTGGTAGATTAGTGAGCGGCTAATTGGCAGGTTTTTATGTGAGTGGGCGGCTAATTGGCAGGTTGGTATGTGAATGGGCGGCTAAAATTGGTAAGTGAGTGGGCGGCTAGTTGGTAGGTTGGTAAATGAGTGGGCGGATAATTGGCAGGTTGGTATATGAGTGGGCGGCTAATTGGCAGGTTGGTAGATGAGTGGGCAGCTAATTGGCAGGTTGGTATGCGAGTGGGCGGCTAACTGGTAGGTTGGTATATGAGTGGGCGGCTAGTTGGTATGTGAATGGGTGATTAGTTGACAGGTTGGTAGGTGACTGGCCGGCTAATTGGCAGGTTGGTAGATGAGTGGGCGGCTAATTGGCAGGTTGGTATGTTAGTGGTCAGTTAGTTGGTAGGTTGGTAGATGAGTGGGCAGCTAATTGGCAGGTTGGTATGTAAGTGGGCGTCTAATTGGCAGGTTGGTAGATGAGTGGGCAGCTAATTGGCAGGTTTTTATGTGAGTGGGCGGCTAATTGGCAGGCTGGTATGTGAGTGGGCGGCTAATTGGCAGGTTCGTATGTGAGTGGGCGGCTAAAATTGGTAAGTGAGTGGGCGGCTAGTTGGTAGGTTGGTAAATGAGTGGGCGGATAATTGGCAGGTTGGTATATGAGTGGGCGGCTAATTGGCAGGTTGGTAGATGAGTGGGCAGCTATTTGGCAGGTTGATATGTGACTGGGCGGCTAATTGGCAGGTTGGTATATGAGTAGGCGGCTAGTTGATAGGTTGGTAGATGAGTGGGCGACTAATTGGCAGGTTGGTAGATGAGTGGGCGATTAATTGGCAGGTTGGTATATGAGTGGGCGGCTAGTTGGCAGGTTGATATGTGAGTGGAGGCTAGTTGGCAGTTTGGTATGTGAGTGGGCGGCTAGTTGGCAGGTTGGTATGTGAGTGGGCGGCTAGTTGGCAGGTTGGTATGTGAGTGAGCGACTAATTGGCAGGTTGGTAGATGAGTGAGCGGCTAATTGGCAGGTTGGTATGTGACTGGGCGGCTAATTGGCAGGTTGGTATATGAGTAGGCGGCTAGTTGATAGGTTGGTAGATGAGTGGGCGACTAATTGGCAGGTTGGTAGATGAGTGGGCGATTAATTGGCAGGTTGGTATATGAGTGGGCGGCTAGTTGGCAGGTTGATATGTGAGTGGAGGCTAGTTGGCAGTTTGGTATGTGAGTGGGCGGCTAGTTGGCAGGTTGGTATGTGAGTGGGCGGCTAGTTGGCAGGTTGGTATGTGAGTGAGCGACTAATTGGCAGGTTGGTAGATGAGTGAGCGGCTAATTGGCAGGTTGGTAGATGAGTGAGCGGCTAGTTGGTAGGTCGGTAGATGAGTGGGCGACTAGTTGGTAGGTTGGTAGATGAGGGGGCGGCTAATTGGCAGGTTGGTATGTGAGTGGGCGGCTAATTGGCAGATTGGTATGTGAGTGAGCAGCTAGTTGGTAGGTGAATGGGCGGTTAGTTGGTAGATTAGTAGGTGGCTAGATGGCAGGTAGGTAGGTGAGTGGGTGGCTAGTTGGCAGGTAGGTAGATGAGTGGGCGGCTAGTTGGTAGGTGAGTGAGTGGCTAGTTGGTAGGTGGTAGGTGAGTGGGTGGCTAGATGGTAAGTGGTAGGTGAGTGGGTGGCTACTTGGTAGGTGGTAAGTGAGTGGGCCGCTAGTTGGTTGATTAGTAGGTGAGTGGGCGGTTAGTTGGTGGGCGTTCGGTAGGCTAATTTGTAAGTGAATGGGTGGATAGTTGGTAGGTGAATGGGCGGGTAGTTGGTAGATTAGCAAATGCGTGGGTGGCTAGTTGGTAGTTTATTAGATGAGTGGGTGGCTAATTGGTAGGCGAGTGGGTGGCTTGTTGGTGGATTAGTAAGTGCGCGGGTGGCTAGTTGGTAGATTATTAGATGAGTGGGTGGCTAATTGGTAGGCGAGTGGGTGGCTTGTTGGTGGATTAGTAAGTGCGCGGGTGGCTAGTTGGTAGATTATTAGATGAGTGGGCGGCTAATTGGTAGGCGAGTGGGAGGCTTGTTGGTAGATTAGTAAGTGCGTGGGTGGCTAGTTGGTAGATTATTAGATGAGTGGGTGGCTAATTGGTAGGCGAGTGGGTGGCTTGTTGGTGGATTAGTAAGTGCGCGGGTGGCTAGTTGGTAGATTATTAGATGAGTGGGTGGCTAATTGGTAGGCGAGTGTGTTGCTTCTTAGTAGATTAGTAAGTGCGTGGGTGGCTAGTTGGTAGATTATTAGATGAGTGGGTGGCTAATTGGTAGGCGAGTGGGCGGCTAGTTGGTAGATTAGTAGGTGAGTGGGTGGCTAGTTGGTAGATTATTAGTTGAGTGGGTGGCTAGTTGGTAGATTAGTAAGTGAGTGGGTGGCTAGTTGGTAGGTGAGTGGGTGGCTTGCTGGTAGATTAGTAGGTGAGTTGGTGGCTAGTTGGTAGGTGAGTTGGTGGCTTGTTCGTAGATTAGTAAGTGAGTGGGTGGCTTGTTGGTAGGTGAGTAGGTGAGTTGGTGGCTTGTTGGTAGATTAGTAAGTGAGTGGGTGGCTAGTTAGTAGGTGAATAGGTGAGTGGGTGGCTAGTTGGTAGGTGAGTAGATGAGTGGGTGGCTTGTTGGTAGATTAATAGGTGAGTGGGTGGCTTGTTGGTAGATTAGTAAGTGAGTGGGTTGCTAGTTGGTAGATTAGTATATGAGTGGGTGGCTTTTTGGTAGATTAGTAGGTGAGTGGGTGGCTTGTTGGTAGATTAGTAGGTGAGTGGGTGGCTTGTTGGTAGATTAGTAGGTGAGTGGGTGGCTAGTTGGTAGATTAGTAGGTGAGTGGGTGGCTTATTGGTAGATCAGTAAGTGAGTGGGTGGCTAATTGGTAGATTAGTAGGTGAGTGGGTGGCTTGTTGGTAGATTAGTAAGTGAGTGGGTGGCTAATTGGTAGATTAGTAGGTGAGTGGGTAGCTTGTTGGTAGATTAGTAGGTGAGTGGGCGGCTAGTTGGTAGATTAGTAAGTGAGTGGGCGGCTAATTGGTAGATTAGTAGGTGAGTGGGTGGCTTGTTGGTAGATTAGTAAGTGAGTGGGTGACTAATTGGTAGATTAGTAGGTGAGTGGGTGGCTTTTTGGTAGATTAGTAGGTGAGTGGGTGGCTAATTGGTAGGGTGGCAGATGAGTGGTCGGCTAGTTGGTAAGTTGGCAGATGAGTGGTCGGGTAGTTGGTAGGTTGACAGATGAGTGGGCGGCTGGTTGTTAGATTAGGAGGTTAGTGGGCGGCTAGTTGGTAGGTTGGCAGATGAGTGGGCGGGTAGTTGGTAAGGTGGCAGATGAGTGGGCGGCTAGTTGATAAGGTGGCAGATGAGTGGGCGGCAAGTTGGTAGATTAGTAGGTGAGTGGGCGGCTAGTTGGTAGGTTGGTAGATCAGTGGGCGGCTAGTTGGTAGGATGGCAGATGAGTGGACGGCTATTTGGCAGATGCGTGGACGGCTAGTTGATAGGTTGGCAGATGAGTGGACGGCTAGTTGATAGGGTGGCAGATGACTGGGCGACTAGTTGATATATTAGTAGATGAGTGAGCGGCTAGTTGGTAGGATGGCAGATGAGTGGGCAGCTAGTTGGTAGGTTGGCAGATGTGTGGGCGGCTAGTTGGTATGTTGGCAGATGAGTGGGTGGCTAATTGGTAGATTAGTAGGTGAGTGGGCGGCTAGTTGGTGGATTAGTAGATGAGTGGGCGGCTAGTTGGTAGATTAGTAGGTGAGTGGGCGGCTAGTTGGTAGATTAGTAGATGAGTGGGCGGCTAGTTGGTAGGTTGGCAGATGGGTGGGCGGCTAGTTGGTAGGTTGGCAGATGAGTGGGCGGCTAGTTGGTAGGTTGGCAGATGAGTGGGCGGCTAGCTGGTTGGTAGATGAATGTGTAAGTGGTTGACAGGTTGACTGTTGAATGAGCGGTCGTTGACGGGTTGGTGTGTGAGTGCTTGGGTGATGGATTGGTATGAAGTCTCGCAGAATCAGAAAACTTAAATTCTCACCAGACGTTGTCATGGTAAACAAGTTGAAACACGGACATTGTGTCGGATGTGGAGTGGGATGCGGTAGCTTTTCTTTCATATTTCCTAGTGAGCTGAAACAGCCTCCAGGTAGACCACTTTGCCATGTGAAGCATATCAGTCTCTATCCTGTTAACGCGGCTCAAACATCCCATCAGCGTGTTCACATGAGACGGTTGAAACATCCCATCAGCGTGTTCACATGAGACGGCTGAAACATCCCATCAGCATGTTCACATGAGACGGCTGAAACATCCCATCAGCGTGTTCACATGAGACGGCTGAAACATCCCATCAGCGTGTTCACATGAGACGGCTGAAACATCCCATCAGCGTGTTCACATGAGACGGCTGAAACATCCCATCAGCGTGTTCACATGAGACGGCTGAAACATCCCATCAGCGTGTTCACATGAGACGGCTGAAACATCCCGTCAGCGTGTTCACATGAGACGGTTGAAACATCCCATCAGCGTGTTCACATGAGACGGCTGAAACATCCCGTCAGCGTGTTCACATGAGACGGTTGAAACATCCCATCAGCGTGTTCACATGAGACGGCTGAAACATCCCATCAGCGTGTTCACATGAGGCAGGATAGAACCTTGGTTATCGCTGGTTGCCGAGCCCAGTAAATGCACCATCACTGCAGCACAGTCATCTTTTGCTGTCTACAGAACAGAGCAAGGATGAAAAAAAAAAACAAAAAAACTTACAAGTCTTCAACACAAGCGCCGCTAGAAGAAGAAAAAGCTGCATCATTAAAGCAAGTATTGAGCGCCCAGGTAAAGCAAAGTGTAGCGTGGAGTTTCGTATTTCATGATGAAATAACCTGACCTGAGACCCCGCAGGTAGAAATTGGTACCTGATTGCTCTGGAGTTGGCAACAGAAAGACGAGCAGACGTAATGCTGACCATATCAATGGCGACTGCGCCGAAAGGTCAAGGAAAATATGACCAATGACATCATATCCTCTGGATGTTTCCTAGCATGATGGGATTACAAGTATCTCCATATTTCCATCAGAATTTTAATATAAAATCTCTAAATTCCTGTTTGTTTGTTTTTTTTTTTCTTAGGAACACTGAAGAAGACGAACTGATCAGAGTGGACGTGATTTTGGCCGTTGTCCTATTTGTAACAGCGGTTTTGTTTATCAAGCTTCTGCCAAAATATTAACACAGACTTCTGATCTACGCAGTCCTGTCCCGACACTTTGAAACTATACATTTATTTTGTGTAGTTATTAACATACATCTCCAAATGTTCTGAACTATGAGTGTCTTAAACTGTAGCTCAACTATGTGCATCCAGATCCAAGAAGTTTCTGAACTGTTAACACAGTGAACTTTGAATGAAAATTCTGAACGTGCAGAGCAAGGAACATTCTGAAATGTAAAATTTCCTAAACTATGAAAGTCCACAGAAGTGAATTTATTAAACTGTTGAAGTTCTAAATGATAAACTTCCTGCAATATGTATGTTATGATCTGTTTCATTTGATGAAAAAAAAACTTACGAAAATGAGAAGAAGAAAAAAAAAGAATAAACAAGAGATAGCCGGGCTTTAGAAGTTGTTTTCTGTTTAATTCTTTTTCTTCCTGTTGTATTTGCGGGAATGTAGTCAATGAGTCTAGGGAGAGAACTTATGGGACGGCAGAAAATAGATGCATCAAAAAACACAATCTCATCAACATAGTCTTTTCTTGTTTGTTTGTTTGTTTGTAAACGCGTTTGGTATATGCCACAGTTTATAGATGGGTTACTGTTTTTCCGACTTTCATTCCGATACACCATACTTCGAAACGGCTTAATTTTTAGAATGGGGTTTTTATTTCCTATTCGATCCATGTTTACTTGGTCAGGCTGTAGTTTATTACTGATGGGGAGGGTAACAACCTGGAGGTAAAGTAGGGTTTTGGTTGGCTATCATTGGCTTGGTCGTTGATCATTATCTCATCGTATCTCATTCAGTTTGAGAACTGTGAAGTTTTTAGAATGGTTCGGAACTATAGTTTCAGACAAATAGCTGTCAGTAATTCCACAGATTAGTTCCCTACTGTTAGCAGCGTTGATGAATGCTCCCTGGAAACATCTGTTACTACAACCTGGATACCTGCAGCTGTCTGGAATGGCAGCCACATATATTTTCTTGGGTGAGTCACGACGGACTTGGCTTCCTGCTATCAGCATTAATTTTACCAAGCTCTTCGTCTTAATCGTTATCAAGGAAGGTTGTTGCTCATCACCCTAGAACTGATGGCAAGATGTTTTTTTTAAACAGCCTTTGTTGTATTGACGTTGAAGCACCAGCATTATATAGGATGGGGGTGGAATACCGTGGCTTGTTTTTCCAAATCCTGACTGAAGCTAAAGAGCAGGGAAGTCCTATATCTCTTCCACAGGCCTCAGTGGGGGTCGCAGCCATCTATGTAAAGTTAGTCAGGTTAGGCCTATGTAGAAGCACCAACAGAGAATTGGGATAGGGTCTTGGTCAGCTATGGCTCACAAATCCTAATGCAAGCAGTTAGCTATTGGCCTCTAACCGCTACCTCGGACTATATCTTCACACTGTCATCAAAACATAAAAAAGAGAAAACTTCAGTGCCCCAGCACGTGGAGCAAAAACAAGAATGCGTTTAATTATGAAGAGCACTCTAAGTTATTCCAAGTACTTCCAGCTGTTCTCTGGCTGTGGAGTTTCCTTCAGTCATTCGGTCATTTGCATGTCCCTTGCGGAACTTTGCCTCCCTAACAGCTCTCCTGTTGGCCTCTCGGTTGTAGGCAAGATGCCCTGCTGCTGATGCGTCCATTCGCAAATCGTCAACGATGTCTTGCAGCCATCTTCGCCTTGGTCTTCCTCTCTTTCTTTTTCCCATCATGTACCCTTCCAAGACTGTCTTCTCTAAATTATCGTGACGTTTATATGTCCAAAAAAATAGCAATATAGAAGGTCAGATAGGAAAACGATCTGGCGTTGAGTCCCCCAGGCCAGATAGATCTAATTTTAACACTGGGGAAGAGTGTGAGACAGAGGTCAGTACTAGTAATTGTGATGACGGACACAATTCCGACAGTGGTATCAAGGAAAAACCCAGCCGTGTCTGGTAGACTATAGATCAGTCGTTACCTTCCTTGTCTGGTAGACTCTAGATCAGTCGTTACCTTCCTTGTCTGGTAGACTCTAGATCAGTCGTTACCTTCCTTGTCTGATAGACTCTAGATCTGTCGTTACCTTCCTTGTCTGGTAGACTCTGGATCAGTCGTTACCTTCCTTGTCTGGTAGACTCTAGATCAGTCGTTACCTTCCTTGTCTGGTAGACTCTAGATCTGTCGTTACCTTCCTTGTCTGGTAGACTCTGGATCAGTCGTTACCTTCCTTGTCTGGTAGACTCTAGATCAGTCGTTACCTTCCTTGTCTGGTAGACTCTAGATCAGTCGTTACCTTCCTTGTCTGGTAGACTCTAGATCAGTCGTTACCTTCCTTGTCTGGTAGACTCTAGATCAGTCGTTACCTTCCTTGTCTGGTAGACTCTAGATCAGTCGTTACCTTCCTTGTCTGGTAGACACTAGATCAGTCGTTACCTTCCTTGTCTGGTAGACTCTAGATCAGTCGTTAACGTCCTTGTCTGGTAGACTCTAGATCTGTTGTTACCTTCCTTGTCTGGTAGACTCTAGATCTGTTGTTACCTTCCTTGTCTGGTAGACTCTAGATCAGTCGTTACCTTCCTTGTCTGGTAGACTCTAGATCTGTTGTTACCTTCCTTGTCTGGTAGACTCTAGATCAGTCGTTACCTTCCTTGTCTGGTAGACTCTAGATCTGTCGTTACCTTCCTTGTCTGGTAGACTCTAGATCAGTCGTTACCTTCATTGTCTGGTAGACTCTAGATCAGTCGTTACCTTTCGTGGTTAACAAAATTTTTTGGGCATCCCAGGATCAGCTCACTCTGATGTCACCATTCGCGCCCTTTTCACTCCCTGTTTCTATGGTTTGGATCGTCATCACTGCATCCTGGACATGTCCAGAGATCTCCGACACCCCCACCCCCAGTATATTTATCAGCGTCCTTTGGCTGCTAGTGCCCCTTTCTGTGTTGGTCGTCCTTTGGCTGCTAGTGCCCCTTTCTGTGTTGGTCGTCGTTTGGCTGCTAGTGCCCCTTTCTGTGTTGGTCGTCCTTTGGCTGCTAGTGCCCCTTTTTGTGTTGGTTTACTAGTCCTCTCTCGCGCCCCGTGTGCCTTTCATTCCTGGCTGTGCCAGTCTCAGCTCTCGGTCTAAGCAGCGATGTAGGTTCGCTTCTCTCGAAGTCCTCTACTCTGCCTATCTCTCTATCAATGCTTCTGTGGATCTCCCCAAAGCTGGTGAGATGTCTTAGCTTCTAGCAGACCCCCATGTCCGATCACTTTCACCCAGTGTGTGAGTGTGTGTGTGTGTGTGTGTTCACAAGAACCCGCGACGTCATCAGATGTTGGTGACGTCAACACGGCAGAGAAAAATTCTCACAGAAAAATCGTTGTATTTCTGGCACAAAATCATCCACACTGTCAAAAGTGATTCCGTCTAAAACAAACAAGAGAACGTTTACATTTGTGTAAACATTGAATTTTGTTGGGGTAATCTCGAAACATGATGTGGAAGGGAAGAAACAATGGAACAGCTAGAGAACTGACGGTAAATATGTTCTAAGCAAATAACCAGAGTAATATGCCCCATATATATGCCTAATAATATAGATTAATAATAGATTAATAATAGAGAAATTCAGAGAGTTTAGTATGAATCTACATTTATCCTTTATAGACTACTCAAAGGCATTTGATTGTGTACAACACCAGAAACTCTGGGAAATAATGGAAAAAAATGGGATTTCCAACACATTTGATACAATTAACATCACTGCTGTATCTAGACCAACAAGCAGCAGTAAGAATAAATGGTGAAACAACAACTTGGTTTGACATAAAACAAGGGGTCCGTCAGGGGTGTATATTGTCGCCTTACTTATTTAACTTGTATACTGAAAATATAATGAGGAATGTTAGATAAGATGTAGACAAAGAATATTACGATGCCACAACAATTGGAGGTTATGAAATACCAGAGATTAGATATGCTGATGACACAGTGTTACTGTCCACAACACAAAAAGGAATGGAAAAACTAATTATGTCAGTCCGTAAGAACAGCGAAGAGCAGAACCTCTATCTTAATGCAAAGAAAACTAAATTGATGACAACTGACAAAACAAACAAGGCAGCTGAAATATATATAAATGAGGAAAAATTGGAAGAAGTGGAGAGATTTGAATATCTTGGATCACTACTAACTAATAATGGAGATACAATGAGGGAAATTAAAAGGAGGACATCTATCGCTCTTCAGAAAGTAAAACAAATAAAGAATCTTTGGAAAGGAGCAGACAGAACCACAAAAATAAGATTTTTAAGGGCATGCATCTTTCCCATCGCAACATATGCCTGTGAGACCTGGACACTTTACAAAACAGCTGAGAAACACATAAATGCCTTTGAATGTAAATGCTACAGAAGAGTTCTCCAAATATCGTGGACACAAAAAGAACAAATATATCCATACTACAAGAGCTTAATACTGAAGAGGGCTGGCTAGTAAAGATGATTAAAGAGAGAAAACTTAAATATTTTGGACACATTAAACGTCATGATAATTTAGAGAAGACCATATTGGAAGGATACATAATGGGAAAAAGAAAAAGAGGAAGACCAAAACGAAGATGGCTGCAAGACATCGTTGACGATCTGGAAATGGATACAGCAGCAGCAGGCCATCTTGCTCACAACCGAGAGGCCTACAGGAGTTTGGGAGGCAAAGTTCCGCAAGGGACATGCAAATGAATGAATGATATATGGCTAGTAAGGAAGATTAAACAGGGAAAACTTAAATATTTTGAACTTATTAAACATCATGATAATTTAGAGGAGATATTCTTGTAATGGTACATAATGGGGAAAAAGAAAGAGAGGAAGACCAAGGCGAAGATGGCTACAAGACATCGTTGATGATCTGCGAATGGACGCATCAGCAGCAGGGCATCTTGCTTACAACCGAGAGGCCTACATGAGTGCTGTTAGGGAGGCAAAGTTCCGCAAGGACATTTCAAATGACTGACTGAATGACTGAATATGGTTCCATGTGGATTCAAAATATCAATGTGCATATATATATATACAGTCATTAGTTTAAAGCTGTACAGAGTTACTTTAATGATTAAATGATAAGAAAACATCGCTTTCTTTGTCCTTCTTCTGTAGTAAAATGTTCCCTTATTTCATCTGTAAACTGTAAAGGGAACAGCTTTGTAGCTGGTACTGGGGAGCTGCCACATTACATACCCATACGTGATCAGGTTTTGACATCAGGATGTTCTTCAATGTTTCTAGAGAAATGATTCCTGTGCTGTGTTTGCTGTTTATTGCATGTAATCTAGCGTTTAATTGCGATTGTTGAGAAGCAGGCTAAATTAGTGGACACAGGATCCTTTGATGAGGTTGAAAAGCTCGCCGAAAACAGACCACAACAACAACAACAAAATGGCAAACTACATGGCGAGCCCTATGCCACGTTTAAAGCCCACCGGAAGGATTTAAGATATAAGATGTAAGCCACCGTTTGTCTTGAATGTAAGGACCTTTTTCGAATATATCTTGATCCAGGGGAGTTACATGTCTTGTCTTGTGCTATCTCCCTGTAACTGCGAGCTGGTGTTCTTTGGGGCCGACGTTGTGGTGGTGTCGAGGTACAGAATAGTGTCGGCGTGGAAGCGGGTTATGGCAGCTACTTTTTCAGTCCCGGCGTACAGCTAAAAAACAGGGGGTGTGCAATGCTTCTTTAGCAGACTCCACCACCATGGGGACTATGGCGATCCCTGCCCCGTTAGCCAAGCTAGGCCTGTTACTAGGGGTACCAACGGAAAGGTGGGACAGGGTCTTGGTCAGCTATGGTTCGCTAACCCTGACGCTGGCATATCAGTTATGGGTCGCTGGTTGCCTCATCGAACAGCGTCTTCACCCCCAGGTGAGCTACTATTGGTAACATTTTAAGGAAGTGAAATATTCTTAATAGTTCTAGAATTTTCTATAACAGGCACTGGATGCGTCACGACTGGGTTGTGCGATGTCCAGAATTTTGCTTGGAAACCTGGAATAGACTAGAGAAACGGTCTTCTTGGCAGATCCACTACCACAGGCACCACGGCGGACTTTACGTACCTTGTTAGCCAGACCGGAAGGGAATGTTAGGCAAAGTCATCATCATCATCATGTACCGTGCCGACTGGCGTTGGCTATTATGCTTCTCCAGAGTATCCGATCCTTCATGCAGGCCATCAGTTCAGTTGGTGATCTCCTCTCACACCATCCCGTCAGACTGTCCAGTATCATTTCTCTTGGTCTTCCTCTTGATCTTCTTCCTTCTATTTTTCCTGTTGTTATAATATTTTCAATGCCCCCTCTTCTCATTGCATGTCTTATGAAAGTACATTGTCTCTCTCTTATCTTTTTGACAAGGTTTTTTTGTCTCTCCAGCTCTTCTCCTACATTCTTCATTAGTTAGTTTTGCTGTCCAGGGGATTCGCAACATTCTTCTAATAAACCACATTTCTGCTGCTTCCAATGATTTTTGTGCAGAAAGCAAAGTAAGAGAACAAATTTTGTTGGATTAGACCTCGAAAAGTTGTAGACAAAGCACTTTAGTGAGACGTGAGAGAAAGAAAAATCACAAGAGAATTATCTGGGATTCGAACCACGGACTAGGGTAGGACGAGCAGCCGCCTAGCCACGAGAGAACAGTGTACTATCGACTTAGCTTATGGGGTGCTAGTTTTTTCGAGGTCTAATCCTACAAAATGTGTTCTCTTACTTTACCATACCAAAGCCTCGTAGTTTCTTATTTATAAAAAAAATAATGTTAGGCAGTTACCTGGGCCTGTGATCTGCTCATGATAATTTGCAATTATAATCAGACGTATTCGCCTTCTACTCTCAGTTGTCGCAGAACATTCTCATAGTACTAAACATTTTATCATGCAACACTGTTATTTATTTGTACTAATTTTCCTGCATTGAATGTCTCTGCCACAGAGAAATTTTAATAAGAAATGTCATGCTATCAACATCATGTTTTACAGTTTACATCTATGACAGTGCTGAGCCAAGACCCGACTCTCATTTTATGTGCTATAAAACTGTACTTCTAACGCGCAGCGGCAGTTTATGTCGGTCATGCGGCCTCCTTCCCACAGTAGGAGCCCATTCGTGAATCGCACGAGGCCGATTCGAGGCAATAAATCGAGTGTTCTGCTTCGAGAAAGAGATCCAGAACCGGATTACAGAAACACCAAGAGAAGTCCCAGTGCAATATCTTCCGATACATCTTCCAGACAAAGATCATCCAACAATTCTTCGAATATAGAATCACCCCATGCATCTCAGCAGTCGCTCTGTAAGGCTGCACCAGATCAGAAATGGAAAGAAAAGAGATCAAAAGATCGCTGGTCGGACATTACTCACAACAGCGAAGTTGGTAAGTTCAGGATAGATGAATCGTCCCCGAGATCATCGTCAAGCGAGTATGACATCAACGAAAACGCGGAACAAGAGAGACAAACAAAAGCTGCATGTCAAAGCAGATACCGGTCGCGCACTAAGAGACGCAAAAGAACTCGAATCAAGAGCAGTCGGTCTGCTTCATCAAGAGAAACCGAGGTTAGTAACCTAATTTGGACAGTAAATAGAACATATGATAGTACTACGTGCATTTAAACTGTGCAGTTTTAGATAGAATTGGAATTGCAAATGCAACATTGGCCTTTCAAAATCTTGAGAAAGTACTATTCAGAAGTTATAAGCGCTAAAACAACGTTCAAATTATTCAGCTCAGATGTAATATCTACGCTTATTTACGTGGACGAAAGCTGGAAAAGAACTAAAGAAATTTTTTTTAAAAACTAGATGCATTTGAAAGCAAATGTCTAAAGAAAACACTGTATACAATAGAATGAATCAAGACCAACGCAGAGATAAGGAAGATAATCACACAACAATTTGTCTAAGCAGCGACCAAACATATATCGGCCACTTGAAGAAACAATCAGAGAATCCCAAAACAAGTTGTCAAATGGGACACAACAGGACAAAGAAAAAGAGATCGACCACATGAAACTCTAAGGAGAACATTGTAGAAAGAGGCTAAATTAATGATCCGAAGTTCTCTTGATGAGGATGAAAAACGCCGAAAACAAAAACAAACAAACAAACAAAAAACATGGCGAACTACATACGCGAGCCCTGTGCGACGTCTGACGGCACGGGAAGGCTGTAAGATAAGTTTTAGATTTACACACAGTGGAGAAAGAAGCTCGTGGCAGCGGCGGATGCCAGTACAAAGTTCCTGGTGGTATCAAACTTGATATAGCAGAGAACTCTGTTGTAGAGAGCGAAACAGCAGAACTCTTTCAGATCGTCATAGAAGGTAAGCATTTCGACCCTTTAATCTTGATGACCCGCTGGAGGTGGGAGGGGGAGGGGGGGGGGCGTGCGAGGCTCTCTGGCTGTGACTCACAGAGGTCTGAAAGTTGTTACATTTATAACAGCTTCACGGGCTGAAGATACTATTGGACGTTCAGCGGCTTTCATTACGTCTACGTCAGTCCACGGAAAAAATGAATCTCTTGACAAGCTCAGCCGCCATGTGGACTTACATGTTCCCCTGAATCTTGCTCGGGATGTAATAGCCTTAGAAGCTTACAAAGAGAATTTGTTCTTGCTCTTGTTTCATCTCCCTGGCACAGCGAGTTTGATGCTTTTGGCGGCCGTTGTTGCGAAGATGTCTAGGCAAAGCATCGTGTTGGCTTGGGACCAGCTTACGGCGGCTATTCTTTTCAGTCCCTCAGTGGAGATAAAAAGGGGGGGGGGGGGGAAGAGGGGTGCAATACTGCTTTAGCAAACTCAGCCGCCATGGAGACTATGGTGATCCTTGGAGGTCTTGGCCAGTTATGGTTCGCCAGCATGTCAGCTTTGCTATCTGCCAAATCAGACAGCTTCTTCGTCTCCACGAAATGAAAAGTGAATCGTGTATCTTTTGCCGGCTTTGTTGACTATAGGGACGCTTCGGTTACCAACAGATGATTAACAAGATACGCTAACTACAGTTTGAATTTTTTTTAAATTTGGGAGTATATTTATTTAGTGGTGGAAACATGAATTTGTAACGTTTCGTTTTTCGACTGACTTATCAATACTTTTAACGTGCAGGGCGAAAAGAAGGAGAACGAACGAACGCACATATTTTATTTTCAAAGGGTTAAGAATTGGGCACGCAGGCCCTTCATCATACAGCTTTCACTCAGTCACAATCATTCAGAATTTGTTAATGAGCATAATAATCATGAAAACACAATTAAATGATGACATAAATAAATAATAAACTTATCTCATGTCCATACACACTACACTCTGATTTATGCAACAAAATGAAATAAACTTGCATTCTTACATTCATTCAGAACTAACAAATTTATAGAAAAGTAGTATTAAAAAAAAACAATTACAACACTCAGCCATACTTTAAACTACTTTAAACTATGCTTAGGGAGGCATATAATCCATAACAAACAGAATACAATTGCTTAATCGTTGATCGTGTTTTGGGTTGGATTTGAACAACGACCATAGATAGGGCGGAGCATTGTGCAATAGAATTTTATGAATTAACTTGGCCTTGTTGAAAAGAAATCTCTTCTTGAGGGGTAGAATATCAAGATGTTTGTCCTTATTTGTA
Source organism: Achatina immaculata (assembly GCA_009760885.1). Taxonomy (NCBI): domain Eukaryota; kingdom Metazoa; phylum Mollusca; class Gastropoda; order Stylommatophora; family Achatinidae; genus Lissachatina; species Lissachatina immaculata. Next base: position 34,676,757 of record CM019718.1, on the reverse strand, counting down.
ATACATGCTGCATGTTTGTCATTTATAAGCTTTACTGCTTGTTTTTGAAGTGAGTAAAGTCTTTTCATGTTTGACATGGAACAACCATCCCAGACTGTGGAGCAGTAGTCCAAGTGTGTTTGTATCTGTGATATGTAGTATATATTTCTGGTGTCTATGTCAAGAAAATGTTTAATTTAGTAAATTGGGAAACTTTTTGTGCAATGAGTTTGGTTAGATTGTCTACATGATGATTCCAGCTGAGATGGTGGTCAATCATGAGACCTAGAGTTTTATGTTCACTAACATTCTCTATCTGTGAAGTTCCAGCGTGGAGCTGTAGTGTTGTTGTTGGTGAATTTGTTAATTTATTTCTTGTTGTAATGAGCATAGATTTTGTTTTGATGGTGTTTATGAATAATCTGTTGTTGTTGCTCCAGTTAATTAGACTTTTTATTTCAATTTCAAGAATTGACTCAAGGTTAATACAGTCATTGTCACTAATGTAAACTATGCAGTCAACAGCAAAGAGGCCACAAGATGATTTTTTTAGATGAAGTGAAAGATCATTGATTTAGATGGTAAACAGGAGAGGACCAAGAATAGATCCCTGTGGAACGCCATTATCAACCACAGATGAACTCTTTTTGAGGCAAACTACCTGCTGTCTGTTGGAAAGAAAAGATGTAATAAATTTTGTCAAGTCAGGGTGTAATCTATAAGTCTCAAGCTTTCTAACTAGGATATCATGATCAATCATGTCAAATACTTTTTTAAAGAGAGAGATGGAGAAAGAAAGTGAGTGAGAGAGAGAGAGAGAGAGAGAGAGAGAGAGAGAGAGAGAGAGAGAGAGAGAGAGAGAGTAGATTACTTGATAGGGAAAAAGGAAATTAATGTAACAGATAAGAAAAAAGATTTTATTTTATTTATGTTTTACACATCAGCTGTTTTCTTTTCGTTGTTAACTGCAGAAACATTTATACGTATTCTGTTCAAAAAAAAAGAAGAAAGAAAGAAAGAAACGCAACACTACTGTAGTCGTAATGGACACCAAATTTCAAGCTTGTATCAAAATTTTATTCTACGGAATTAATACTTCAATCTTGGCTTGAAGAAACTTTAAGACTTTAACAATGAAATGATGTTCATTAATTTTGGTTTGGACTTTTATTCTTTGCCACTGAGGCCTCCGTTTCAGTAAGGTGTATGGCCTCCTCTGGCCTGTATCAGAGAACGATATCTCCTTGACATGGATCCGATTAGCCGTTGGATCTGTTGTTGTAGGATTGCTGCCCACTCTTCCCGCAGTGCAAGAGACAACTGTTAGAGATTGACTGGCGCCACGTCTTGCTGGCGGACTTGTTTGTTGAGTTCATCCCGTAAGTGCTGAAAAATCGACCCTGGTGCAGTTAGAAGTGGAAGGATGTGAGGACGAATAATTTCAGTGACGTATAGTTGGGCATAAAGGCGTCTTTCAATTGCACCAGGTCACTTCTTCCCATGAAGTTGATCGTCCCCCACACCAGTACACCTCCACCACCATGTGGAGGAGCCTCATCCTCGCAGTTCTGGGCATAGAGTTCATGGACTCTGCGGTAAAGTCTTCTCCGTCTGTCGTGTCGCTGGAGCAGAAAGAATGATTCATCGCTAAACCAAACCCTTCTCCAGTCATTCGCAACGGTCCATTGACGATGCTGGTTCGCCCACTGCAGTCAGTTCTGGTGATGCCGGTCCGTAAGAACAGGACCTCTGCAGGGTCTTCTAGCCCAAAGACCAGAGTCGTGCAGCCTGTTTCTGATCGTTTGATCTGAAATTCGACGAACTGCTGCCATTGACTGGACTGTTGAGAACGCAGAAGCAAATCGATTCCTGAGGTGACACAGCCGTATGAAGCAGTCTTGGGCAGGAGTTGTGACTGTGCGTCCGATCTGCAACTGAGCCTGTTTCTTGAAATCGTCTCCAAAGGCGACTAAAGTTGCTTCTAACCACATTAAACTGTCTGCCCACTACACTTTGTGACTGTCCAGTCTGTAAACGTCCAATGATGATGAGTCGTTGTTCTGTAGTGAGATGAACCATACTTGCACATTGAATTTTCAATTGAATTGATTCGAGGAATGTCAATCTTTTATAGGCATTCAATAACATGGTCAGTGAGTTTTGTGTTCAGTAAGTTTCACAAGATTCTTGTGAGCCTGTCATGATTTATTGTCAAAAATGTTGTTTTGACTAGTGTCGCTTTTCTGTGCTCATGAATCATCTGCTGAGTACAATTCAGGTCAGCACGTGAAGCTGATGTCTAAGTGAATTTGCCCTTGTCTGATCAGCAAAGTTCAGTTTAAATCGCAACATCGTATGTGCTGCGTTTCTTTTCTTTTCTTTTTTTTTTTTTTGAATAGTATAAAAGAGTAATGATCTTTTGCTTTAAAAATAGTTCAGCATCCATAAAACTGAAAAATAATGGGTGGAAAATACCTCCAATTCTTGGCGTACGTGCCAAGTGTAGAGACGAGACCGAGTTAAGGGCGCCAGGAAATCAAGGGACGTAACCATTGAAAAATATGTCGCTTCACATTGATCTGTTTCACGTGCAAAGAGCATCTGCTATCAACGTGTCCAAACCATCCGTCTGTCTACAAGGATACTTGATACACTCATGTTGGGGAAATCTGCTTCTGAAATAAAAAGAAAGAGAGGATCTGTCACTGGGCGAGACGTACAGGAATATACTGTGCCACGTGAATGTCGTTCATAAAGGGATAATACACCAGTCACACTGAAATGTGACAAATTACAAGTCCATAGCATGCAAATGATTTATAATAATAATAATAATATTTTTAAAATGCTGTTAAAATGATTGAAATGAGATCATGTTTAACAACAGACACGAAGGAATGTTGCAGTAAAAAGAAAATGTAGCAGATCTGCTGTGAGAAGTGGCAGTCTCAGTTCTAGTGCGACCTGTAGCACTAAGGTAACTACTAATCTTCTTCTTCTGTTAGTAAAAGGTAAAAGTAATCCTGTCATGCCTTAGAGGCACATAGGGATATGGTGTTAGTGCCCATATTTTCCTTGACCTGTCAGCACACTAGAGGGTGATGTGGTCAGTATCACGTCTGATCGCCTTTCCTTCCCCAACTCCAGAAGAAGTCGGGTACCCATTTCTACAGTTGGGTGACTGGGGCGCTTCCGGCCGGATTCGAACCCCCGACCTTCGCCATGAGAGACTAGTGCACTAACCACGTCGCCACTCAGACGCCCGAAATGTTTAATTGTTTGATATTAGCTATCAATGCATTTGTGTAAAAGTACGTCCGCCCTTTTTGTTGTCAAAAATGTTCATTTGACGTATAAATTTATTATCTTCATCATACGAATCACAAATCACTATCATCTCATGATTTGTAAAGGCCCATCATTTCATTATTTCATCTCTTGTGCAGTCATCGCTATTTCTCTTCATTTCAACTGACTTTGAAATTGTTACTTGTTGAATGTAAATACACTTTATTAATAAATAAAAATTCTTCTTCTTCTTTATCTTCTTCTTCTTCGTGACAATGTGAAATTATGCTTCATTATAGTGACGGCCGAACAGTACATCGCGTCGCACTACTCCCTCCTACTCCTCTCTCTTCTACTTCTTCTTCTCTTCTCCTTCTCCTCCTCCTCCTTCTCCTCTTCCGTCTACTTTTTTTTTCTCTTCTCCTCCCTCTTTTCTTCTTCTCATCCTCTTTTTTCTTCTTCTCCTCCTCCTCTTCCTCGTCATCTTTCTCCTCTTCCTCCTCTTCGTCTTATTATTATTCCTCTTTTTCTTCAGTGTTACAGTGCTAGATCAATGTAATCTGGGATGTGTTTGTGTCTTCCAATTTAGCATATGATAGTCATCATGTGGAGGTGTTTGTGTCTTTCAATTTAGCATGTGATAGATATCATGTGCTGGCTTTAGTGACCTCCTGTTTCTCTCTCTCTCTCTCTCTCTCTCTCTCTCTCTGAACCTTAAGTGCCCAGGGCACATGGGGCTTCCGCAAGGGTTTTCCACAAATGCCTGTCCTTTGCCTTTTTTTCTGCTCTTGCCCAGGTGAGCCCTCTATTGCTCAACATCCTTTCTGTTGTTCTTCTCCATGTCTCTTTTGGTCTAACCTTACTTCTGCTCCCCTGTGGTGTCCATCTTAGTGCTATTTTTGGTAGTGAGTTGTCAGTCATTCGGAGCACATGTCCCAGCCATCGCCAGCGTCTTTCCTCAATAATTGCTGTCAGTGGCTTCATCTGCATTTCTGCCAACAAGATGTTATTTCTTATGGTGTTTGGCCAAAATATTTTTCTAATTCTTCGTAAACATTTAGTATGGAAAAAATTCAACTTGTTTTCTATTGTTTTGGTGATTTTCCAGCATTCACTTCCATAGAGTAGTACACTTAGAACATTACTCTTGAATATCCTGATTGTCGTCTTTACGCTTAGTTTTTTTAGATTTCCATATAGTCTGTAGCATAGCAAAAGCCTGGTTTGCTCTAGTAGGTCTGCTGTTGATGTCCTCTGTGCTGTCTCCATTTTCTACTACTCTACTGGACTTCCTGTTTAGCATGTAATAATTATCATGTTAATAATAATATATTTTTAAAAAGTGATTGAATGAGATAATGTTTAACAACAGACACTAAGGAATCACGCAGTAAGAAGGAAACACAGCAGATCTGCAACTCCCCCTGCTGCTGTGGTGAAATGTAGCAGTAGCAGTACAAGTGAGCAAAATATCAAGGAGGTAATACTTCTTCTTCTTCTTCTTCCTCCTCCTCCTCCTTCTTCTTCTTCTTCTTCCTCCTCCTCCTTCTTCTTCTTCTTCCTCCTCCTCCTCCTTCTTCTTCTTCTTCTTCTTCCTTCTTCTTTTTCTTCCTCCTCCTTCTTCTTCTTCTTCCTCCTCTTCCTCCTCCTCCTTCTTCTTCTTCTTCTTCTTCCTCCTCCTCCTCCTTCTTCTTCTTCTTCTCTTCTTCAGTCTAAATTTATGTCATTGCCCAAATGAAGACATCAGCCTTCCCTCTAAGTTTCTGTCAGATCCTCTTTGTTGAACTATACCCGAGAGTCAAGTCTAGTTTTCTATGTCTGCTAGACCATCATTGTTGAACTATACCCGAGAGTCAAGTCTAGTTTTCTATGTCTGTTAGACCATCATTGTTGAACTATACCCGAGAGTCAAGTCTAGTTTTCTATGTCTGTTAGACCATCATTGTTGAACTATACCCGAGAGTCAAGTCTAGTTTTCTATGTCTGTTAGACCATCATTGTTGAACTATACCCGGGAGTCAAGTCTAGTTTTCTATGTCTGTTAGACCATCATTGTTGAACAATACCTGAGAGTCAAGTCTAGTTTTCTATGTCTGTTAGACCATCATTGTTGAACTATACCCGAGAGTCAAGTCTAGTTTTCTATGTCTGTTAGACCATCATTGTTGAACTATACCCGAGAGTCAAGTCTAGTTTTCTATGTCTGTTAGACCATCATTGTTGAACTATACCCGAGAGTCAAGTCTAGTTTTCTATGTCTGTTAGACCATCATTGTTGAACTATACCTGAGAGTCAAGTCTAGTTTTCTGTGTCTGTTAGACCATCATTCTTAAACTTAACCCAAGGGTCAAGTTTTCTATGTCTGTTAGACACTCTTAGAGAAAATATTCTGTAATTCCTTTTCCACACACAAAGATAAATAGTATATATGAACAATGGGCAATGTTAAGAGATTCTATCCACCAAACTGTTAAGGAGATAATACCATCGAAAAAAGAAAGCCCCTATAAATAAATGGATGACAGACGACATCTTAGGACAGATAGACAAGAGGAGGAGGAGTAAAAATAACCAAGAAAAATATAGCAAGAAAAATAAAGAAATAATACACAAATGCAAAGAAGCAAAGGAAGTGTGGTTAAATGAACAGTGCAGACAAAAAGAGGACTCTCATAATAAAGACAACAGCAAAAACATGCACAAACGAATTAGTGAACTCACAGGCAGGAAGACAAAATATGCCACAGGATGCCTGAAATCAAAAGAAGGTAAAATGTTAATAGGAAAAGAAGACATTGTAGACAGATGGACAGAGTATATCGGTGAGCTATATGGAGGAGAAAGACCAGAATTAACGCCAGATACTGAAAACTGTTATGAGCCACCAATACTTGAAGATGAAATTATAGATGCCATTAAACACATGAAGAAAGGAAAAGCAACTGAGCCTGATAATATAACAGTAGAAGAAATGGAGGTGCTAGAGGAGATAGGAATAAAAATAATAGCCAAGTTACTGAATGACATTTACAACATATTAAAATATGCCCAGTGACCTGCTTAAATCCACGTTTATAGCACTACCAAAGAAACCAGGTGCAAAGGAATGTGATGACCACCAGACTATCAGCCTCTAATGTCGCATAACGAAGCTATTTCTGAGAATTATTATGAGAATAACAAGGAAAAAGATAAAAATAGAAATAGCAGATGAACAGTCTGGATTTGTTGAAGGAAGGGGAACATATTTATGCTTTATGAACACTAACAGAAAGAACTTTAGAAGTACAGAAAGATCTCTACTTATGTTTCATTGATTACACCAAGGCATTTGACAATGTGAAACATAATGAAATTATTAAAACGCTTGAAGACATCAGTATAGACGGCAAAGACCTGAGGATTGTAAAACATCTATACTGTCAGCATGAAGCAGCAATTCGACTTGAAAGTAGAACTGGAAAGTATCAACCTATAAAACAAGGGGTGCAACAAGGATGTATACTATCTCCAGACCTTTTTTCTTTATACAGCGAGAATGTTCTAAGAACAATCATCACAAAACCAGGCATAAAAATTGGAGGATACAATATTAACAACCTTCGGTATGCTGATGACACAGTACTGATAGCTGACAACCAACAAGACCTGCATAATCTCTTGGATAAAGTCACTAAAGGAAGTGAACAGAAAGGCCGTACTGTGAACATCAAAAAGACAGAGACTATGGTTATATCTAATAAACAGAATCCACTAGCATGCAGTATAAAATTAAACGGAACTATTCTAAAGCAGGTGCAGAAATTCAAATACCTTGGAGCAGTAATAACTTCAGATGGGAAATGCAGAAAAGAAATTAAGAACAGAATAGGCCAAGCAAAGACTGCATTTCAGAGAATGAGAAACATATTAGCCAACATATCCTTATCAATGAGTGTTAGAAAACGAGTACTAAAATGCTATATTGAACCTATCTTGTTATATGGAAGTGAATCATGGACAATAGGCAGGTCTGCACAAAAATCATTGGAAGCAGCAGAAATGTGGTTTATTAAAAGAATGTTGCGAATCCCCTGGACAACAAAAATAACTAATGAAGAATGTAGGAGAAGAGCTGGAGAGACAAAAAACCTTGTCAAAAAGATAAGAGAGAGACAATGTACTTTCATAGGACCTGCAATGAGAAGAGGGGGCATTGAAAATATTATAACAACAGGAAAAATAGAAGGAAGAAGATCAAGAGGAAGACCAAGAGAAATGATACTGGACAGTCTGACAGGATGATGTGAGAGAAGATCACCAAATGAGCTGATGCCTGCATAAAGGATCGTGTACTCTGGAGAAGCATAATAGTCAACGCCAGTTGCCACAGCACCTGATGATGATGATGATGATAATGATGAATTTGTTCAATTCGTTTAGATCAGTGCTCCCCAAACTTTTTTTGTATTATTGCCCTCCAGGCAACATTTACCATTCCCTCTCAACTTTTCCCACTCAATTGGTTCTAATGTCCCTTGTCCCTGCCTTTTTCCTTGCTGCCCTCTAGATCTTCCTATTGCTGCCATTTATGGGTTTGGAGGTTGGGGGAGGGGGAGCACTGCTCATTCAGGGAATCACTGATTTAAATGATTCAGTAGCTGACAATAAACAGTTCTTGTTCAAAACATCTTAGTTAATACATATGTAGCTGGCGATTTTGAGTTGGTTTCTCCTCCAACATACCCAGCAGTTGTGGTGAAAGTTAAACTGCACAGGAAGACAGATGGTGACAAGAAGATGGGAGGAGTTTTATGTGAAAGCATTTCAAAATAACTGATAATGATAATCCAGTAACACAATAATTGGTGTATAAGTATACAACTATACACTAAACACTGCAGTAAAGCTGTGATACTAGAATGTACAAAATTGGGAAAAAGTAGGAGCAGCTTTATTACTTAATGATTACAAAGTGTGGCTTGTCTGGCGTTGTGTGTCAGGAATGGATCTGGTAGGACGTGGAAATTGTTTAAATAGAGACCTGTGACATGTGGTCGGTGGGTTGTAACTGGGGGTGGTGGATGGGGAACCGGGGAGGGGAGAGAGAGTGACGCACTACTGGCCTAGCTAGGAGAATTTGAAACAGGTGATTGGGGAAGAGGGGTTGCAGAGAAAATAGCGGGGTTGCAGAGTGATGCTGTGAGGAAGTTTGAAAAGTAAGAAGGGGTGGATTTAGTGGAGAGGTACCACATGTCACAGGTCTCTATTTAAACAATTTCCACGTCCTACCAGATCCATTCCTGACACACAACGCCAGACAAGCCACACTTTGCAATTTACAGCTAAGTACTCCTTTAAAAAAATTTTTTTTTTAATAGTATTCATGTAAATCTATACTTTATCTCCTCTCCCTATTTCTTCGTCCTGTATGTTTTTGTATGATTAAGGCTCACGCCGAAACGTCACAACTTTGTAATCGTTAAGTAATAAAGCTGCTCCTACTTTTTTCCAATTTTATACATTCTGATAATGATAAGCATGCTAAATCAGTCTTCTCCTTGTAACTTTTGTTCTCCACAGACATTGCCCTAATAATCTTGTCACAGATACATTGTCTTTGATGAGAAATGGATTTGATTATTTTGCTTTAGTTCCAGAATGGACCATTTCTCTACATGGTCAGCTACAATGGTGGGAGGGGGGTGAGGGGTGACGAGAAGTAGAAGAATATGACAGTGAGTTGGTATTATATAAAAGGACTACAAAAAGAAAGATTAGAATAATCCAGTTTTTTTAATTCTTTACAGTCTTTCAGAATGTATTCACATTCTTCTGGCAGTGATGTCTCTTCAAGGTACAGAGTCACGCCCTGCCCCAAAGATAAATATTCTGACTCACGTTCTTGCTCAGCCCGTGCCAGGTGCAGGCGACACAGAAGGTATGTACTCTTTGAAAGAGTGATTTCTAAAATTCTTCATGAAGCCAATGATAATTCACTGCCCCATTCCCCCTTTACATTTCCCTGCCTTTTGGTGTTAAATTTTTCTAGCATTAATTCATAATTTAGACTTGCAACATGGGCTACCACATAAACCTTCACAGACTGCCACATGACCCAGTTTGGAAACCAAAAGTGTAGAACATAGATGGGGAGTCATGATTTGCCTTTTCACCACAAGTGTGACAAAAGGAAAGTGCAGTTGGCCACACTATGAACAACCGTTGAACAAAATTATTCAGCAATTGGCTGCAGCATATCTAGTCATAGGAATACACTCATTCCTTTAGTGCTAAGTGATTTCAGCTTGAGGTGTTTCTTTGTTTCAAGCTGCCACCAGGACTTGTCTTCATGGAAAGTTAAGTGATACTTAATTTTGAAATATATTATAGTTTTTGGAAAATACAGTTTTGTGACACTTGATGGCTACCTGTTCCCCATCTGTGTCACTACTGTCTCTGACTACTTAGACATCTTCTGTGCCTCATGCAGAATGAGGCGTTACATAATTGTCTAGCACAATCCACCATCTTGTCCTGTGGATTATTATTTCTGTTCTCTCATTTTTCAGCCATAGTTTGTTTTCTTTCCCCATTATTCTCAGTCTTACCTGTCTCTGTCCAGCTGCATTACTTGCTTGAAGTCTAACCAAGAGGGTCTCTGCCAATTAAAATGCTATTTTGGCACTTAATTGTTGTTTCATTATTTTCATCTTGCTTGATAAAGGCATATTGCCAAAATATTGGCTTGTTACTGTTTGTTTTTCATTTCTATGAGGTCATATCTCTTGCTGTTTCTTCACACTTTTACTTCCATTTCTTTAAAAAATCCCATCATATGCCTCCAACCATCTTTACTAGAACCAGTCTATTGCAGCCACCAATTAATCTATATTTTGTGACCAGTTTGCCACAAATGGTGATTTGCAACCTCATTGATGACTACTTGTGGTCTAGAATATTGTTTATGTAAAGTATAATGAGTGGAAGAGAATTTGGAATGAACAGAATTAGAGAAAAAAATACAGTGGTAACGGTGAAACTTTTTGAACTACGGAGATTGATTAAGACTTATTAAAGAAATGATGTGAGTCATCATGAATGTAAAAGCTCTAACTCATCTCCACTTAGTTCTCCACAAGATCAGGCTGTTGTGCTTCATCAGGCTGGCCAACAGATCAAGATGTTGCTCATTATGGCAATACTCAATGAAATGTCAGTTTTTATCAGAGCTAAAATTTAGGAGAAGGCTATAGCATTCCGCCTACAGAGTTTTCTGTTTTTGGATACGTAGTCCAACAGTTAAAAATCATTGGAAGCAGCAGAAATGTGGTTTATTAGAAGAATGTTGCGAATCCCCTGGACAGCAAAAGTAACTAATGAAGAATGTAGGAGAAGAGCTGGAGAGACAAAAAACCTTGTCAAAAAGATAAGAAGAGACAATGTCCTTTCATAGGACATGCAATGAGAAGAGGGGGCATTGAAAATATTATAACAACAGGAATAATAGCCAATGCCAGTCGGCACGGCACCTGATGATGCTGATGATGATGATGAGCCCAATGGTAGTCTTGGAAGGGTGCATAATGGGAAAAAGAAAGAGGAAGACGAAGGCAAAGATGGCTGCAAGAAATCATTGATGATCTACGAATGGACACATCAGCAGCAGGGACATCTTGTTTACAAATGGAAAGGCCTACAGGAGAACTGTTAGGGATGCAAAGTTTCACAAGGGACATGCAAATGACTGACTGACTGAGCCCAGTAATAGCTGGCCCCATGCTGGGAAGTACTGACCCCGGTCCCCAACGGAGAAGTTCTTATGTGGGTAGTACTGACCACGGAGCCCAACGGAGAAGTTCTTATGTGGGTAGTACTGACCCCGGAGCCCAGCGGAGAAGTTCTTATGTCCGTTATGATGACATAACTAAAGCCATAACAGACTGATAAGCTGGTATATTCTGCATTTTGTGTGTCCTGTGGTATTTTTTTTAAATCAGACTCATTCATTCATTCATTTGCATGTCCCTTGCGGAACTTTGCCTCCCAAACAGCACTCCTGTAGGCCTCTCGGTTGTGAGCAAGATGGCCTACTGCTGTTGCATCCATTTCCAGATCGTCAACGATGTCTTGCAGCCATCAGACTAGCTGCTTTATATTTCATATGCCACTTGGCCAGTCTATTCAGATTTTGATCCTTGTGTTCTCATTCTTTCTTTATCCCTTGAGTGTTCCAGCAGTTGTTGGGTTCTCTAGCTTCCCACAGAATTTTACATGACTTTCCCTCCTCCCCCCTCCCTCCAATTTTAGTTTTGTTTTTTTTTTTTATGTTCTGCAGTTTGTGCGAGAATTGTTTTTTTAGTCACGGCAACTGTTGCAACTTTTCCTCTAAAACTACACATCCATTCCTCCTGCTTCATTATATTATCATTATTATTGTTATTATTATCATCATCATCATTATTATTATTATTGTTATTATTATTATTATTATTATTAGCTCATAGCCTTTGTCATGATTATGAAGCATTTTGAACAAACATTTCATTCATTCATTCATGAATAATTTTACTAAACATTGAAAGTGCAAAAACTATTTCAGTTTCTTTTCCTCTTATTCGTTCGTTTCTACCACCAAGATCGCCCCGGGATCCTGCTGAATTTACCCCTGTGGTACTCGATGTGTCCCGTGGTCCCCGAGAGGACCACAAGAGATCCCCGAGAGGATCACAAGAAGTTCAGAGTGTCGCGGGGCTTGGGCCTGAATTCTTGGTGGGTCTCAGAAGCGGGATTGCGTGACACTGTGGTTTTCGTTGCACTAGTTTAATCAGACTTTCTCACCGGAAAACCTCGACGTGTTTTGAGATACATGTATATCCCCGCTGGGTGAGAGGTTGGACTTTCTCACCGGAAAACCTCAGCGTGATTAGGATACGCATATATCCCCATCAGGTGAGAGGTGGTTGCCTATCTAGACTGCACTGGTCCAATGTCTCCGACTTTAGCATTTTGTGGTCGTGGCCGCTGCCCTTTCTAGTTGTGACTAGGATGGAGCTTTTGTCCAGGAGGACGAATCCTCGCCACTAGTAATTTTCACCCCTAGGTTGAGCCGGTTTAGGCGTATTATCCCAATATGGGCATGTTTATGACGTGACCGACCTCTAGAGCAGAGGTACCGTGACATGAATAGTCATCAAGTTTCACCCCTGGTTTAAGTCGGTTTAGGCGTATTTCACCAGTATGGGTATATATTGGACGTGGCCGGCCTCTAGAGCAGAGGGGCCGTGATATGAGTAGCTCTCGCCGCGAGACTACTGGACATACTAATTAAGCTTAAATTTATCCTTTCCATCACCTTTTCTCAGCGATGTCCCATGGCAACCCTATTTGCTTTTTCGCATTTTCTTCATTGGCCGGGAGGAGTTTCACCCCATGCGCAGCAACCGAAGAATCTCGCCAGCAGTGTCTTAGCTTAACCCCTGGATTAAGCCGATTTAGGGAATCTGCCTCAGTATGGGTGTATATAGGACGTGGCCGGCCTCTAGAGCAGAGATGCCGTGATTTGAATAGCTCTGACCTTGAGACTACTTGTCACTTCACTTAATTCTTTCCTTCACCTTTTCCATGACGGCGATGCGCAGCAACCCAAAATGCATGTTCTTCATTGGCTGGGAGGAGTTCCACTTCATGCACGGCAGCTGAAGAATCTCGCCAGCAGCGGGGTTTCTTTTTAAATTCTGTATGTATACATTTCAGTCTGGAAGATTTTTTTTACTAAAGAGATTTATTTGCAAATGCAGAGGAGACCTGTCATTTATTTATTTATTATTTGTCTATCTGGAGATTACTGACACTAATTACAGAAAAAATAATTCACTCTTTCTGCAGCCACTGTCGAAAGAGAAGTAATGTCAGCAACTATACACGTGGGTTCAACAAGGCACGAGATTCTAAAAGCAGAAGCAGCAGTAGTCCCTCATGTTGCAGCAACCGAGAAAGATCAATTGTTCAGTCGCCGTTTAGATCAAGACGGTGCAAGAAGAAGTTCAGCCGTGTGAGGGAAAATGATAATTTCTGCAAAGATACCAACAAGTCTGATCGATCAGATGTAAGTAGGTGCAGAAACAATACCAGAACGAGTAGAATAAGGTGCAGCAGAAGAAGATGCAGCAAAAGAAGATGCAGCAAAAGAAGATGCAGCAGAAGAAGATGCAGCAGAAGAAGTCACAGCGGAAGAAGATGCAGCAGAAAAAGACGGCTCACTGAAAGGTGTAGAAAGAAGAGTCGATGCAAGAGATTGAAATGCAGCTGTACACCACAGACGAGAAAACATTGCAGACACAGAAGTCGTAGGAACTTTTCCTTGTGTCTCATCATGTAAATTGGATACAGGTTCAATGGGTTTTTTTCCTTCAGAAATAAGAGAAAAATCTGAAAATATAAGACTTTCTAAAGCCGGGTCACTGTTTAAATGTATTATAGACTTTTTCTCCTGTCATTGTCAGTTGAAGTTAATCCATCTTGCATAAGTTCAAAGTCTAAAAGTGTTGATAAATCTCTTAATGAAAAGTTGTGTCAGAGATTGTGAACAGATCGTGCAATAAAGCAAATACCATCAAGAGCAAAATGAGAAGCACTCACTATCTTGTCTGTATCAGGACCTGTAACTGATGTTTGTGAATGCTTGTATTTCTTCTTCTTCGTATGCATTGTCTGTCTATATCTGCAGTCCTGTCTCTTGGATAAATTTCAGTTTTTTGTAATTCATGTATGGAACCGTAGAGCTTATCTTCTTTAGTGGTTTCACTGGGCCAGTAATTATTTCTCAGTGTCTCATAGTTGGTGCAGTTTTGGAGCATATGTTCCACAGTTTGGGGCACTTGGGCACATGTACAAAGATTAATAGTACCAACCTTAAACTTCGTATACTTATGACTTCAGAGTCATCTGTGTCCTGTTCAGACACAAAAAATAGTGACTTGTTCCTTTCTATTTAGCATGTGATAGTCATCATGTAGTGGTGTTTGTGGCTTCCTGTAGGTTTTTATCATGCTTTTCTTCTGATTATAGGTGACTGGTATGTCTGCTCCATTTTAGCACCCTCTTTGGCCAGACGGTCAACTTTTTCATTGCCTGGTATCCCACAGTGGGAGGGAATCCACAACAAAGTGACTCTGTGTTGTAAGCCAATTTTTGACAAGGTATGCTTAAGGTCTGGTAGTTTGTTGCACTGAAGAGCTTCCAGTACTGATCTTGCATCTGTGAGAATTACTATGGGACATGTATCAATTCTGGAGTCTGATAGTTTTTCAACTGCAGCAATAATTGCCCTAACTTCTGCATCATAGTTGTTGCATTATTTTCCAGTGGGTATGGAAATCTTGTCAGTGGTGTTGTTTGAATATTCAATATGTGCTCCTGTCCCTCCATTCTGTATGGCATTGTATGTAGATCCGTCTGTATATACACGTATCCAGGTGTCACATGGATATTTGTCATCTAGCAAACTAAGTGTGGCCGTTGATCTTACAAGACTGCTTTGCATCTCACCATTCTGTACACCTTTCACTTCAGTTTGAATAGTTATTTGTGTGTACAATCTGCTTCTTTCTGTGGGGCTCTAGTACAGATGATAATGGAGCAACTACAGTTGGAAGGTCTGGTATCAGATTACGCATATAGTTCCATACACAGGTTATGGTTCCATACACAGGTCATAGTTCCATACACATGCTCTGGTTCTATACACAGGTCATAGTTCCATACACATGCTCTGGTTCTAAACACAGGTCATAGTTCCATACACATGCTCTGGTTCTATACACAGGTCATAGTTCCATACACATGTTCTGGTTCTATACACAGGTCATAGTTCCATACACAGGTTGTGGTCCTATACACAGGTCATAGTTCCATACACATGCTCTGGTTCTATACACAGGTCATAATTCCATACACATGCTCTGGTTCTATACACAGGTCATAATTCCATACACATGTTCTGGTTCTATACACAGGTCATAATTCCATACACATGCTCTGGTTCTATACACAGGTCATAGTTCCATACACATGTTCTGGTTCTATACACAGGTCATAGTTCCATACACACATATTCTGGTTCTATACACAGGTCATAGTTCCATACACACAGATTCTGGTTCTATACACAGGTCATTGGGAATATAAGCACATATACATGAAATATTTCCATGTACGGGTTTTGGTGCCATACATAAACCATAGTTCCATACACAGGTTGCAGTCCCATACACATAACGTACTCAAAAACATGCTGTAGCCACATACACATGAAGTACTTCCGTACTTAGAATGTAGCCAATACATACAGACAGGACAGATAGAAACAACACTAATTTTTATCTGAATATTCAGTTTTTCCCTCAGAACGCCGACATTCATGAGAACAGTATTACAAACATGTCAGTGACACAAACAATCTGAAATCACGCCACGATTGCTGTTTTTAGTTACACTGCACACAAAAAAAACACCTATAAAATTTAGATGTGAAAACAGAAAAACTTTTAACTGCTTTTCTTTGTTCTATTGCTTTTATTTCATTATTTTAAAAAAAATGCAGCATATGCCACCATGATGATTCAGAAACATACAAAATGCCCAAAGTTAGTACGGAATACTGAATAATGTATACAGAAGTATGTGTACAGTTTTTAATAGATTTTTTAATAAACGTTCCACGTATATAACGTGTGAGAAAAGAATACTGAGCTCGTATGCTCTAATGCTGTTATCTGTGTCGGTGAACCCAGAGCTGGTCACTATCCCATCTGTTCATGATGTTCATACGAACAGGCTGTTGTGTTCTTTAGCCTGGATACTGGTGTGGTGGAGCCTGCCAAAAAGCTTGCTTTCTGTGGTCCTAAGTAAAAAAAAAAATTCAAACAAACCGCTTTGAATTACACCGTTTCTCCACAACCCACTGACCATCTTTTCATGATTGTCATGGCACTGGCTACAAAAGAGAACACTTTCTTTTTTACTGCTCACTGAGAAATCTTACATAGATATGGCAGCACACAAACATCAAATTTTATAATTTAAAAGAGAAATTTACAACTGTCTGCACATTAAACAATATGGTTTAGTGACCAGAAAGGAAATTATGAAAATAAATATATAAAATATAGTAAAGGAAAGTTTGGATTAGCATTTATAAAAAAAAACCTGGCAATGCAAAAAATCAGTCAATGGAGAAAGTATTAAAAAACCCTCAGAAAATGAAAATACTTTGCAGAATTCACAGTGCAGTATAATGCAACTTTTAAAATCTATATAAACAATACAGATAACGAAGTCCAGGATTGGATAATTCAGTAAGAAATGAGAAACAAAATAATTGTTCATTAGGACTTGTAGGTCGAAAGAAGGAAAACTCGTAAACATGGGGATTTACATGAACACAAAAAAATACAATGTCAAGTGAAAATCTGTAATCAACAGAATACATTTTTTATACTGTCAGTTACAAATAGATGGACATCTCAACGCCTGACAACAGAATACATTTTTTATACTGTCAGTTACAAATAGATGGACATCTCAACGCCTGACAACAGAATACATTTTTTATACTGTCAGTTACAAATAGATGGACATCTCAACGCCTGACAACAGAATACATTTTCTTACACTATCAGTTACAAATAGATGGACATCTCAACACCTGACAACAGAATACATTTTCTTACACTATCAGTTACAAATAGATGGACATCTCAACGCCTGACAACAGAATACATTTTCTTACACTATCAGTTACAAATAGATGGATGGACATCTCAACACCTGACAACAGAATACATTTTCTTACACTATCAGTTACAAATAGATGGACATCTCAACACCTGACAACAGAATACATTTTCTTACACTATCAGTTACAAATAGATGGACATCTCAACGCCTGACAACAGAATACATTTTCTTACACTATCAGTTACAAATAGATGGATGGACATCTCAACACCTGACAACAGAATACATTTTCTTACACTATCAGTTACAAATAGATGGACATCTCAACACCTGACAACAGAATACATTTTCTTACACTATCAGTTACAAATAGATGGACATCTCAACGCCTGACAACAGAATACATTTTCTTACACTATCAGTTACAAATAGATGGACATCTCAACGCCTGACAACAGAATACATTTTCTTACACTATCAGTTACAAATAGATGGACATCTCAACACCTGACAACAGAATACATTTTCTTACACTATCAGTTACAAATAGATGGACATCTCAACACCTGACAACAGAATACATTTTCTTACACTATCAGTTACAAATAGATGGACATCTCAACACCTGACAACAGAATACATTTTCTTACACTATCAGTTACAAATAGATGGACATCTCAACGCCTGACAACAGAATACATTTTCTTACACTATCAGTTACAAATAGATGGACATTTCAAGGTTATCGTAGGATAAAATGCGAGGTAGCCATAAATGACTGCTAGAATCAATGCCTCGTAGCATCTGCAGGCTGTAGAGTTGTAAAGTGTTAGTGCCTTCATATTTTTAGGCTGCTGGAGGTAGGGATGCCGGTACCTGGTCCTCGCTGCCTTTCTTTTCCTAAGGAAACCTAGGGCACCCATTTTTTTTTTTAGGCTGGATTGACCCCGGTGCCAGTCAGTCCAAAAAAAATTCTGCCCGAGTGTGAAACTGAACCAGGGATTTTCTGATCAGCAGGCAAGGGCTCACTACCAAAAATAGCACTAAGATGGACACCACAGGGGAACAGAAGTAAGGGTACACCAAAAGAGACATGGAGAAGAACAACAGAAAGGATGTTGAGCAACAGAGGGCTCACCTGGGCAAGAGCAGAAAAAAAGGCGAAGGACAGGCATTTGTGGAAAACCCTTGCGGAAGCCCCATGTGCCCTGGGCACTTAAGGTTCAGAGAGAGAGAGAGAGAGAGAGAGAGAGAGAGGCAAAGGCACTAACTCCTAGACCATTATAGCACCCAGGTACTAGAAGGTCAGCTCTAAACTCTGTCCTGGGGTAAAGAGGCTTATCAGAAAATGTGACACACAGTCATATCAGATGCAAGAAAGCTGATACAAAAATCACAAGATTTTTTAAGTAAGTTAACATAAAGTCACATAGGACACCAGTAAGTTAACAGTCACGTAATACACAAGTAATTTAACACAAAATCACATGAGACACCAGCAAGTTAACATAGTTACATAATACACAAGTAATTTAACACACAGTCACATGAGACACCAGTAAGTTAACATAGTCACATAATACACAAGTAATTTAACACAAAGTCACATGAGACACCAGTAATTTAACATAGTCACATAATACACAAGTAATTTAACACAAAGTCACATGAGACACCAGTAAGTTACTGGAGCACAGTGGCAGAAGAGAACTGGGTAGAAGATAACAAGAAGAGAATGTGCAAGAAATGTGTAGAGTTACAAAAGAATGAATACAAGTGTCTACAGAAAACAGCCATAATGTTTGTTTTTTACTACAGCAAAAAGCCATAACATTTTTTTACTACAGTAAAAATCCATAACATCTTTTATTACAGTAAAAAGCCATAACATCTTTTACTACAGCAAAAAAGCCATAACATCTTTTACTACAATAAAAAGCCATAACATCTTTACTATGGAAAACAGCCATGAGGTTTTTTTTACTACAGAAAACAGCCATGAGGTTTTTTTTTTACTACAGTAAAAAGCAATAACGTCTTTTACTACAGTAAAAAGCCATAACATCTTTTACTGCAGCAAAAAGCCATAACATCTTTTACTACAGTAAAAAGCCATAACATCTTTTACTACAGCAAAAACCCATAACATCTTTTATTACAGAAAACAGCAGTGAGGTTTTTTTTTACTACATAAACAGCCATGAGGTTATTTTTACTACAGCAAAAAGCCATAACATCTTTTACTACAGAAAACAGCCGTAATACAACTACAGAAAACAGCCATAAGTTTTTTAAGCACAACAAACAGCTACAAGGTCAGTGTCCACAATAAAAGGCTCACACAAAACAAATCACAGCCTGGAATCACCAATGAATGGAGTAACAATAACAAAAAAAAAACATGCTGTCATGCCCAAGTGCCTGGAATTTTACTCTCCTGAGAATGAAAAACTTCTGAAACTTTAACAAAACAAAAACTAGGATCGTAAAAGTGTAAATATAAATAATCTGAAACAAAATAAATGCAATATTTTTTTTAAAAATGTTTAATGTAGTGGAAACCCATAGAGTGCAGACAAAAATTATTTTGAAAAATATATATATAAAAAAAAAAAAAAAGGTTCAACTGCAAACAAAATTTCAGAAATTCATTCATCCTCTGTGCAGGCCACATTGTTAACAATTTTTTTTTTCTAACAATGCTCTGACACAGATGGCCACAATTTTCATGTACGAAAAAAAAGCTAATTTAAATAATGCTTCTGCTGATTTTTTGACAGCAGTGTATTCTAACTCTCATACGCAACAGTTAAAACTATAAAAATGTTTGACATATATTTCTTGTGACATTAGCACATGACACCAAAATATTTCTACTGTAGCAAAAATCTGACAAAATACAGACTAATGACCATTTATTAGATTCCCATGGAAAAATCTCCACAAAATATATGGAACTGTTTGAAAGTCAAAGGAAAACATATTTTTCTGGCACAAGTAAAAAAAAAAAATCATCTGACAGCAAAATACAGTCAAGGTTCAACATCAGACTCCAGTGTCAGTGCATTCAGGACAGCCTCACATATGCTCTGCATTAGTTATGTTGGTTATATGAGCAGAATATTTGTAGAATGTCTGCTTTGTCTCTGCACTTTATCTGTGCTTTGTCTCTGTACTTTGTGCTTTGTCTCTGCACTTTATCTATGCTTGTTCTATGCTTATCTGTGCTTCATCTCTGCACTTTATCTGTGCTTGTTCTATGCTTATCTGTGCGTTGTCCTGCACTTTATATGTGGTTGTTATATGCAGATCTGTGCTTTGTTCTGTGCACTTTATCTGTGCTTTGTATCTGCACTTTATATCTGCACGTTATCTGTGCTTTGTCACTGCAATTTATCTGCACTGTCTCTGCACATTATCTGCACTTTGTCTCTACACTTTATCTGTGCTTTGTCTCTGTATTTTATCAGTAATTTGACTCTGCACTTTATCTGTGCTTTGTCTCTTCACTTTATTTGTTTCTGCACTTTATATGCTCTCTGTCTCTGCACTTTATCTGTACTTTGTCTCTGCACTTTGTCTCTGAACTTTATCTGTGCTTTGTCTCTGCACTTTATCTATCCTTTGTCTCTGCACTTTGTCTCTGCATTTTAACTGTGCTTTGTCTCTGAATTTTATCTGTGCTTTGTCTCTGCACTTTGTATCTGAACTTTATCTGCACCTTGTCTCAGCACTTTATCTGTGCTGTCTCTGCACTTTGTTTTGTTTGTGATTTCTTCCAGTTACAGACAAAGATAACAAGTCAGAGATCCCATGATCCATTCAACATCCTTGACCTCATGGAAACAAACCTGACAACTTTCTGTCAATCATGTTCAATGTAACGAGCTCAATGTCTGTGGCATATCTTCTACTTAAAGCTATCCTGTTTGAATCATATTCTGTTACTCTGTATATAGCGTATCATACAGTTTAAAGTATCTTATTTCAATATGGCATATTATCTGCACCATATACTTATACTGTTCATGGTATAGACATGCCCAGAGTGTAATGAGGCAGCTTCCAGGACCAGCAATGTAGTTATGGCCTTTATAGTATCCAGTTTATAGGATCAGAAATGTAGTTAGGCCCTTTATATTATCCAGTTTATAGGATCAGAAATGTAGTTAGGCCCTTTATAGCAGCCAGTTTATAGGATCAGAAATGTAGTTAGGCCCTTTGTACTATCCAGTTTTTAGGACCAGCAATGTGGTTAGGCCCTTTATATTATCCAGTTTATAGGACCAGCAATGCAGTTAGGCCCTGTAAAGTATCCAGTTTACAGGACCAGCAATAGAGCTACTCCCTTTACAGTATCCAGTTTATACAATCTCATTCTGATTATATCATCTTATCATGTTTACATTTTATTATATATTGTATTTATAGCATTTTATTCTTGCTTATGGAATATCATATTTTTATGACATGTGTGTGTGTGAATAATGCATGATAATCTTTGAGCTCTGTTATAAAGTAATAAAGTAATAAATATGAGTATAATTAAGTAATATACATATCGCGAACAGCAAAGATACTGTAAACAAAATATTTTGAGCATATAGGTAATTTCATTATTTATATGACAATCAAAAAAAAGAACAAAAAGATGGAAATTTTATATACTTAGAACAATGAAGAAAAGAAATTTTATATATCTAGAACAACAAACTAATCAAAATACTAACTAATAATGGAGATACAATGAGGGAAATTAAAAGGAGGACATCTATCGCTCTTCAGAAAGTAAAACAAATAAAGAATCTGTGGAGAGGAGCAGACAGAACCACAAAAATAAGATTTTTAAGAACATGCATCTTTCCCATCGCAACATATGCCTGTGAGACCTGGACACTTAACAAAACAGCTGAGAAACAAATAAATGCCTTTGAATGTAAATGCTATAGAAGAGTTCTCCAAACATTGTGGACACAAAAATGAACAAATATATCTATACTACAAGAGCTTAATATTGAAGAAGGCTGGCTAGTAAAGAGGATTAAAGAGAGAAAACTTAAATATTTTGGATACATTAAACGTCATGATAATTTAGAGAAGACCATATTGGAAGGATACATAATGGGAAAAAGAAAAAGAGGAAGACTAAAACGAAGATGGCTGCAAGACATCGTTGACGATCTGGAAATGGATACAGCAGCAGCAGGCCATCTTGCTCACAACTGAGAGGCTTACAGGAGTGCTGTTTGGGAGGCAAAGTTCCGCAAGGGACATGCAAATGAATGAATGAGAACAACAAACACAGATGGAAATTTCCTATATCTAGAATAATGAAAACTAGGAAATAGAAACTGACATGATGTCATCGAAAACAAAATGAGATAAAGCCTGAACTCTGAACAAAATAAAACTATAAGTGAAGCTGAAAGGTGTTGAGCATTGTTTCTATAATCAATATTAGTCAACTGAGCAGAAACATGGACATTAAATGAGAAAGAATGGGAAGAAATAAAATGAATAAGGACCGAGAAATATGGGATATACAGAACAATGGGGAGTAATTCAAAGAATGGAATGACAAAGGGCAAAATGAAAATATGAAATTGGAAAAAGAACCACAACAACAACAACAAAAATTAAATAATTACAACAACACTTCGTACAATAAAGAGGTATGAAAAATGCTGAAAACTATCTTGGAAAACCAGAAAGTCAAAAGTAAAAGTTCAGGAGGATTAGAATAACACAGATACAAGGAAACATCAAAATTAGAATAACGCAGACACAAGGCAACATCAAAATTAGAATAATACAGATACAAGGCAACATCAAAATTAGAATAGCATAGATACAAAGCAACATCAAAGTTAGAATAGCACAGATACAAGGCAACATCAAAATTAGAATAATACAGAGACAAGGCAACATCAAAGTTAGAACAACACAAATACAAGGCAACATCAGTTAGAACAACACATATACAAGGCAACATCAAAGTCAGAACAGCACAGATACAAGGCAACATCAAAATTAGAATAATACAGATACAAGGCAACATAAAACTTATAATAAAACAGATACAAGGCAACATCAAAATTATAATAAAACAGATACAAGGCAACATCAAAATTAGAATAACACAGATACAAAGCAACATCAAAGTTTGAACAACACAGATACAAGGCAACATCAAAATTAGAACAACACAGATACAAGGCAACGTCAAAATTAGAACAACACAGATACAAGGCAACATCAAAATTAGAATAACACAGATACAAGGCAACATCAATATTTGAATAACACAGATACAAGGCAACATCAAAATTAGAATAATGCAGATACAAGGCAACGACAATATAATAAAAAGGAGGATTAGAGTGATTATACCAACTGCAGAATAAAAATAGGATTTGAGCAATGCAGATAAGAGTACAAAATTAAGAAAATATGAGTATCAGAACAACACAGACACAAGAGCAACATCAAGAAAATAAACAGGAGGTTTAGAACAACACTGGCATGGTGAAAGTGTTAAGAAACCACACAAGAGGTTCACAATACAGACATAAAGACAAAGCTACAAAAAAACACACAAGAGGTTTACAATACAGACATGAGGACAATACTACATAAAATAAAAACAGAATATCAGAACACAACAGACACATAATCAAGAAACAATATCAAGAAAAAATGAATGCTAGGCAGATAGTCCATGGACACAACAACAAGACAAAGACACAGAATCAGCTGAAGATCTGCTGCAACCAACCTGCTCTAGAGAGATCAGGGGATGATCAGCATGTGGGGTAGCATTGTAGAAACAGCCACAGTCAGGTCTGGGTTCATACGCAGCAGTAACTGACACGAGTCAGTCCTCGGACACAGGAAAGTTATGAATTCTGCATTAAAAACATTCACAAACAAGAAGAACGTGTTTGGAATGTCAGTTCTGGTGACAAGCTAACTCAAAAATTGCTACAGGCCGATCAGTAAATCACACATCACATACTCACTTCACGGGACCAACTTCCAGTAATCACATCAAGTTTTTGCCGAAAAAGAGATGTTGTTTCTGACTTTATCGTTATCACTTTTTAAAAATTGTACAAATTTCTGACACTTGCCAGATGTACACAATTCAAGTGAGCCATATACAAAAACAGTAATATCAAAATGTAAAATCACTTTTAAATATTGCTAAGATTTCCAAACCAATATTTCCACCTCAGTTCAATGCTTCTGACAGTAATAATACATGAATATCCTATATGGATTAAATCACCAAAATATGAATATATTTTAAGGATTGAGTCATTAAATATAAATAATTCTAGAAGATATGTGATGAATTCTCAATAACAGATATTTAAGGGATTCAATATAAGCATAGGTAATAACTAGCATGACTTGACAAAAAGGAATAGTAAGATTGCCAAAATCCTACTGGTATGCCACTTGATAATGATGACGGCGATCTTGATTCTGTTGTGCCTTTAATGAAAATTATGCATATTTTTCCCTTTCTTTGCTTTCTTTTTCATTTTAAACAATTTGCTTTTGTACATAAAATTACACCTGGGATCTGGTTTTGCGTTTTGATATTACACATACATACAAAATACATGCAGCTTTTTGTTTAAATTCTTGTACTGTACTTGATGAGAGTCTTCGGACAAAAGGAAGAATTTTGTAAACGAAGACCATCAGAGGCAACAGAAATATGCTTTCTTAGTAAAATCGTCAAGAATATCTTCGGAGGGTATGGAATGACTTGGAAAGAAAAAAAAATTTAGAATTTAATTAAACTATGAAGAAGAAGAAGAAAACAAAGAACATTTAATGCCCATGACTTGCAAAAGAGAGAACCTGAAAATATAACAATAGCAGAAGAAGATCAAATATGATGAACAAAACATCTCATATGATGGCATCTTAAAAAAAAATATCATCAAACAGAAATGATGAAAACCATCTCTGGTTAAGCATGATTTTCAAAACTGTTGGCAGCAGGTGGTGATTATGGTGATGGATTAATGTGAACATGTTTTACAAAATATTTACCTGAATATGAATATATTTTATGGAATAAATAATTAAGTGAAAATAGTTTAGGGAATAAGTAACTAAATGTAAACATGATTTACGGATTAATAATCCACTGGCACCAGAATTTAAGGAGTGAAATTAAAAGTGAACATTTTTTGGGGAAAAAGTAACACAGACTGAACATATTTCATAAGTAATTAAATGTGAACAAATTTTAGGAAATAAGTAATTCAATGTAAACATTTTTACCGAAAAGGTAATTAAACGTGAACACACTCTGAGGAAATAAATAGTTACATATGAATATAGTTTTAAGAAAAGATAAATAAACATAAATACATTTTAGAAAACAAGTAATTCAATGTGAACACATTTAGAAAAAACAAGTAATTCAATGTCTACACATTTAGAAAACAAGGAATTCAATGTGAACACATTTTACAAAACAAGTGATTCAGTGTAAACATACTTTTGGGAATAAGTTAATTCAATGTGAATATACTTTAGTGACTAACAAATGTAAAACATATTTTGGGAAAATAATATCACATATAATCTTATTACAGGCAGTATGTGAATGGTTCCTTTTCCTGTGAATTTATGGATGTGTAACCTGACATATGAGCATTCATACCATAACATAACTACATACTATCTCTTCCAAATTTATACAGTGTAACCTGACATGCATTCATAAAATAATGTCATAACACTCTTGTCTCCTTAGAATTTCTGAAAGTGTACCCTGATATACAAAGCATTCATAATATCACATGATGACACTTTTCTCCTCCAAATTTATGGATGTGTAACCGGATATACAAAGCCCTCATAAAATAACATAATGACACCCTTATCTCCACCGAACTTAGCGCATTCTGATATACAAAGCATTCATAACACAATGTAATAACACTTTATCTCCTCCAAATTTACTGTAAGGTACCTTGGGTTTGAATCCAGCTTGAGGCGCCCCAGTCACCAAGCTGTATAAATGGGTACCTGACTTCTTCTGCAGTTGGGGAAGTAAAAGCAGCCAAGCGTGATACTGACCACATCACCTTCTAGTGTGCCGACAGGTCAAGGAAAATATGGGCACTAACACCACATCCCTATGTGCCTCTAAGGCATGTCAGGATAACCTCTACCTTTACCTTTTTTTACCCTGATAAATGAAGTATTCATGACACAACAAAATATTTAACCTCTAACCTTCATATATACTATAAAGTTCTAAACTTCATGTATACTGTAATGTTCTGACCTTCATGTATACTGTAATGTTCCAACCTTCATGTATAAAGTTCTCTTCATGTAAAGTTCTATGGCTAGTCTAGTGTTACAGTTGAAGTTATGAAACAAATGTATGCATAAGGTTACAAAAAGTAATACAAAACCATAGCAGTGCCATGATAAAGTTGAAATTATTTCTTGCAAACAGAAGAAAACTAAATGAGCCACTTACTCAACAGTAAGCCACTGTTATGAAACGCAGTTAAAAAAAAAAAAAGGGTAAAATTCCCATTTCTGTGCCATTAACGCATATTAGGGATATGGTGTTAGGCCTGTATTTTCACAACCTTCTGCATATGACAGCGTGATGTGGTAAATATCACATCTGGCCTCATTTACCTTCCCAGATTTCTCTGGTACCTATTTTTACAGGCTGAGTCAACCTTGGGCCTTTTTTTTTTTTGGTGTGTACCAGAAAAAAAATCCCACTACTGGGACTGAACCTGATACCACCGGATTAGTAAACCTGATACCACCGGATTAGTAAACCTGATACCACCGGATTAGTAAACTGAGTGGCTAACCACTATGTCAACAGTTCTGTACTGAAAAAGTCACTTATACAACAGTAAGCCAGTGTTATGAAATATAGTTTTGTGCTGAATAAGCCACTTATACAACAGTAAGCCAGTGTTATGAAATATAATCTTGTACTGAATAAGCCACTTATACAACAGTTAGCCAGTGTTATGAAATCCACTTATACAACAGTAAGCCAGTGTTATGAAATATAATCTTGTACTGAATAATCCACTTATACAACAGTTAGCCAGTGTTATGAAATTCACTTATACAACAGTTAGCCAGTGTTATGAAATCCACTTATACAACAGTAAGCCAGTGTTATGAAATATAATCTTGTACTGAATAAGCCACTTATACAACAGTAAGCCAGTGTTATGAAATATAATCTTGTACTGAATAAGCCACTTATACAACAGTTAGCCAGTGTTATGAAATCCACTTATACAACAGTTAGCCAGTGTTATGAAATCCACTTATACAACAGTAAACCAGTGTTATGAAATATAATCTTGTACTGAATAAGCCACTTATATAACAGTTAGCCAGTGTTATGAAATCCACTTATACAACAGTTAGCCAGTGTTATGAAATAGTTTTGTGCTGATAAACCACTTATACAACAGTAAGCTAGTGTTATGAAATATAGTTTTGTACTGAATAAGCCACTTATACAACAGTAAGCCAGTGTTATGAAATATAGTCTTGTACTGAATAAGCCACTTATACAACAGTAAGCCAGTGTTATGAAATATAGTCTTGTACTGAATAAGCCACTTATACAACAGTAAGCCAGTGTTATGAAATATAGTCTTGTACTGAATAAGCCACTTATACAACAGTAAGCCAGTGTTATGAAATATAGTCTTGTACTGAATAAGCCACTTATACAACAGTAAGCCAGTGTTATGAAATATAGTCTTGTACTGAATAAGCCACTTATACAACAGTAAGCCAGTGTTATGAAATATAGTCTTGTACTGAATAAGCCACTTATACAACAGTAAGCCAGTGTTATGAAATAACGTTTTGTGCTGAATAAGATGAAAAAGAATATTTTGAGAAACTATTAAACTGTAAAGTGCCTATAATCACATTACCATGTGAGGAAATACAGACTTGTGAACCTGAAATAGAGGAACCAGACTTAGAAGAAGTCATCTACAGTATCATTGTTTCTACGAAACAACAAAGCAACTGGTTCAGATGGAATTTCTACAGAACTGATTAAGGAAGGAGGTCTAAATCTACATGAACAGATATGTGCACTAATACAACAAATATGGAGAGAAGAAAAACTCCCTAGTGAATGGAGAGAATCATTAGTGATCCCAGTATTTAAAAAAGGCGATAAGAGCAAGTGTGAAAACTACAGAGGAATATCTTTACTACAAACAAGCTACAAAATACTATCTATTATACTTTTAAATAGATTAAAACCATATAGTGAGAACATACTAGGAGACTATCAAGCAAGTTTTAGGAAGAATAGATCAACCACAGACCAAATATTTTATCTATATCAAAGAGCAGAAAAGTACTGGGAATATGGAAAAGAAGTACATAATATCATCACTGACTTCAAGGAAGCTTATGACAGCACAGATAGGAGCAGCTTATGGAAAATTATGAAAGAATTTGACATACCTAATAAATTAATCAATCTTACTAGAATATGTATGGAGGATGCACAAAATATAGTAATATATAAAGGAAGAAAGTCAGAACCCTTCTCTATAAGAACTGTTTTTAAACAAGGTGATACATTACCTCCATTACTATTCAACCTAGTACTAGAAAAGGTAATCAGAAAAGCGAAAAAAGAAATACTAGGACATGCTGATGACATCGACCTAATGGGGAGTTGGGGGGGGGAATGACTGCAAGAAGGAAAAAAGTGGGCTTGACCATTAACAAAGATAAGATAGAGTATATGAAGATATCAAGAGACCAGGGGAAGAATGATCCAGATTATATAAATGTTGGAGAGATGATTATTAGGAAAGCAGAAACATACAAATATCTAGGCACAACCATCAACAGAAGCAACACAGTAAGCCAGGAAATTAAAAGCAGAGTACAGATAGGGAATAAAATATACTTCACCTTGCAACGCCTGTTAAAATCCAAAATCCTGTCCCAAAACACCAAAATAAGAATCTACAAAACTATGATAAGACTAGCCGTCACGTATGGATCAGAAACGTGGAGTACAACAAAGAAAGATGAACAACAATTGCAGATCTTTGAGAACAAGATCCTAAAAAGAATCATTGGGCCCATAAAGGATACCAACAGCAGAGAATGGAGCGCCAGAAAGAACACTGAACTGAACAGTTTATTTAAATCTCAACAAATTATAAATGTCTTGAAACAACAGACTACACTGGTTGGGGCATGTAGAAAGAATGGAAGAGTATAGACAAACAAAAATGATGTATGCACAAGAGCTGATGGAAACAAGATCAAGGGGTAGACGAAGACAGAGATGGAAAGACAACATGGAAGAGATATATAAAAAAATTGGTGCTACAAACTGACGAGAGAAGATTAGGAATAGAGAGGAATGGAGGTGAACTTTATCTGCAGCAGACAGCCTCAATGGCTTGGAAAGCTGAAGAAGAAGAAGCTGAATGAGCCACTTATACAACAGTTAAGCCACTTATACAACAGTTAATCCACTTATACAACAGTTAATCCACTTATACAACAGTTAAGCCACTTATACAACAGTTAATCCGCTTATACAACAGTTAATCCGCTTATACAACAGTTAAGCCACTTATACAACAGTTAAGCCGCTTATACAACAGTTAAGCCGCTTATACAACAGTTAATCCACTTATACAACAGTTAAGCCGCTTATACAACAGTTAAGCCACTTATATAACAGTTAAGCCACTGCTATGATAAAAATTTCTGTGCAATGAAAAGGAAAACAAACAAAAAAATCAACCCCCAAAAAGGAACTTATTTAATAATTCACTGTAATTGTTCTCTAAAGACTGTTAGTTCAGAAGATTCCTGTTTTTTAAACAAACTATCACCAGCACTGTTCTGTTTCTATACTACTTGACAGCCTGTTGCAGTGAATTATGACTTGTACACTATTATTTAATACTTTTTATTTACAGTGGTTTTCTTTCTTTTTTTTTTAACAGTCAATATCAATTTTTATGATATACATCTTTTCTCAAAACTCAGATTTGTTATACAATATACCTGGACACCCCTGAAACAATATAATGCAGACAAAGAATTCGATGTGAATACATATGAGGGAGTTCAGTAATGAGGAATCAATGCACAATCAAAACATATAAGGGAATCAATGTAAAGCCATATAAGTGAATCAATATAAAGCCATATAAGTGAATCAATGTAAAGCCATATAAAGGAATCAATCTACAGATATGCAATGGAATTGAAGTAGTGATTCATGGGGGAATTAATGTAATGACACACAAGGGAATTAACATAAAGATGCACAAGAGAATCAATGTAAAGATACATGAGGGAATCAATATAAAAACACATAAGAGAATCTGTGTAAAGATATGCAAGGGAATATGCAAAGTTACATAAGGGAATCAATGTCAAGCCATACAAGGGAATCAATGTAAAGGCACACAAGGGAACCAATGTATAGCCATATAGGGAATCAATGTATAGCCACATAAGGGACCCAATGTATAGCCACATAGGGAACCAATGTAAAGATACATCAAAGGGAACACATTTATTTGGAGTACCTGATTATTATCACATATTTCAGTGGAGTCTGCGATTACTATCACATAATTTATGGGAGTTAGTAAATTAAATGTGAACACATTTAACAGGAACACTCAGAAAAGATCCATGTTAAACTCTCTGTCTGCTGAACAAGGCTCTAACGAGAATGTAGACCAGGACCACAGATCTTGACACAAAGATACTGAGCCAGTTCAAGACAAGCAGCCAGCTCTTGTGGTTTTGATTAAATCTGTAGGACTTCGCTCACAATAAGTAATGACACAAAGTACTTCATTTACAGTAGTAAATGACACAAAAGACTTCATTTACAGACAGAAGAAATGACACAAAGGACTTCACTTACTGAAAAAATGACACAAAGGACTTCACTTACAGAAAAAAAAAAAAAAAAAAGATAAAATATAAACATCCAGCGTAAGATGTGGGGACAAATACATGAACCTTTCCCCCCTATTCTCAGCGCGTCCCATAGTTCTCGTAACTCTGACGAACAAGCTCTTAGTAACCGATATCAAGGAGTGAAAAAACTGGATTTTAAAGGCAGAATGTCAAACTGGATATTCATGTCATAACACTATAATTTCACATCATTAATGTAATAAGTTTATGTTATTATTTCCAATAGCAGATCTGGAAATCACATCTTTTTAGTAGGCTTCACAATTCTGATCCACATCCAACATTTTTTTACTTTTGTATTTCAACAGTCTATAAGCCAAGATTACTTTGTGGATGTATAACAGAATCTCAATGAACTATGGCTCAATGATCATATCTTCTCTGACTATCTCTCAATAACAAAACATTTACCAAAAAAAAAAAATAATTAAGGAAGGGTAAGGCACTTATCAACTTATTTTGGCTGAATTACTGAACTCATTCATGCTGGCCGTAACCTTAAAGAGGGTCAGGCAAAATTAAGTATTCTAAATGACCACTTAATAACTTAAACTATAACTTATAACAGGGGTTCTTAGTCTTTTTTTGGCTGTGGACCCCCACATCCCCCTTTACAGCTTGAGGCCAGTTATGAACCCCCCCCCCCTCTTTTCTAGCTTGTTAACAGCTGTGGACTGCCCTTTTCCAGCTTGAGAACAGCTGTGGACCCCCCTTTTCCAGCTTGAGAGCAGATGTGGACCCCCCTTTACCAGCTTGAGAACAGCTGTGGGCCCTCATTTAAAATAATAAAACAATGAACAGAACCCAGATCATATTAAGATTTTCATTTAAGCAGAGTCAATCCATTTGCTAGTCTGTAGACCCCGAAAAATCCTTCTGCAGACTCTATTGGGGGGGGGGGGGGGGGGGGGGGAAGCAAGAACCTCAGATTAAGAATCACTGACTTGACTGGGTTAGTGAAGGAAAGGTGGCCTGGCATGATACTAACCTTGTCACTCTCTTGTGTGCTATCAGCTGAGAAATATACGGGCACTAAAACATCGCATCTCTTATATGCCTCAGCAGCAAGAAGTACAGTGTCTTTCATTTTACCATCCAGACATGTAGTCAGGCACATATACATATAGTTACATAACACAACATAAGAATTTGGCATCAGTTACAGAATTAAAAAAAAAAAACATAAATATTCAGTGATTATAAGTTAGCATACACGTGACATGTTTCAAATCAGCCCAAAAAACAATTCTAGTCCACAATCCAAAATTCAACTTCAACACCAAAGATCCACTTTCTTATTACATACCACCGCAATTCCAAAACTACAATAAATTTTCTTCAAAACTCCATCAGGAGACACATCAAGCCCCCTTTCCCAGAAATTATATTTCCAGGTCATTTTGCAAACAAAACAGAAAAAAAAAAAAAAAAGGTGTCAGCAATGTCACATATCCAGTGCACACTTCTTTACAGATGAGTCCCTGCATCAAAGCTTCAGGCCAGGGACTTGTGTCGCAGCATCTGCACCGCAGGTTTCAGGTACTGCTGCAGGTCAGCTATGCTGAAAGGATAGTGGGTGATCATGTCTTGAAAGGGCAGAGTTCCGTGGTTCTCAGGGTGCTGGCCAAAGTCAATCTGCAAGAAAATATGATGAACTCACATTACAAGGACATTCTTTCACACTATTATGACCAGTATCTGAAAAATATCTGTGAAAATGTGATTGCATAATATAAGCGATCATTAGATCCTTGCACACTATAAACAATCATCGCCTTTTTTTTGTGTACAATATAAATAATTATGACCTACATGAATAAGCAATCATGACTTACTTGCACAAAATAAGTAATCATGATCTAAGTAGCCATGACCTACTTGCATGATGTAAGTAACCATGACCTACTTGCATAAGTAACCA
This sequence comes from Achatina immaculata, assembly GCA_009760885.1. Classification (NCBI taxonomy): domain Eukaryota; kingdom Metazoa; phylum Mollusca; class Gastropoda; order Stylommatophora; family Achatinidae; genus Lissachatina; species Lissachatina immaculata. Next base: position 34,643,827 of record CM019718.1, on the reverse strand, counting down.
TGACCTACTTCATGCTATAACTAACCATGGCCTACTTGCATGATCTAGTCACATGATATAATAACCTTGACCTAGTCACATGATATAAGTAATCATGATCTATTTGTATGATATAAGTAACCATGACCTACTTGCAAGATATAAGTAACCATGGCCTACTTCCATGATCTAGTTACATGATATAAATAACCTTGACCTACCTGCATGATATAAGTTACCAGAGAATACAGTCTGTTATCTTGTCTGGCAGGTTCAATGATCCAGCCACTGGGCAAAACCTGCGGTGAAACCAGAACAAAACATATTTAAGAAGAAAAAAAAAACATCAGTTACACTCCTATACCAGTTTCCCGTTGTTTGATGAGGATTTTTCTGATGGGAAGCTGATTAAGACTGTCCACCCAGAACAACTGCCATAGAATGTGCTGAATGAAAGAAGAAACTCCAGACCTTACTATGGCTGGAACCAGAGTGGAAAACATGTTTAAGGCATACAGGCCTTCCCATCACAATATTTCATTTTGGAATTATCAACTCTGAATTTTCTATGCTGTTTGCAATTTTTTTTTTTAAACAGAGCTATCAATTGGATCACATCAATTGGACCACAGAACTGCATGCTGTTAATCTTGCCAGATTTTTCTGCAAATATGAACTAAAGAAAAAAACAATAAAAAGGATGGGAGAAGAAATAAAGATATGATTTTCACTTGAATTAGTTATCTTCTCCAATTAAATTGTATCATTCATCTGAGAATGAAATTTAAAAAATCTCAGATTTTCTGAAAAAAAAAACAAAACTAAAAACATGCCACTGGAGTGATTATTACTACTGAAAATCTTGTGACATGTTTTTTGAACTCCACTCTCCTGACTTCTTGGTAAGTTTCAACATGTCAGAAATCATGACAATTCCCCCCCCCCCTTCTTGTTTATCAGCAAGCTTTCCTGGCAGGAATCTGCAAAGTGAGATAGGGTCTTGACCATCAATTACTTACTAGACATCCCCTGTGTCAGAAAATAGATTTCTGGTCCTAAATCATTCTTTCATTCATTCATCATGTATCAAACAGACACTAGCAATCAAGCTTCTCCACTTTGCACAGTCCTTGGTATTTCTTATCATTTAACTCTTAACTTCCCAAGAGACTTTTAAAAAAGTCTTAAAAACATTTAGTTCCAGAAAAAAAACAAACTATGATCACACAGTTCTGTTTCATAGGCTAAATTTTGTGATTTTAAATGACCATAAATGTTAAAAATAGGCACACATCATTTCCAAGAAAAATACTCTGACTGATAATTTTTTATCACAAAAACTGTTTATGGGTTATGAATATTGTTTGCTGGTTAAACTGCCTTTCTTTTCTTGTGTCACTTGCTAATCTACTCTGATATTACCGAAAGTTGTGAGCAAAATTTTTTTACAAATCAGAATTTATAGATAGTGAAAATATAAATGTATCACCTTTAACTGCATCTTCTCCACCTCATGTAGAGGTCATATGACATCACTATCATGTGTCCATGTGGAGCATAAATAAAATGGCGGGTGCTGAAGTTTCGTTTCGTCAAAGTGCTGTTATTGAGTTCCTCATTAAAGAGAAAATCCCCGCCGCTGAAATTCACCAAAGACTTCAACTTGCTTATGGAGATGTATGTATGGGTGCTAGCAGTGTTAGGAGGTGGGTGAAACATTTCAAAGATGGAAACATGAGCATCCAAGATATGCCTCGCAGCGGTCGCTCTCAAACTGCCTCCACTGAATGCAGCATGGAAAGGGTTGACGACATCATTAAACAAGACAGACATGTCACAGTAATCTGAAATCGCTGTAAATCTTGGAACAGGACATAATGTAGTACAGGAAATGACTGAAACCCCAGGCTATAGAAAAGTTTGTGCCCGCTGGGTCCCACAGGAGAGAACGTCCAGAAAGCAGTGCGTCTGTGCCGTCGGTCAGCTGGAACGGAATTCTACCGGAAGGGTATTTTCAAACTTGCAGAGCAATGGGGAAAATGTGTGCAAAGAAATGGAGATTATGTTGAAAAGTGAAGAAAAGGGTGCAGATTAAGGTGATACATTTATATTTTCTCTATCTATAAATTCTGATTTTTAAAAAAAAATTGCTCACGACTTTCGGTACAACCCTCATATTTCTTTTGGCCTCCTCTTTTTTGTTCTCCCCCTTCAACTTTCTACCGAACGTTGGGCTCCCAAACTTAAAAATTTTTCATGATCTCTTCCTCATTGTTTGAAGTAAATTTTGGTTGTTCTACAACGTCTCCAATAACTTAAATTTGTTGTTTGTTTTTTTGCACCTTTCTCCAAATTCACATCTCTGCTGCTTCCAGTTTCTGCTTCATGTGCTTCCTTACAGGTTTAGGTACCATAAAATAAAGTAATACTGGTTTTATATGGCACTGTAATACTCTTTAAGTAATAATGGATCAGGAAAAGGAGATGGACATATGTTGGTCACATGATAAGAAGAAACGATCAGAGAATCCCAAAACAAGCTATCAAGTGGAACACAACAGGCTGAAGAGAAAAAGGCAGACCACGTGAAACTCTAAAGAGGACATTGTTAAGAGAGGCCAAATTAATAGGCATAAAATCCCTTGATGAGGTTGAAAAGCTTGCCTCAAAACAGGAAAAACTGGCAAACTACCTTGCAAGCCCTGTGTGACGTTTAACGGCATGGGAAGTATATAAGATATAAGAATAATGGCTCTATAACGCACTGTAATATTATCTGAGTAATAATGGCTCTGTGTAGCACTGCAATATTAATAATGGCTCTATAAAGCACTGTAATATTCTCTGAGTAATAGTGGTTCTATGTAGCACTGTAATATTCTCTGAGTAATAGTGGCTCTATACAGCACTGTAATATTCTCTGAGTAATAATGGCTCTATGTAGCACTGTAACATTGAGTAATAACCGCTCTACATAGTACTGTAATATGTTCTTTACATCCATTAAGGATATTCTTATGTCAATATATTCTTTACAAAAAATCATTCTTCAGTAACGCAGGAAAAAACCCCACTATTTCCATCCTTACCTGTGCCCTGGTAATGCCAGGCTTAACTGGGCACTTGTCATGCTCGGTACTGGTATAGCTGAGGATGTATCTCTGCCCTTCCTTTCTCTCCCCTTGCAGGACACACATGTCACAGCTCTCTCTCGCCAGAAGCTGCTGGCTTTCATGGTAGAAGTACACTGTACAACAGGGCAGAGAACTGTATGTTATGCCATAGGGCAGAGAACTGTAAGTTATGCCATGGGGCACAGAATTCAGAATTGTCTGTTATGCCATGGGGCAGAGAACTGTATGTTATGCCATGGGGCAGAGAACTTAAGACCACATAAATACTAATCTAAGACAAAGACTTGAGACATAGAAGTTAAGACCACATAATGCTAATCTAAGACAAAGACTTGAGACACAAAAGTTAAGACCACATAAATAATAATTTAAGACAAAGACTTGAGACACAAAAGTTAAGACTACATAAATAATAATCTAAGACAAAGACTTGAGACACAGTAGTTAAGACCACATAAATGCTAATCTAAGACAAGTTAAATAAGTAAGGTGACAGTATGCACCCCTGACGGACCCCTTATTTTATGTCAAACCAAGTTGTTGTTTTCACCATTTGTTCTCACTGCTGCCTGTTGGTCTAGATTCACTATGCAATGCAAAATCACATATATTTTTATTACTACTGCAGACAGCTCACATGCTGCTTGATTTTAGTGTTATCTGTACTGTAAGACTAAGACTTATTGTATTTTGTGATTAATATATTTTGTGATTAGTACATTTTGTGTCCGATGACGATAGCTGTGGCTTTTATGTATTTAATGTAGCAAATGTGGGACAGACAGACGCACACATTAGCCCAGTTAAAGCCCTTGTAATGGACCCTGCTTAATGTCACCATATTTTGATGGTCCCGACAATGTGACATTAAGCGGGTTCAACTGCATACAGTTACGACGCATGCACACACGCACGCACACACACACACACTGCTTTCAGGAGATGTAGGACAAAAATGGACATCATGCACAGCTCAGCCCCATGAAATATGTACTTGACACACTTCAAAGCCAGCGAATTAAAAAAAAAAAATTGACCATCACTTGTATAAGTGGTTATTGCACTGGTCTCTCATGGCAAAGGTTGGGGCTTCGAATCCGGCCGCAGGCACCCCAGGCAACCAGGCTGTAGAAATGGGTACCTGACTTCTTCTGGAGTTGAGGAAGGAAAGGTAGCCAGCCGTGATACTGACCATATCACTCTCTAGTGTGCTGACAGGTCAAGGAAAATATGGGCACTAACACCATATTCCTATGTGCCTCAAAGGCAGCACAGGATTACTTTTACCTTTACCTTACATACAGATTACAAGAAAAAAATTTACTGACATAAAGTGTACACACAGATTACAAAAAATAAATAAAAAAACAGAAACTTTGCATAAAGTGTACACACAGATTACAATAAAAAAAAGAAATTAATAAACAGAAAATTACTGACATAAAGTCTACATATAAGCTTATAGATATCTTCTTCTTCTTCTTCGTTCGCTTCTACTACCAAGACCGCCACCTGATCCTACTGAACTTACTCCTGTGGTCCCTGAGAGGACCACATGAGATCCCCGAGAGGACCACAAGAGATTCAGAGTATCGCGGGCCTTGGGCCTGTATTCCTGGTGGGTCGCAGAAGCGGGATTGCGTGACACCATGGTTTTCATTGCACTGGAGTTGGACTTTCTGGCCAGAAAACCTCGACGTGTTTTGGGATATCCATGCATTCCCGCTGGGTGAGAGGTGGTTGCCCATCCAGTCCAGCATTGGACTTTCTCACTGGAAAACCTCAGCATGATTAGGATATGCATACATTCCCGTTGGGTGAAAGGTGGTTGCCTATCTAGACTGCACTGGTCCAGTGTCTCTGACTTCAGCATTTTGTGGTCGTGGCCGTTACCCTTCCTAGTTGTGACCAGGATGAAGCTTTTGTCCAGGAGGATGAATCCTCATCACTAGTAAGTTTCACCCCTGGGTTAAGCTGGTTTAGGCATATTATCCCAGTATGGGCGTGTTTAGGATGTGACCAACCTCTAGAGCGGAGTTACAGTGACATGAGTAATGAGTAGTCATCAAGTTTCACCCCTGAGTTAAGCCGGTTTAGGCATATTTCACCAGTATGGGTGTATATCGGACATGGCCAGCCTCTAGAGCAGAGGTGCCGTAGTATGAGCAGCTCTCACTGTGAGACTACTGGACATACCAATTAAATTTCACTTTATCTTTTCCATCACCTTTCCACAACGGTGCCGCCCAGCAACCCGAATCGCATTTTCTTCATTGGCCGGGAGGAGTTTCACTCCATGCGCAGCAGTTGAAGAATCTCGCCAGCAGTGATTTAGGCAATCTGCCCCAGCATGGGTGTATATATTACGTGGCCGGCCTCTAGAGCAGAGGTGTCGTGATTTGAATAGTCTTGATCTCGATACTACTGGTTGCTTCACTTAATTCTTTCCCTCACCTTTTCCATGATGGTGCTGCTTCAGCAACCCTAATCACATTTTATTCATTGGCCGTGAGGAGTTTCACCTCACGCACGGCAGCTGAAGAATCTTGCCAGCAGCGGACTGGCAGCATCAACCAGATAGCTTTCTTCATGTTATTGATATAATAATGAACAGTAAGTTCTTGATATAAGGTATAAATACAAATTAAAAAAAATAATAAACAAATAAATAATTACTGACATAAAGTGTAGACACATATTACCAAAACAAAGAGAAAAATTAATAAACTGAAAACTACTGACATTAAGCGTGTGCGCACACATGCACACACACAGAGTCCAAAACATTACAGTCAGCTTTGATACTCACCAATTTTGATAATGCTGTCAATTGTTGCTATAATATCCACTTTCTGTAAAAGAAATACAAATGTGGGAAGTAAGATACAAAACAATAAACATTAACATTACAGAACCTCTGAATTAAGGATTCCCAACCAGAAATCAATTGACAGATTTTTGTGAATCCTTACATTTTAATAATGAGAAAAAAAGTCTTTACTTGTGCCAAACTTTAGAAATACAAGGACCCACTGGAGAGTTCCCAGAATGCAACTGCCATGATGTAAACATTTGTCCTATCAACATGAAAATCTGTAGTTCTAGGCTCCCAAGTGTGCTGGCTCAGTGAGTCAAGTGACATCTACACATTTTCAGTTTTTACACGAGATTACATGACCTTGGATGAAGGTCGCTCTGTGATACTGAAGATGGCTGACAAGTTTGAGCAGTGTGTTTGCATGAAGCATGGAGAATCTGCTACCAAGGTTCTAGAAATGTTTCATCAGGATTTACAGCTATGATCCAGAAACAAAACAACCATCGTCATAATGGAAGAGCCCGCAGTCACCAAGACCAACGAAGGCATGACTCTGAGCATGGCAAAATGCGTGATGATTGTTCTTTTTTATTTCAAAGGCATTGTTCATCCAGAATTTGTTTCAACCAGTGCTATGGCGAATTCTAACTTCTACTGCAATGTTCTACAGTACTTGAGAAAAGATGTGCTACAAAAAAAAAAAAAAAAGACCTAAACTTTTGGCACAGATGCAACTGGCTGCTGCATCATGACAATGTGCTTGCTCACACATCCCTCAGAATGACACAATTTTTTTATGGAAAATGTTTTGGTTGTTGTTCCACACCCTCCATATTCACCTGATCTAGCCCCCTATGACTTTGCTTTGTACCCAAAAATAAAACTGAAGCTAAGGGGGCACCATTTTGACACTTTACATGACATTCAAGTGGCACTGCTGCCAATATTGGGCAGCCTTGAGGAAAAGGTCTTCTGTCATGATTCTGAGTTGTGGAAGAAGTGCTGGGACCACTGTGTACATTCCCAAGGAGACTCTTCTAGAAGTTGATGGTGACCTAATACAAAAATAGTAAGCCTTTTAATTTTCTTTTTTGACATAGTCTGGGAACTTTCCGATAGGCCCTTGTATATAAGTGTGTGTGTGTGTGTGTCTGTATGTATATATTTGTTTTTTCACTCGAATATCAAATGGTGTCTGGCATAAAACAGTTTAAGAACCTTGCCCCAATTCAGCAGCAGTTCCCAACTTGCTTTGAATGTGATTATAAACCAGCAATGGTATGTGACCTGCAACCCAGGATATAAAAAAAAACCCAAAAAACACTGAAATTCAATCAAAATTATTTCACTGAACACTGGGTAGTGTGGTTGTTATTACTTTGATACTTAGTACTGTATAGAAAACATAAAGTACTAGCATTTCCCTAAAGTTCTGGAATTTTTTTAAACTTTAAAGTTTCTCATTAATACTAATATCTTCTTGAAACTTTACCTCACACTCCTTTTTATCCTAATTTGGGTTAAGACATGAAGTTGCTTTAACATGATAAGACAATGGATGAAGTACAGACTTCTAACAATGAGAGGATCGAGTTTATGATGGCTCCCACCATGCGCTAGATTCAACAAAAAGCAGAAAATAGAGACCAGACAGCAGTAATAAAAACCATCGCTAATTCACAATATTACTACAGCCAGTTTGAAACTGAGGCTGGGTCGACAGTAATGAAATGGTTAGTTGCTCATGATGTGGTTAATGGTGTCACTGAGACGTAAGATTGAGAAGAAATTGCTTTGAAAAGAATGGGTTCATCTGTTATGCCAGTTAACTGTGACAAGCCTAACGTGGCTTTTTTGTCAATGGCATGCGGGAGTACACGGCAATGATGTAACAGAAAGACTTGCTGGACAGGTTAAAAAATGGCGGACTGACAATAGACAAGATGGAGAATGCTAAAGCTGTATTGGACAGATTGTGGGAAAATGAAAAGCAGGAACGGAAAAACAATGTAGGTGTGAAGAGAATGCTGGAGCTAGGACAAATTAAAGGTGCTGGCAGGAAATCTGAACTGTGTGACAGAAAACACATCGTAAACAACCAACATCTGACTGGAACTATTCGTGAACATACTTTTGGATGGATGCTGTGGCATGTGGTGGAGCATGTATGGGGTTGTCCCGAATGCAGTGAAGCTGGAGTCTGAATTTTTTACTTTGAACTTTATGGCCAGTTAGGCAAATCAAATGTTGTGTAGTCATGAGAGAAAGTGCCCATCAAAATCATGATCAGGAACTTCCAGAAATGTCTACCAGCCATTTTTATTATATAAACCAGCATTAAATCCACAGTTAAACAAATAAAGTGAACACATCTTAAAAACATAAAGTGAACACACTATTCTAAACAAATCAAGTTAACACACCATCTTAAAATACAAAAAGTGAACACATCATCTCAAAACAAATGAAGTGAACAAAAATTCTGCAATAAAAGCTGCTTCTGCTGACCTTGAGTGTGTCATCATACATGAACTTGGTGTGCGGGTTTCTTACAGCTTCCCAAACTGTTTTAGGTGGAGCCAGCACAAAACCTTTACCCATGTACCTGAAAACAAACACAAATATTTAACTGTGTCTACAAGCTATTATGACAGCCGACATCAGTACAGTTAGAGAAGCTTAGTCAGGACATCATCAGTGAAAGGATTCTATAGTCCAGTCATTCAATGAAAGTCTATAGTCCAGTACATCAATGAAAAGATTCTATAGTCTAGTACATCAATGAAAGGATTCTATAGTCCAGTACATCAATGAAAAGATTCTATAGTCCAGTACATCAATGGAAGGATTCTACAGTCCAGTACATCAATGAAAAGATTCTATAGTCCAGTACATCAATGAAAGGATTCTGTGGTACAGTACATCAATGAAAGGATTCTGTAGTCCAGTACATAAATGAAAGGATTCTATAGTCCAGTACATAAATGAAAGGATTCTGTAGTCCAGTACATCAATGAAAAGATTCTATAGTCCAGTACATCAATGAAAGGATTCTGTGGTACAGTACATCAACGAAAGGATTCTGTAGACCAGTACATAAATGAAAGGATTCTATTGTCCAGTAGCAGTCTTCTGAAGCATATTTTGCAAGTGAAATGTAACAAACCACTAGTACAAAATAACTAATGTAGCGCACTGCATATAACCCTTGCAAGTGGGCACACAGATATACTAGTTTCACATCAAGGGCACATAATCCTATAGTCAGACACTGGACAGCCAAGAAAAATTCTACACCTGAGCATTTCTAGATCTGCTTGCAATATTTCACAATCCTTTTTTTCTTAGTAGTTTCCCTTCCTTTGTCAGTAGAAAGACGGAGAGTTCCTCATTTATCTTGGTTTATCTGTACATGTAAACCATGTGCCCCCATAATAAAACACATACATTGTAAGTTAATTTTAATGTACAATATAAATGTACAAAAATAAAATATTTCCCTAAAGGAATGAAGACTTGAACAGAATCGGGCAATTTTTGGCTATTTTAATCAACAAACCCTCACCACACACGTGGTAAAATTATCTAGCAAGCCCATGTGGGCATTAAAATTTAAAAAAAAAAAAAAGAATCAGGCAAGAAAGAAACTTGACTAGCTTCAAAAGCAAGGCATACCTTTTGTAACACCTCACCAGATAAAAGGAGAAGATGATTGTACTAACTTTAAGATACCTCAGTGCTAAGCACTATAAGCTGAACACATGTATGTACACAGAAGACCCTCAAATTTAATGGACCCTGATATAACAGATTTCAGATTTAATGGACCGGATAAATAATAATAAAAACATTAAAGTCACATTTATTATGAGTAATTTTATACTGTACAATATTTATGACATATTAAAGTTTTTTTGTTGTGTTTTTTTTTTAACATTAAAAACAATTTTAAAATTGATAAAAAATGTTCCCCGCCCCCACAACTAAACCTCCATTTACATTTGATTTAATGGACACCCCTTTTCCTCTTTTAGCCTGTTAGATCGAGAGTTCATGGCACTACTTTTCTATCTGAGATACTGTGATTTTCTGAACATAAATCATTTATTCTCACTGCCATCTATTCAATTATTTTTTCTTCTGTTAATTTTAGTGGAAAGTGTCAAGAATGAAGTTCTCACCAAAGTAGTGCCGGCAGTTTCCACTTACCTGCCATAAGAATGTCTTCACAGACATAAATAGCCGTTGTACATGGCCATTTTAAATATGGCAGTACTCAGAAACACATAACCGGCTACTGCAATTTTCCCATGTTGAGGTTCCCTCGTCTCATTCATCTCTTATTTGTTATACCAGCATCATTAATGACACAGTCATCTCCGTTTCCATTTGACATTGGGTTTTTTTTTTGTATGTTCACTAGCTCTGAATAAAGGTATAGCCCTATTTATCCAGGATTTATTTTTACTTGAGCATATGCATATTCCTTAATGCACTTACATGTACACACCGTCCTCTGTTACACTTCACCCTATAAGCTGATGCCCTCCAAGTTCAAAGAGTTTCCTCAACAAAATGCATCAGGTATTCATTTTTACAGCAGAGATGACTGAAGCACACATAATATTATCAAGTTTCTAACCAACACACTTCATATGTGAAGAAATATTACCATAACCTGTGCTACTCCTGCAACCCTGGCACAGATAAAAGTGGAATGTCGCACAACACTCAAAATGCCCTCAACAAAGAAATAAAATGAAAAAAAAAACCACAACAAAAAACTGAGCACAACCGCTTACAAAAGCAAGAACAAAACAAAAGCAACAAAACAAAAGAGTAAAGTTAATTTTTGGTGTGGGATCTTTATACTGAGCACATTTACGAGTCTACGGATAAGATTACTGCACAGATGTTAAAATCCTCTGAAATGAAATGTTAAAGTTCATATGCATACGTGATATCATGTTAATTCACATTCATGCATATAACAGCTAAATACTGATAAAAAAAAAAAACACTAAATGACGATTCATCTATTGTAGCAAGTTACTTTCTACTTACTGTGATTCAAATTTTTAAATCCCCTCGAATTCTAAACACGAAGAAGCAAGTAACTAAACATTCAATATTCCAAATTCTCCTGAATTCTAAACATGAACAAACAACTAACATTCCACAGTCCAAACTGCTAAACACAAACATTCTTTCTTTCCTGAAGCTGAAATGTTCTCACACAGCTATAAATAACTCTTTGTACGTTCTTGGATTATTTGAAAGCACTGTTCATTTGCAGCTCTTAGATGTTCTTTTTCTGATCATATTTCTGAAATTTTACTGGCATATTGTGGTTTAAATGAGCTTTGATCCTTCAATTAGGATGTTACTATTTTTATTGTTAGAGTATTTAATCACTCAATGTGTTGCTGCTTTTATTGCAGTTTTAAAAAATCCATGAGGATATGTTACTGCTTTCATTGCAGTTTTTAATCATCCTTGAGGATATGTTACTGTTTTTACAGTTACAGTATTTAAACTTTCAATGAAGATATGTTACTATTTCTATTGTTAGTATATTTAACCCTTTAACTCTTTCCCTGCCATCGACACTATAGTGAATTTTTCCTGTTAGTCTAGTGCCTGCCATCCACGTTACAGCGATTTTGTTTCTTTGCAGCGTAAAACTATTGTAACTTTTTATTGTAGATGATTTATCTGCGCATGTCTGGTGACCTTTCATAGTTAATTCCAAAGTGTGGCTAACAACCGAGCGAAATCGATGGTTTTTAACTGAGAAATTTCAATATTTATTGTGATTTCGGAGGCATAAGGACATGTCCTATGACCAGAACACTGTTCCTGAATGTACCCCAAGTATATCTAGACCTATTAAATGGACTGGAGAAGTAGTTAGAAGGTTATTTCAGACATTATTTTAGTGAGAATGCCACCACACGGCGAGATCAGGCGAAAATTTAAGTACATCTGGAAATTGCTGATGGTAAACATTGTTCATCTAGGCATCGCTGATGGTAAGCACTACACAATTATCAGCTAAAATCATCACACTACTTCTATTTTCTTAAAAAACTCTTCATTTATGAAATCTTACATTTACAACTATTTTCAAGCATAATAAGTATACTTTTAAAGTGGAAATACTTTGTACATTCACTTTTACAACTATACCCCCTATACATATCAAGACCCATGCTTTTTGTGTGGCACGAATGGGAACGTCCGCGTTTTTTTTTTCTGTGGTGTGGGAAGAGTTAAAGAGGATATGTTACTGTTTCTACTGTTAGTATATTTAACCCCTTAAAGAGGATATGTTACTGTTTCTACTGTTAGTATATTTAACCCTTTAAAGAGGATATGTTACTGTTTTTATTGTTAGTATATTTAACCCTTTAAAGAGGATATGTTACTGACATTTTGGAAGATGACAGGTGTCAGACTCCATCTCTGAACTAAAACCGATGTCCTATCAGATCTGCAAAACCAGACTCCACCAAGACAGTTGACCACATTTGTCCCCGACCTCATCTGCCAGATTGTCATGAGATAATCTGTCTCTAAGGAGCATTTTGAACAGATGATGTCTGATCTTGGCTGATCATGGTTTGCCTGGCCTGGCAAATGAGTGAACACTTCTTTTCCACAGTTTGTTTGAGAGAAACTTGAATGACTGACTGATATGAGGAAGCAGTGTCACTTTAGCTGGGTCATTCCCATACCTGCTCCATCACCAATTCCAGTAAGCAAATAAATGTGTGTACTGATTATCCCTGTCACACGCTGATTGTGTGTTCATTGTTTAGGGGAAATACTATGAGTGTTGTCTGAGAGAATATCTATCACATACATTTTTTCTGTTAGTAAATGTTTATCTGCTTTTTTATCATCATACGAAGGGCTCGTAAAGAAATTTTCACCATCAGAGAATAATTTGTTAAATACTTACATTATGACAATGTCTCTGGATTTTTCAACAAGAACTGCTGTATGATATATTTTTATCTTCAAATATGGACACTTCCAATGGTAGCAGTTAGATATTAAAACCTTCCAAAGACAATTTGTTACCTATTTTAGATTCAGATAACTTCCTCTCAGAAAATTTCTGATAACATTCTGTCCTCAAGTTAAGTCTTGCCGAGATATATTTGACCTCCCATGATACCCTGTTAGACATTTTAACTTCTGGTGACAGTTTAGCTGGCATGTTATATTTCATCAGTAGGATATGAAATCTGCTTTACCTTTGTATAGTTGTTCCAAGTCTTTCTATCTTCTTTAACACAACAATGTTTTTCTCAAAAGATGAAAATCTGAAATTATATAATTAGGAAAGCTAAAAAAAAAAAAAAAATATATATATATATATATATCATCTAATTTTTAAAAAGAGTACCAAAAATAAAAAATTTCTGACCATGTGGCACAAACATTGCACATTCTGATACAGTATTAGAAGCAAAAACTGAAACAGAATGAATAGAAAACATCACCGTTTGTTTAAATAATCACCATTTTGAGAGTAAAAATAGACTGCACTGGTTAGGACAAAAGAACAGACTTTTCAGAACTTACAGAACAAAACTGCATGCACTCTAAAACAGACAGCAGGTACATGACCAAGAAAGATACAATGGAAAAAAAAAACAAATAAATAAATGGTCTAATGTTAAATGATGTCACGGTGGTATAGGGGTTAATGCACTAGCCTGCCAAGCTGAAACTCCCTGCTTATATTTTGCCATCAGCTGTAATTTTTGTTTGAACTGACCAAAACTAGGGTCAACCCAGCCTCCAAACCTGGGGCTTCCCTAGGAAAACCAAGGCTGCAAAGACAGGCGCTGGCATCCCTACCTCAAATACAGCAGTGGCCTAGAAATGTGATGGCACTAACGTTTTGATGTCTCTAAAGCATGTACATGCCATGGAACTTAGATTTCTTTCTTATCATCATACGTCGACAAGTCCATTAAGTGATCTGATTGTGCTCTGTGAATGAGATCTCAGCATGGTGCAAGACTTCCATAACCCCAGTCAGAGCTTTAACGAATCGGTGGTGACTGGCACAGCTCAACACCAACACCCTGAATCTAAGACTGACGGACCAAGAAGCTGCATGTCTAATGGTTCAGCCAATCCTAGCTCAGAGAAGGTAATATGGAAAATCAGTTACAAGAACTTGAGTTACTAAATGGTTAGAGAAGGTCATGAATACAACTGACTGGTTAGAGAACGTCGTGAATACAATTTACTGGTTAGAGAAGGTCATGAATACAAGTGACTTGCTAGAGAAGGTCATGAATACAACCTAACTGGTTAGAGAAGGTCATGAATACAACTAACTGGTTAGAGAAGGCCATGAATATAAAGGACTGGTTAGAGAAAGCCATGAACACAACTGACTGGTTAGAGAAGGTCATGAATAAAACTTACTGATCTGAGAAGGTCATGAATACAACTAACTGGTTTGAGAAGGTTGTGAATACAACTGACTGGTTTGAGAAGGTCATGAATACAACTAACTGGTTTGAGAAGGAAATGAACTTTATCTCAAGACATGAGCCCTAATGGCTAAAAAAAGCTAAATAAAAGAAGAATGACACTAACCATAAGCTACAATAAAACATAAATCATACACACATGCATCAGAATATACCAAGCATATCTACATGCACTGCCTAAATCAACAGGAAATAAACAAGGCCAAGACTGTAACAGGTACCATCTTTCAAGTAAAGTCTGGGGAAAACCAAACTTCCTGCAAGGGAGAATGCCTGTAATCCCTTACTGTCCTGCAAATCTCCCTGGAGAAGTATGGGAATATTTTAAACTCTTCATTGTACATGATGCATGAATGAAGAAATCTCCTATTTTGTGTCAGAAGTGTAATTCTAATGCTACCAACTTAAGATCCAAAGTTGTGTTATCTAAACAAAGCAGATTTAATATATCAAGAGATTCTAGGCCTAAATATCTTTTCATGACTTTTAATGACGCTCCACCACCACTAGGAGCAGTATCAGTTCCTATCCAACAGTTGATATAACCTTGAAGGTCAACATCAAGGCAACAGGACAAGGTCACAGCTTCTACAGGTGGAGTGGCTGCTCTTAGCCTTCAACCCTGCTCCTGACAGAAGAGCCTATTTTTGGCTTGGTTCACCACAGAACATAAGAGAAATCTGGTCTAGAACCCATTTCTTTGTCACTGAGAAGCCAGTCCTCTAACTGCTGTTCTTCTCCTGCACTGGTGAACATGAAACACTTACCTCCTTCAAATATTTTAGTACATAAATTCTGACCAATATATGTGAATGGGTATTCGATGAGAAATTCTGGAGATTTCCAGATATTTATAACCAACAAGATAACAAAATAATATTTTTTTTTGGGGGGGGGGGGGGTCATATTTCTTCTCAGTGCAATGTAGTAACTGTATCCTTCTTATGCATGTGAATTTTTAGGGGGGTTTTTTTGTATCTAATTTCAAATTTCATGGTGAAGATCTTGATATACAAGGACCGTATTTGATGGAGTGTGAATTACAGCAAAAATTCATAAACGCGGGAGTGGATTCAAGGACCAAGCTTCTCTGAAAGTCCTACAGCCAAAGAGAGGGCTAAGATCAATATCAGGAGTTGACTGACAATAACTCGTCCAGGTGAAGTTATGACAAACAATGGTTACAAATTTACTATGACACTAATTTGATTTAGTGAATTTATGACATTGACTGGCTGGTAATGGTGAATTTCAGACAGACAATGATTAGTTATGATGAACTAATGACAGTTAATGATTGGACATGGTAAATAGTGTAAGAGATTATGACTGGATGACAAACTGTGATTGAACATGATAAAAGATTAACAATGATTTGTTATAACAAAATGTATGACAGATGAAAATTTGTCATCATGAATGTCTGGCAGACATTGATTAGTCAGTCATTTGCATGTCCCTTGTGGAACTTTGCCTCCCTAACAGCTCTCCTGTAGGCCTCTCGCTTGTAAGCAAGATGCCTTGCTGCTGATGCATCTATCTGCAGATTATCAGCGATGTCTTGCAGCCATCTTCGCCTTGGTCTTCCTCTCTTTCTTTTTCCTATTATGTACCCTTTCAAGACTGTTTTCTCTAAATTCTCAATACATTTAATGTGTCCAAAATATTTGTTTTCTCTGCTTAATTCTCTTTACTAGCCAACCTTCTTCAATATTAAGTTCTTAAAGTACAGATATATTTGTTCTTTTTTTGTGTTCATGATATCTGAAGAACTCTTATGTAGCATTTACATTCAAAGGGATTTATGTGTTTCTCAGCTGTTAAGTGTCCAGGTCTCACAGGCATCTGTTGCCATGGGAAAGATGCATGCCCTTAAAAATCATATTTTGTAGTTCTGTCTGTTCCTCTCCACAGCTTCTTCAGTTGTTTTACCTTCTGAAGAGCGAAAGATGTCCTCCTTTTAATTTCTCTCACTGTATCTACATTATTAGTTAGTAATGATCCAAGATATTCAAAACTCTCTGTCTCTTCCAATTTGTCCAAGTGCCTTATTTGTTTTGTCAGTTGTCATCAATTTAGTTTTCCTCACATTAAGATAGAGGTTTTGCTCTTCACTATTCTAACATAATTAGTTTTTTCATTCCTTTTTTTTTTGTTGTGGACAGTAATACTGTGTCATCAGCATATCTAACCTCTGGTATTTCATAACCTCCAATTGTTATGGCATCATAATATTCTTTGTCTACATCTTCTCTAACATTCCTCATTATATTTTCAGTATACAAGTTAAATATGTAAGGTGACAATATGCACCCCTGATGGACCCCTTGTTTTATGCCAAATCAAATTGTTGTTTCACCATTTATTCTCACTGCTGCCTGTTGGTCTAGATACAGCAGTGATATTAACTGTATCACATGTATTGGAAATCCCATTTTTCCATTATTTCCCAAAGTTTCTGGTGTTGTACACACTCAAATGTCTTTGAATAGTCCATAAAAGATAAATATAGATTCACATTAAACGCTTTGCATTTCTCTGTTATTAATCTTATATTGAATATATGATCTCTTGATCCTCTTCTTTGTCTAAAACTAGCTTGGACCATATTGACTACTTCTTCTATTTTCTACCCATTATGATTTTTAATAGAATTTTACTGGCATGACTAATCAGGGCAATGGTTCTGTAGTTTGTGTATAATTTCAGGTTACCCTTTTTTGGCAGTGGTATGAATACAGTTCTTTTCCATTATTTTGGCCAAATACCTGAATGCCATATCTTTTTTACATAGTGAATAACAGATTGTTGCACATTCCTTTCCTCCTGCTTTAATAAGTTCAGCCGCTATCTCATCACATCCTGGTGATTTACCATTTTTCAGATTCTTTATTGCCCATAAAACTTCTATTGTCAGTTCGGGTTCTTTCTCCTCCAATAATAATTCACATCTTTTGATTTCTGCTTTCACAGTTGGTTGTTTCATACATTCCTCTGCAATATTCCTTTCATCTTTCTAGAATTTCCTCTGTCTCTGTCAAGGTCTTTCCCATCTATCACAAATTACATTTAGCTTAGACGTGACATTTCTCGTCAATGTCTTCATTTCTTTAAACATTTCACTATCTCTTCCACACTTCTGATGTCCTTCTATTCTTTCACAACAATCTTGTATGTATTTTTTTTGTCTTTTCTTATGTTTCTTCTTACTGCTTTTATTAAAAATTTATATTACTCTTTGTTGTTACTTGTCACTTTCCGTTTCGTCTTCATTTCTCTACGTTGTTTTATTAGTTCTAGTGTGCCTATTGTAATCCATCCATTCTTTTGTGTTTTCTTTACTGGAACCATATCTTTAGCTGCTGATATTAAAATATCTCTGGTCTGCGTAGCCAATTCATCTGCTGTCATCTCCTCCTGTACAGCCATCAGGATCTCGAAACGGTTCTTCACTTCTACACCATATTGTTCTGGTATTTTTCTAAGATCAAAGCGGAGTGGTCTTGGTCCCCTGTCTTTTTTATCTTTATGTTCAGGTCTGCTATTAATAACTCATGGTCCATGTCACAATCAGCACCTGGTACAGTTTTTGCCGATATCATTTTTTCTTTGCACTAAAATGTAATCTGTTTGATTCTTGGTTTTCCCATCAGGTGATGTCCATGTGTAAAGTCTTCTTGGATGTTGTCTAAAAAGTGTGTTAGCAACCATTAGCTCACTTTCCATGCAAAATGCCACTAGACTGTCACCTGCCTCATTTCTATGTCCTATACTAAATTTCCCCAAAACATATCCTTTGTCTTCTGCTCTTTCTGTACAAATCTTTGCACTAAAATCCCCCATTATTAATACAATATAATTTTTTTGTACCTGGTCTATCATTATTTCCAGAGTTTTATAAAAGTCTTCTACTTCCTCTTCTTCTGCTGCTGATGTAGGTGTATATATCTAGATAATTGTTACATTTCTAGGAGTGCCCTTAAGTCTGATAGTGAGGATTCTATCACTTACTGGATTATAATCTAGTAATGTTTTTTATGTTGATTTGTCCAAGTAAAAAGCCCACTCAATTCTTTCCTTCTAATTCTCCACCAGAGTATATAAAGATATAATTCTCACTCTTGAAGTGTCCTGATCCTTTCCATCGATGTTCGTAAATTCCCAAAATGTGTATCCTCGTTCTTTCCAACTCGTCACTTATTATTTAGTACTTTCCCTCATACATACTTCTCACATTCCATGTTCCTAATTTTATTTCTCTATTTAATTTGATGCAGGGGTTTTCCTTGATAACACTATCAGGATTTTGGCCATCATTTTGTCTCACACTCTTCCCCAGTGTTAAAATTAGATCTATCTGGCCTGGGGGACTCACCACCAGATCTTTTTTCTATCTGACCTTCCATGTTGCTGTTTGGGTTTCTTGGTATATTTCCAGACGGTAGTTTACCATTGCTTTCCTTCCGGGCAGTGACTGTACTAGTCAGTGTTCGTTGCCATTGTCCCTACACTGAGATCATCATCTGCCTACCATCATAGAATGGTGACCATAACCAACATTATCTGTCGGCTGCTCCCATGGCTTCACGTCACCCCGATCGGGGGGATATGCGGGTACTCCACCTTGCCCAAGGATGTCCCGCATACTGACGGAGGTAAGGAGGCATCTTACTTCTCCTTTGATAGGGGATACCCCTACCCCATTAACCAACATGCTAAGGGGTATGTCACGGTGAATTTGTCACAGACTTTGATTCTTCATACAGAATTCACATCAGACAAAGAGAGCTAAAGTCAATTTATGACAGACAATGAGCTGTCAAAGACCAAAGTGAACAGTAATCAAACTTACATCCATCCTCCTGAAGACTCTGCTTGCTGATCTGGCGACAGTTCCAGATTTATTTCTGAAGCTCGCGTAGCCTGGAACGTAATAATACAGACATGTTGACCTTGTGATTAACTTATTCTTGAGCACAGGTCTCATGAAGCAATATTTCACATACCCAGATGTATCTTTTTTGAAAAGGCCTTCATGAAGCATATATGAGATAATGGCTTGATCTAATAACAATACCTATTAAGATACTTAAAACCCACTTCCACAGGAATCACTTAACCAGGAATCACTTATTCATATACAGCTTTCATATGAATCACTTATTCTTATACAACTTTCACAGGAATCACTTATTCTTATTACAACTTTCACAGGAATCACTTGTTCTTAATACAACTTTCACAGGAATCACTTATTCTTAATACAACTTTCACAGGAATCACTTGTTCTTAATACAACTTTCACAGGAATCACTTGTTCTTAATACAACTTTCACAGGAATCACTTGTTCTTAATACAACTTTCACAGGAATCACTTGTTCTTAATACAACTTTCACAGAAATCACTTGTTCTTATACAACTTTCACAGGAATCACTTGTTCTTAATACAACTTTCACAGGAATCACTTGTTCTTAATACAACTTTCACAGAAATCACTTGTTCTTATACAACTTTCACAGGAATCACTTGTTCTTATACAACTTTCTCAGGAATAATTTATTCTGTGTTGCTGTCACCCTGTAACTAGAAACTTAAGATTTTTTAGGCCATGACTATGCTACCTTTGAACTATGATACCTTTGAACTATGATACCTTTGAACTATGATACCTTTGAATGTAAATGCCACAGAAGAGTTCTTCAAATCTCATGAGCACAGAAAAGAACAAATATATCCGTACTAAAAGAACTTAATACTGAAGAAGGCTGGCTTGTAAAGAGAATTAAACAGAGAAAACTTAAATATTTTGGACATATTAAATGTCATGATAATCTAGAAGACCATCTTGGAAGGGTACATAATGGGAAAAAAAGAAAGAGAGGAAGACCAAGGTGAAGATGGCTGCAAGACATCGTTGATGATCTGCAAACAGATGCATCAGCAGCAGGCCATCTTGCTTACAAGCGAGAGGCCTACAGGAGAGCTGTTAGGGAGGCAAAGTTCTGCAAGGGACATGCAAATGACTGACCGACTGACTGTGATGAACATCTTCAAACACAGGAATTGAGTCTGATGGGCAATGGCTTACACTGACTGAATTAGCAAGGCTGCTCCAAACCAGACTGTTCAACAGGTCCACCACCAACATACTGACCCTGCACCAAAGGCCAGGCCAAAATAACGCAACAGCCTATTTCCATGAACTCATCCTTGGTCAGTTTTAACTCACTGGCAAAACCAAGAGACAGACCAAGACAGCAGTGTCGTGACAACCTAGAAGACCTACATGCCCTCAGAGTGGACAACTGGTAGGAGAAGACAAGAACAGTGAGGAAAGGAGACAAGTCTTGTCTGCAGCAATGAGCTGCAATGGCTCGGAAAGCTGAATAAATGAATCATGAGTGGGAGCAGTCCAGCTAAAAGTGGCATGGTTTCTCAGACTAAACTGGCTTGGTTTCTCAGACTAAATGTGCTTCTTCAGCTGCTACCACCCTCCAGTCAACCTGGCCATAAAAAAGAGTGTTCAGCTCCTATGCTGAGAAACACTGGCTCTGAAAGTGGAGACTCATTACCTGCATGATGAGGTATACCAGACTACACTGGCCCACTCTGTCTTCAGATGAAAGAAAATATGATATCATGAATGCAGGAATTTTGGCCAAGTCACTGTGAGCGAACAAGAAGAATAAAAAAACCTGGCTATGATAAATGCAGCACAGTGGTTCTAAAACTTTTTGAAGCTGCCATCCCCTTGCCCTCCAGCCTACACCTGTAGATGCTATCCCCAATCCCAAATAAAAAAAAAAACAACCTTTTCTGCTCAATTAGTTTTGATATCCTCTATCCCTCTTTTTTTCACTTCATCACCCCTTGGTTATTCCATTTTCCTTTGGGAGAGGAAGGGAAAGAAATGATACTACCCACTTTAAAAACCACTACTCAGCCCACCCCCCAGACACTTCCAGACACAGATGAACCAGTTTATGCACATGCTCCCAGACACTTCCAGACACAGATGAACCAGTTTATGCACATGCTCCCAGACACTTCCAGACACAGATGAACCAGTTTATGCACATGCCCCCAGACACAGATGAACCAGTTTATGCACATGCTCCCAGACACTTCCAGACACAGATGAACCAGTTTATGCACATGTCCCCAGACAATTCCAGACACAGATGAACCAGTTTATGCACATGTCCCCAGACACTTCCAGACACAGATGAACCAGTTTATGCACATGCCCCCAGACAATTCCAGGCACAGATGAACCAGTTTATGCACATGCCCCCAGACAATTCCAGACACAGATGAACCAGTTTATGCACATGTCCCCAGACAATTCCAGGCACAGATGAACCAGTTTATGCACATGCTCCCACCTTACCTCTGCAAGCAGCTCCGAAGCACACTGGTTACTCAAAGTCTTAAAATGAGCAACTGTCATATCTGCCATACAAAAAAAGAAGGATCATTTTAGTTTCACAATTTAGTGGCTCTAGCTGGACCATGTGGTCATCATCTAGTTACACTATCAGTTTCATCTGCCCATTAAAAGTGTGATTAGTGTACTTTGTCTCTCATGGCTGTGATCAGTGGTAAGATTCTGGCCTGAGATGTGTTGGCCAAACTGCAAAAGTGGTTATCTGGCTTTTGGAGCTATTTAAGGGAATGCAAGCCAGGAATGATAATGACCACATCACTTTCTAGTGTGCCAACAGGCTAAGGAAAACACAGGCAGTAGCAATTACCACATACCTCAAACAGAATGAAATGTGACTAGTTTTTTTGTTTGTTTTTAAGATGGAAGCGACTACATTAACATAGAGAAGTGGCTGAAATGACAGAGGGGAGTGACTGAGTTGGCAGAGGGGAGTGGTTGAGCTGGCAGAGGGGAGTGACTAAGCTGGCAGAGGGGAGTGACTGAGCTGGCAGAGGGGAGTGACTAAGCTGGCAGAGGGGAGTGACTAAGCTGGCAGAGGGGAGTGACTAAGCTGGCAGAGGGGAGTGACTAAGCTGGCAGAGGGGAGTGACAAGCTGGCAGAGGGGAGTGACTGAGCTGGCAGAGGGGAGTGACTGAGCTGGCAGAGGGGAGTGACTAAGCTGGCAGAGGGGAGTGACTAAGCTGGCAGAAGGGAGTGGGTGAGCTGGCTGAGGGGAGTGACTGAGATGGCAGAAGGGAGTGACTGAGCTGGCTGAGGGGAGTGACTGAGCTGGCTGAGGGGAGTGACTGAGATGGCAGAGGGGAGTGACTGAGCTGGCTGAGGGGAGTGACTGAGCTGGCAGAGGGGAGTGACTGAGCTGGCAGAGGGGAGGGGTTGAGCTGGCAGAGGGGACTGACTAAGCTGGCAGAGGGGAGTGACTGAGCTGGCAGAGGGGAGTGGCTGAGCTGGCAGAGGGGACTGACTGAGCTGGCAGAGGGGACTGACTGAGCTGGCAGAGGGGAGTGACTGAGCTGGCAGAGGGGAGGGGTTGAGCTGGCAGAGGGGACTGACTGAGCTGGCAGAGGGGACTGACTGAGCTGGCAGAGGGGAGTGGTTGAGCTGGCAGAGGGGAGTGACTGAGCTGGCAGAGGGGAGGGGTTGAGCTGGCAGAGGGGAGTGACTAAGCTGGCAGAGGGGACTGACTGAGCTGGCAGAGGGGAGTGGCTGAGCTGGCAGAGGGGACTGACTGAGCTGGCAGAGGGGAGTGGCTGAGCTGGCAGAGGGGAGTGGCTGAGATGGCAGAGGGGAGTGACTAAGCTGGCAGAGGGGAGTGACTAAGCTGGCAGAGGGGAGTGACTGAGCTGGCAGAGGGGAGTGACTGAGCTGGCAGAGGGGAGTGACTAAGCTGGCAGAGGGGAGTGACTAAGCTGGCAGAGGGGAGTGACTGAGCTGGCAGAGGGGAGTGACTAAGCTGGCAGAGGGGAGTGACTAAGCTGGCAGAGGGGAGTGACTAAGCTGGCAGAGGGGAGTGACTAAGCTGGCAGAGGGGAGTGACTAAGCTGGCAGAGGGGAGTGACTGAGCTGGCAGAGGGGAGTGACTGAGCTGGCAGAAGGGAGTGGCTGAACTGGCAGAGGGGAGTGACTGAGCTGGCAGAAGGGAGTGGTTGAGCTGGCAGAAGGGAGTGGCTGAACTGGCAGAGGGGAGTGACTGAGCTGGCAGAAGGGAGTGGCTGAACTGGCAGAGGGGAGTGACTGAGCTGGCAGAAGGGAGTGACTGAGCTGGCAGAAGGGAGTGGCTGAACTGGCAGAGGGGAGTGGCTGAAATGATAGTGACAAAGCTTCTCAGACTGAAGGCAGTGGGTTCTATCCCATGTGGCAATCATCCTCTAGTTAACAAGGTTTCTTAACCTCCTTAGCGTTACTTTTTTGAGCTAAAAAAAAAGAAAAAAAAAGAACATACTAAGACACTGCTTTGACACCATGATGGCTCTGTCCACTCATTAATATTATTTAAAGAGTCCCATAACTATTTTTAGAAGCTTCACCTCATTTCATTCACTTCGTAGCAACATAGTACAACCTTGAACATTATTCAGGTTTAACACTGTGTGTGGGGATCAAGGTTAGTCCATTTACTGTAAGGAGCCCATGATTTTAGCATGGAAAACCCAGCCAGTATAACGTACGAGTTTAACGCCAATGAGGGGTATACTATGGGGTATGCCTGTCTGTGTCAGTATCCTTCTTCCAAGGAACATATCTACGCAATTACTAAGTTATCAAGACTGCGATGATGATGATGCTGATTCTTCAGCTTTTCATCCCTGATAAAAAAGAAGATAGCAAAGAGCTCATTTTCAGAACTACAACAGTTCTCATCAAGATTTACTTTTACTAACTTTTTTTTTAAAACAAACTTTATTTTTGAAACAAAGAAAGAGCAGTAATATTCCCCACAGATTTTCCAGGGACTTTTCCAAGTTCTGGTTTGTGGATCCTGCTACAGCTAAAACTGTTACTGATCCATCTGGCCAGAAGCGTGGCAGCATCTATCTTTCAGCTGTTTGTTCTATGTAATGTTTCACATTTATCTGCTTATGGAAGTGGTGAATTGTTCTAAAGTCACAGATGGCTGGACAGCAGTTCCTGCAACCAGTCATGCATCATTTCATCGTGAAATTAACTTCCTGCTGCTTAAAGAATATTGGGCGCAAGCAAACAAAAGCTACTTCATCCAAAATCCTGACCATACAAACTGGCAGGAAACTCTATTGCAGATAGCAGAACAACAACACAACTCCTCAGATCATCAGATGAGTACAATCCCCACCACCACCACTGTCCCCTCTTCCCCACATTTTGGCGAGCATTTCAGCCCTTTAAAGTTCCGAAGCTCTAAGAGGGATGACCCTTCCTTCAGGAGGCTGAAGACATTACTTGAACACTCTCATCCCCAACTTACCCGACATTCCTCACCGTTTGTTTTGGTAGATCTGATATTTCTCCATGTGTTCTGATTAAAAACTATAGCAAAAGCCTCTTGCTCTTACCAATGCTGAAAAGGAGCGTTGCTCCTCTTTCCTACCTTACTCATTTTGTCATAATACTTATTCATTCTGTCCAGCATTACGTCACGCTGGGCAGTTTTGTATGACATACCCAGGAGGAGGTAAAAATACAAGCCACTTCTGGTGCCCATATGAGATGGTACATGAAATTATCTGATGTTTTTGCTCTGAGCAGAGCGCTGTCTCCTTTGCCCCGCGTCGGTCTGTCGGCAGATATCCGACAAAGGTTCGGTGAAGAAAGCTATCTGGTTGATCCTGCCAGTAGTCATATGCTTGTCTCAAAGATTAAGCCATGCATGTCTAAGTTCACACTGTCTCACGGTGAAACCGCGAATGGCTCATTAAATCAGTCGAGGTTCCTTAGATGACACGATCCTACTTGGATAACTGTGGCAATTCTAGAGCTAATACATGCTTACCAAGCTCCGACCCTCGTGGAAAGAGCGCTTTTATTAGTTCAAAACCCCCGCTGTTGGCGAGATCTTCAGCTGCCGTGCGTGGAGCGGTGCTCCTCCCGGCCAATGAAGAAATTTGCAAATGAGGTTGCCGCACAGCATCACTGCAGAAAAGGTGGTAGAAAGGATAAAGCGAAGCAAACAGTCAAATCACGGCACCTCTGGTTTGGAGGTCGGCCACGTCCTGAGTACAGTCATATTGGGTGAAATGCATGAACTGGCTTGTCCCAGAGGTTAAGACACTGCTGGCGAGACTCTTCAAATGCCGCGCGTGGAGTGAAGCTCCTCCCGGTTAAGGAAGTAAATGCAGAAAAGAAATAAAGGTTGCTGTGCGGAGCCGATGGGAAAAGGTGGTGGAAAGTGAAGTTTAACCGGTATGTCCAGTAGTATTGCTACGAGAGCTATACCACGGCACCTCTGCTCTAGAGGCCGGCCACGTCCGAAATACACCTACACTGGTGAAATATGCCTAAACCGGCACACACCAGGGGTGGAACTTGATGGCTAGACATGTCATGCCACCTCCGCTCTAGAGGTCAGTAACGCCTGATAAACGCCCATACTGGTGAATTTTGCCTAAACCGGCTCATACCAGGGGTGAATCTTGAAGGCTATGCATGTCACAGTACCTCTGCCCTAGAGGTCGGTCCCGTCCCAAACACGCCCATACTGGGATAATGCCTAAACCGGCTCAACCCAGGGGTAGAAGTCACTAGTGGCGAGGATTCGTCCTCCTGGACAAAAGCTCCATCCTGGTCACAACTAGGAAGGGTAGCGGCCACGACTGCAAAATGCTGAAGTCGGAGACACTGGACCAGGGAAGTCTAGATAGGCAACCACCTCTCACCCGGCGGGGATGTTTGCGTATCCTAACCACGCTGAGGTTTTCCGGTGAGAAAGTCCAACCCTGGACTGGATGGGCAACCACCTCTCACCCGGCGGTGATACACGGGTATCTCAAAACACGTCCAAGTTTTCCGGTGAGAAAGTCCAACTCTGGCCTGGGTGGGCTACTGCCTCTCACCCAGCGGGGATGCACTGATATCCTAAACACGTCGAGGTCTTCCGGTGAGAAAGTCCAACCCTAGACTAAACTGGTGCAATGAAAACCACGGTGTCACGCAATCCCGCTTCCGAGACCCACCAAGAATACAGGCTAAAGCACTGTGATACTCTGAACCCCTTGTGGTCCTCTCGTGGATCTCGTGTGGTCTATATTGGACCACGGGTCCTAACGAGGACCACAAGCGTGAATTCAGTAGGTTCACAGTGTGGTTTTTGGTGGTAGAAGTGAACGAAGAAGAAGAAGAAGAGATCTGATGTTTGTCTGTGTGTCTGATATCTGTCTATGTATCAGATATTTTACATGGTGACTTATACAGTTCATATCTTCTTTCTCATTATTTACCCTCAACAGAGTGTTAGTTGTGTTGCAGTTATGTGACATTTTCAGCCCAACACATCTGAGTTTGACTTAGCACATTTTTTAGGACCTGGTTCGTCTTCCCATTGATGTCTGTTTTCAAGGGCATCAACGTGAGGTAGAACAGGGTCTTGGCCAGCTATGGTTCGCCAACCATGATGCATGCAGTCAGCCGTGGGTCACTTTATCTCATTCAGCTTGAAATGTGTGTCTTCACTCGCCCCTATAAAGTTCACATATTTTCTCTTACCTTCTGAAACACTGTCCCCACGCTGAAGTAGATAATGTACTCTGGGCTCATCTGTTTCCTCATCATCATCATCATCAATGAGATTCAAAGCATCCCTCTGTTCATTTTCCTGGTTTGCCGTCAAACTTCGTTTAGCTGTTATGCCATCACTCACAGTCCTTCTGATACCCGCTTTAGCTGCCTGAACCCCCTTGCCAAATTTGGATGCAGCATGACCTTTAGGGTCAATAAATGAGCTCAGTCTGTCACCAGAAGATAAAAAATCTGATGTCAAAGTGGTTGTAGAAGACCTAGGAATGCCTGCGCTGGCCGATGATGAGGGAGGCTTCCTGTATTTGTACCTCAGGATGTATGAGTACTTGTCCAGATCATTTTTTCTGCTCCAGGAGAAAGTGTCTGTACCAGTGCTGCCATTACTAGCTTGTTTCTCTGGATGGCGTCTGCTTGACAAAATTGTGTCAGATTCATGTCCATCAGCAGAAATGCTGGTCTCTGTGACACTGTTGGACATGTCCTGAGGTAAGGTGATTGTAGCAAAGGGTGTACACTGAACGTGCCTCAAAGAAATATATTCTATTAATGAGGAGAGTAAGACCGATGCTTTATCAATGGATGATTCTGAATGATCTCTTGACCAAGTCACTATAGACAAAAGAGACTGGTTCATTTCTGTGAAGAGAGTAACATACATGATCTTCAGTTTACCTTAGCGAGTTTCTTCCTTAGTTAATTAAAAACATGAACTAAAATGTTCCAAGCTTAAGTATTTCAGTGTTTCAGGATTGTCATTATCATCATTGCATCCTGGCCAAGCCTGCAGCAGTTCTCATCTCCTTCCTTGGAAGGAGGATCTCAGCATAGGTGCATGGACTCTGTAGTGCCAATAAAGTAACAGAGCATAGTGCTGTATGGTAAGCCTAGAAAAATACACAGAACTTTAGATGTGATAAAGAAAACAATAAGAGAATGACTGTGACTCAAATCATGGACTCTAGTAAGACAAGCAAACCACTGACTCTGGAATGACAAGCAAACCAATAACTCTGGAATGACAAGCAAACCACTGACTCTGGAATGACAAGCAAACCATGGACTCTGGAATGACAAGCAAACCATGAACTCTGGTAGAACAAGCAAACTCTGGACTCTGGTAAGAAAAGTATTCAGTATTAGGTTTTTGTTATCACTGCAAATGAGATACTCTCATAATCACTCCACCGCCTATGCCAGTGAATATCACACAGAATGTTCATTGATGGTCCTTCGCATCAGTCCTTGATGATGAGTCACCTAGTGAGGACACCGTTTTAGGAACTACAACGGTCCACATGCGAAACTAGTCAGTGTTGCTCTCGGCACAAACTCCATAGCTAAAACACTGAGCCAAACCAGGACACACATAGACCATCAGAGTTCAGCATTGTTTGGATAGACATAATTAAGAACCATCACAGTGGTGCCACAGCACTAAGCCAAGTAGCTCAGTACACAGAACTGACCTCCATCTTGAAAGTCTGGTGAGACAAGAAAACCACAGACTCTGGTAGAAGAAGAAAGCCACAGGTTCTGGCAGTAGAAGAAAAGCACAGACTCTAGTAGAAGAAGAAAACCACAGGCTCTAGTAGAAGAAGAAGCATAAAATCACAGACTCTGGTAGTAGAAGAAGAAAACCACAGGCTCTGGTAGTAGAAGAAGAAAACCACAGACTCTGGTAGAAGAAGAAAACCACAGACTCTGGTAGAAGAAGAAAACCACAGACTCTGGTAGAAGAAGAAAACCACAGACTCTGGTAGAAGAAGAAAACCATAGACTCTGGTAGAAGAAGAAAACCGCAGACTCTGGTAGAAGAAGAAAACCGCAGACTCTGGTAGAAGAAGAAAAGCACAGGCTCTGGTAGAAGAAGAAGAAAACCATAGATTTAGATAGAAAAGGAAAACCACAGGCTCTGGTAGAAGAAGAAGAAAACCATAGATTTAGGTAGAAAAGGAAAACCACAGGCTCTGGTAGAAGAAGAAAACAATAGACTCTGGTAGGACAAGAAAACCATAGACTCTGGTAGGACAAGTAAACCAGTCCATGGTTTCAGTTATGGTCACATTTATTATTTTCTTTCTCTCATCTAAAGCTCTTCTGGTTGCAATGGATCTCCAGCATTTTTTCCTTTGCTTTCACAGACAAGATGACCAAGCCAGATCCAATCCATCCCTTTATGTTGACCAACCTTCTATACAGTTTTTGTCCTCTTGTTCCATCAACTTTTTCCTCAAGCAAGGTTTCATTACTGTTTTGTGCATTTTGCTGTGGTCATAATATTTGGTTATATATATATATATATATATATACGTATAATACTTCTATATAATATAATACTTGGTTCTAACGGTTTGTTTTTTTAAATTAATTATTTTTTTCATTGTCTGTTGGTACCAGATATTCTAAGCACTTATGCTGATTCAAGGCCTGACAATTAAGTAATGAGACCAATTACTTAAAAAATAAAATAAACAACAGTTGAAGATATAACCTGTATTTTATTCAAAGTAAGCCCCTTGTGAATTGATACAGCGACTGGCACGATCTAACAAACACTGGAATGACCTCTGCAGTTGTTCTGTTAGTATGGCCTTTAAACTCGATGTTTCAGCCCTTTGGATGTCATCAGTATCATCAAAGAAGTGTCCTTTCAATGGTAACTTTAAATTTAGGAACAGACACTAATCGCAGGGAGACAAATCTGGGGAATAGGGTGGATGGTTGAGAACACATACTTGTTTTTGGGCCAAAAAATCCTGTACAACTACCGCCCAGTGAGCCGGTGCATTATCATGAAGAAGGAAAAAACTGCCAGGTGTTGAATACCCAGGTCGGACTCGGAGAATCCTTTTCAATAGGCATTTCAAAATACTTAAATAAACTTTGGCAGTGACAGTCTGTCCCTCTGGAATAAATTCTTTGTGAATAAATCCTTTGCTGTCATAGAAGCAAACCAACATTGTCTTCACTTTTGACTTCTGAAGATGAATTTTTTTGCCTTTTGGTGATGATGATGACTTCCACTTAGCACTTTGGTGTTTAGTTGTGGGATCATAGCGGAAAATCCATGTTTAATCCTCTACAACAATCAAATTTAAGAAATGTTTATTTCAGTGACAAGTTTTGATGATGTCTGTTGCATACTCAACATGCTGATGTTTTTGGTCATCAGACAATGCATGTGGTAGAAACCAGCAAGCAACTTCTTTCTTGCCCAAATCTTCCACTAAAATTTTACAAATGGTCTCTTGGTTAACACCAAATTCATCTTCCATCATCCTCACCATCAAACAACAATCTTCTTGTATCCGTTCTCTAAGTTTTGCAATGAGTTCCTCATTATGAACAGAAATTGGGTGTCCATGTCTAGTTGCATTTGTAATTGTTTCCACACCACTTCTGAATCATGAATACTATCTGAATATCTGTGCATGAGATAAACAATTATCCCCATAAATTTGTCACATCAATTCAACTGTCTCAATGGCACTTTTTCTGAGTTTTAAATGGAATTTAATGTTAACTTTTTGCTCCATGTTGATTACGTAACAATGCACCTCTGACTAGTTCAACAAAATGGCGGCTTGTTTGTCGTCTGCTTATCGGGTGGTGATGAAAAGCTGCCAGATCATAGATGAAGGTTACCTCTTTGGATATCATGCTTTGCTTCATAGATGGCATTTTTGTTTTGGCTATAATAAAATTAGTCTCATTACTTAATTGTTGGACTTTATACATGATACTGGATAGTCAAAGCACTCACATACATGATTCTGGATATAATAAGTACTCAACTAGATTCACAGTACTGGATATTCCAAGCACTAGTCAGATACATGATACTACAAGTGGTTTGTTGGCATTAGTGCTATCACTCTAGCAACTTTACAACAAACTACAACAAACCTTGTGCTGGTTGGATGAGGTAAAATTCACAGGTCTGCAATGACTCATCCATCTGTAGCAACCAGCAAACACTACTGTCCTCTTTGTGCCAAAATCTAGGAATTAAAAAGAACAATACATGCTACTTAAATATGTTTTTAAAGTACCCAGTCTGGACAAAATTAACATTTAGTTCTTACATTTATCTTCATTGTCACCTGCTCATATACTACTCAAATCTGGTTTGCTCAAAAAAAAAAGAACAAATTACTCCAATTGTTCATTTTAACAATTTACTCATAGTCAGTATCTGAAAAACTGCTCAGAATTGGTCAATTCTAAAAAAGTACTTACAATATGTCTGTATAAACTATTCAGATTTTGGTTTGCTCTACAAATTACTCATATTTTGGTCAACTACAAATGAATAAGTTCTTATATTAACTTAAGAGAGCGCTATATATCATAAGTCTAGAAAAGTAAAAAAAATCATATACTGTGCTACAATAAAACTGATATTAAGTTAAAGGTCATATGCTGCACTACCATAAAACTGATATTAAGTTAAAGATCATATACTGTTCTATCATAAGCCTGGAAAAGTCAAACATCACATATTGTGCTACCATAAAACTGATATTAAGTTAAAGATCATATACTGTGCTACCATAAACCTGAAAAAAAAAAAAAAAGTTCAAATTTCATCCACTGTGCTACCATACAAACAAATCATTTAAGAATTTTTTTTAAAGTAAACTAAAACCTGACAGGTAAAACCAGAATGAAGCTCTGCACCTCTTGTACTCTGTGGACACTGTTGTTGCTACATTCTCTGTGAACCAACGGTCCTGACTGCCCATGCCAAATTTAGAAGTTGGCGGACAAAGCCTCTCTTCCTTCACACTGTCTATCTGTAAAAAGTGGAAAGGCCCTTAGACATAGCTCCTTTGTTCACAATCACTCTTTATTTCAATAAACGAATTTTTTTTTTCTTTACTAACTAAGAACTGCAAAAGCAGCATCAATCTTCAAGAATCTTGAGAACATATGGAAGTCAAAAGTTATAAGTACAAAAACCAAGTTAAGATTATTCAATTCAAATGTAATATCCACCCTCATTTATGCATGCGAAAGCTGGAAAACAACTACAGAAGTAGACAAGAAAACAGACTCTTTTGAAAACAAATGCTTAAGGAAAATACTCGGCATCAAGTGGAACGAATTCAAGAACAATGCAGAGATAAGACAGATGACTGAACAACAACCAGTCTCATGGATGATCAGGAAAAGGAGATGAACACATGTTGGTCACTTGATGAGAAGAAATGATCAGAGAATCCCAAAACAAGCTATCAAGTGGAACACAACAGGGCAAAGAAAAAGAGGCAGACCGCGTGAAACTTTGAAGAGGACATTGTTAAGAGAGGCCAAATTAACAGGCATAAAATCCTTTGATGAGGTTGAAAGACTCGCCGAAGACAGTTGGCGAGCCCTATGTGACATTTAATGGCATGGGAAGGATATAAGATATATAAGAACTAAAAACAATGTCCTTCTTTGGAAAAACTATTTATATTGTGGAACACTACCTGAATTGGTTGTGAGAGCAGACATCCTTCTATCACTTCAGACGAGGCCAAGCTGTAGGCATTTGCTGCAGTGATAACTCCAGGCTTCCATTCACAGAAATGGCTGACATTCTTCAGAACTTTAAGCAGGGCCTACATCAGGAGCAGAAGAAGTAAAATCTTTACTGTAATCGAAAAGCTCAGGCTTTTTTTTGTTTTCTACTTCTACATATTTGACTCTTCAGATGCTAGATTTTATGAGCGTTCACTCTTTGCTCTTTTGTGCCAGGTATCAAAATATGCTGGAGTTTTTCACTTCCACAAAGTGACTCAGTGATGGAGTAAGCGAGAGGTATCAGGCATTTCTGGATACCTTGCTAAGTGAGACAGTTCAATGGAAACACATTGTTTTTATAGTACGTGCAGCAGTATGATGTAGTCACTTTGTGTACATTTGTTGTGGATGATGCGCTATTTTCACAACTTTTCATGCACTTTCAATAAAACAGACTCAGCTTTTTTCTTGTAACACAATAATTGGTGTATAAGTATACAACTATACACTAAACACTGCAGTAAAGCTGTGATACTAGAATGTATAAAATCGGAAAAAAGTAGGAGCAGCTTTATTACTTAATGATTACAAAGTTGTGACGTTTCGGCGTGAGCCTTAATCATACAAAAACATACAGGACGAAGAAATAGGGAGAGGAGATAATCTATACTTTATCTCCTCTTCCTATTTCTTCAGCTTTTTTCTTGGTCCCTTAACAGTGAAGTGGTTAGTCCAGTGGCTTTCAATCCATGGGCCACGGCCCAAAGGTGGGCCGTGACAGGAAGTATTGT
Source organism: Achatina immaculata (assembly GCA_009760885.1). NCBI lineage: Eukaryota > Metazoa > Mollusca > Gastropoda > Stylommatophora > Achatinidae > Lissachatina > Lissachatina immaculata. The sequence goes on along the minus strand of CM019718.1, from coordinate 34,610,419 downwards.
CGACCGAGCTGAAGTCTCAAAGCAGCCAAAAAAAAAAAAAGAGAGAAAAAAGTAAACACAATAAAAAATTATTCCACATTTGCGAACAAAGAAAGAGAAAAAAATGCGAACGAAGAAGTATTCCGCATTTTTCACACAATGCATAGGGGCAGACTGCACGGATGCAAGCTGCAGAATTGTAGGTCACTTTATCAGTATGTCTGCAGTGTGGCTATTGGAGAAAGGATGGTCCAGACAGTGTTTCTTCCAGCATCAAACAGAAATGTGACATACAATTGGATTCGTAATCCTTTTCAGTGTGCATTCTCTGAATTAACTGGTCATGCACACGAAGAATTAGTAGAAATGTCTAGCAATCGTACATTACAAATCAAATTTAATGACCCCGTTGTGGATATCTCTTCCTTTTGGTACACTGTTTCGCTGGAATATCCGTTTTTGTCAGCCCTTACTTTATTTATGCGAAGTTTCATTTTCTGCACTGACTGCCACGAAAACCAAATATTGTTCAAGAATGAACGTAGAGGATGTTCTTCGAGTGTGTTTGTCACAAACTCAAGCCAGAATAGACATGCTATCCAACAACAAGAAACAAGTGTCATCATTAAGGTAAATGAAAAGAACTATTGTGTAGCTATGAATATTCAGTTAAACATGTAGAGAAACTATTATATAATACTTTATAAAATTAGATTTATACCTTGCAGATATAAAGCACTTTATTAGTGGGCTGCAAAAATATCTGACTTTTAAATGTGGGCCATGCAGCAAAAGGGTCTGAGAACCGCTGGGTTAGTCCATGGGCTTAAGTTTTTTCTTGGCCCCTTAAAAGTGAAGTGGTTAGTCCATGGGCTTATCTTTTTTGCTTGGTACCTTAACAGTGGTCCACAAGGCAATAATGTCTGCTTCACCCTGCCAACATATATTCAATTTCTAAGGCAGAGCACGCAATCTCAACAACCATGAGAGTAGCTGAGGACTACCACAAATAAACCCAAGGCTCGTGAAAAATAACTGGTTCCAGCACTGTTTCTTTCAGCTGGTAAACATCCTAATCCCTGGACCAACTTTAACCACATAGGAGCTTTAACCACAAAGGAGCTTTAACCACAAAGGAGCTTTAACCACAAAGGAGCTTCACAATCTTTGCTTGTGCGGGTGATGTGTACAGTGATGGGGGGAAAGGTGATTCTGATTTGTTTTCACATTCACTTTCAGAGGAAGTAGCATATCTGATCCTCAGAATGAACTTTCTTCTTCTTCTTTGCTAGAACTCAAAAGGGTGCTGGTTGCACTGTGTCACAGTTTGTAGCTTGATTGTGACAGTTCTGGTTTGACGCATCCAAATTTGGCTTCACATTTTTTTTCAGGACTGGTATACATGTTCTTTCAATTCAAATGTGATATCCACCCTCATTTATGCATGCGAAAGCTGGAAATCAACTAAAGAAATAGACAAGAAATTAGACTTTTTTGAAAACAAATGCCTAAGGAAAATACTTGGTATGAAGATGAGTGAATTCAAGAACAACACAGAGATAAGACAGATGAGCAAACAACAACCTGTCTCATGGGTGATCAGAAAAAGAAGATGGATATATGTATACCATGTGATGAGAAGAAACAATCAGAGAATACCAAAACAAGCTATCAAATGCAGCACAACAGGCTGAGGAAAAAGAGGTCAACCACGTGAAACTCTAAAGAGGACATTGTCAAGAGAAACCAGTTTAGTGGGCATAACATCCCTTGATGAAGTTGAAAGACTTGCCGAGAACAGGAAAACTTAGCAAACAACTATGTGAGCCCTATGTGACATTTGACGCCACGGGAAAGATGTAAGATATATGTTGACTTTCTGACTGTCAGTCCGTTTAAATCAATGAAAAGGATCATCTGAAAAGCCAAATGGAAGGCATGAGAACACAAAATTACCTGTGAAGTGGACGGAACCAAGTTGAAAACTGCATAGACTTTGATGGATGGTGCATTCATGTTATGGGGAAATGTGAGAAAGCTGAACCACACTCGATGGCCATGGGAATAACTGTCTATCTTCCAACCTTTCTGGCAGGAGATTGGAAATGGCTGAAAAAATGAAATGTTACTATCATTAACCAGTAAATGGTGTCAACAAATGAGCTTACCCAAAGTTCTCTAGATTTCTTATGAGGAGCTGGGGGGTGGGGTGGGGAATGAGGTGATCATGTCAAAGTGAATATCATTATGGTTGGTGAACAAAAGGCAATCATGACATGCAGTCGTCCTGGGTACTGGCTTCTGACAGGCTATGGTCTCTCTCTCTCTCTCTGAACCTTAAGTGCCCAGAGCACATGGGGCTTCCGCAAGGGTTTTCCACAAATGCCTGTCCTTCGCCTTTTTTTCTGCTCTTGCCCAGGTGAGCCTTCTATTGCTCAACATCCTTTCTGTTGTTCTTCTCCATGTCTCTTTTGGTCTACCCTTACTTCTGTTCCCCTGTGGTGTCCATCTTAGTGCTATTTTTGGTAGTGAGTTGTCCGTCATTCGGAGCACATGTCCCAACCATCGCCAGCGTCTTTCTTCAATAATTGTTGTCAGTGGCTTCATCTGCATTTCTGCCAACAAGATGTTATTTCTTATGGTGTTTGGCCAAAATATTTTTTTAATTCTTCGTAAACATTTAGTTTGGACAGAATTCAACTTGTTTTCTATGGTTTTGGTGATTTTCCAGCATTCACTTCCATAGAGTAGTACACTTAGAACATTACTCTTAAATATCCTGATTTTCATACTTATGCTTAGTTTTTTTTATTTCCATATAGTCTGCAGCACTGCAAAAGCCTGGTTGGCTCTAGTAAGTCTGCTGCTGATGTCCTCTGTGCTGTCTCCATTTTCTACTACTCTACTGCCAAGGTATACAAATTCGTTGACCTCCTCCACTAACTTGCTATCTACTCTGAGTACATTTCTGTTGTTCACACTTTGCTTCATTAACTTTGTCTTTCCTACGTTGATCTTTAGTCCTATGTTGTTTGCATTCTGAGTTAGCTTGTTTATTTTATCTTGCATATCTTTGTGACTGCTTGATAATAGGCTATGGTCTGGCCTACATTAATTCTTAAGGTGGTGGAGCATGCTAAAAAGCCTTGCTTGTTCTTTTCAAGAACAGCTGAGAGCCACTTTACTCCATTTTCATTTAATATTATGTCTATGTGACAATGCCTCCATTATATCAGGAGAATGGCCCCCAATGTGTTTGATAGATGAATATTTCATAGCTCTCATTCAAGCATGGCATCAAGCAAAACTATTCTTTTTCCTCACTTCAGAATCTACTTCGCTAACCTGTTTGTACTTGCAAAAAGAAAAAAAGCCAGTGGTTGTTTATCCAACGCAACAGGTTAGATTGTTTGATGGTAAATTTAAGCCACAACAATAATAACAGACATCTTAACCAGGGTGCTTCTGTCAGCTTACAATACAGCTAGGAAATCTGCCACGGAAATGGGAGTAGGCACTTGGAGCATCTACCCTGCCTGTGACACTGTCCTGGGGTGGTAACTGGAACAGGGTAGGTGAGGTCCGAGCAGATATCAGAATGTCCTGACTGCAGTGAAGCCATTTTCTGAACAACAAAAGAACAGTCTTCGTAACTGCAATATAGCCAGGGCATTTCATACATTCTCACTTCACTTTAACCGTTGTGGAATAACTTTTCTAACTAACAGAGGAATGACAAAAACTTATTTAAAATCCTAACATGTCCCATTAACATCACAGACACCAACCGATAACACTATGAAACATTCACAGTATTAACCAGGGTTCTAGTAAGTCCATAACAGTGATGGGGTTAATAAGCTTCAAGCGCAGAATAAAGTCTTTGCTCACCTTGACGTTCCTGAACAGATCGAGCATCTCCAGGATACTGAAGTTTTCTCGTTGCTGTAAAGGATATTTTTGTTTTGTAAATGACATCATTAATGGCGTATGTCAAGTTAAATCATTTTTTCTTCAAAGGCTTCATGTCACTGTTAAATTACTACAAATGTTTCACTTATGTTAGCATACAGATTATATATGTTACACAGTGCAGGAGTAGTGCAGTAAATAGCAAGCTGGGCTTTTACTGTGAAGGGTACTGTACACTGGTTCTGTCATAGCCGCCAACCCAGCGGCACAAATGGGTACCTGTCGAGTTTTATAGAAGCTGCCTAAAGAAGAAAAACAAGGTGAATATCCGTATAAAAGCTATGGCTCATCAGAATTCAATAAACACAGCTGTCAGTGTATTAACTCTTAGATCACCAAAAAAAAAACCTATAACACACATTTGTTTACTATCATTTATGATGGCTGTCATTTTACCAGGAACTCCTGGCTAAGTAACAAAACCATATGACTGAAGTTTTACAATCTCTAAAAGCTATTTAAAAGGGTCATGGTAGTTTAAGAGTTAATTCCAAGCCTACAACTAGGCCAAAAACAAAAAGAAAGAAAATTCTCCCACAGAAAAGTTTCAAAATGAGCACATCCATGAAAGTTTTCTCAGAAAATTATTCAGGGCTTTTTTTTAACACCCTTTTTACAGTTCAGCAATTTACACAATTTTCCAACGACAGAACAAACTATGGGGATGACGATTTTTAAAAAAAAATTTTACAATGTTGTAGTAATGGACAGTAGTAGATCAAGAGCTAAGGAAAAAAATATGATATTTACATAAAAGTCAGTCCTCTGAATATGGAACTACCACTTTAGCTCAGAACAAGGTTAATATAGAACCCTGAGAACAAGGTTAATATAGAACTCTGAGAACAAGGTTAATATAGAACTCTGAGAACAAGGTTAATATAGAACTCTGAGAACAAGGTTAATATAGAACTCTGAGAACAAGGTTAATATAGAACTCTGAGAACAAGGTTAATGTAGAACTCTGAGAACAAGGTTAATGTAGAACTCTGAGAACAAGGTTAATATAGAACTCTGAGAACATGGTTAATATAGAACTCTGAGAACAAGGTTAATTTAGAACTCTGAGAACAAGGTTAATACAGAACTACACAAAACTATCTGCCATTATGTTTTCATCTACTATGCTTCTCTCCCCCCCCCCCCAAAGTTCTCTCCCAGACAGGAAGCTGTTCAAAGCCCCCTTAAAGCAGCAAAAGCCATCTGGGGCCTGGAATGATGGACTGGCTGGACCCTCCTCTTGCCACATCTGGTGCAAGAAACAACAAATATACAAAACATCACAGGGTCATGTTGAATTCAACCACCGTTACCTGGACTGAATAAATGTGACTGCCCTGTTAGAACTCCCATGAAATGGTTGTGGCCGGGCCTGGTCCACTGGCTCTTAATGACTTTGTCACCCATCTGGGACAATGCCAAGTTAGCTCTAAACTAATTTGTGTCAATGTGACAATTAAAAAAGAAACAACAACAAAAAATTATGAGGGCAGTATATTTAAAAAAAGTACCTTGCTGAGCACATACGCATGTCCACTGACCCAGCGTAGCAGTGACAAGTACTTAAAGGCAAAAGTGACAATGATGCTTAGCACAGCAATGGACAAAAACAGCAGATACATTCTTCACAACAGGATGTCATCAATCTGTGGATGTCATCAGACTAGTGATGTTATCATCAATCTGTAACTGAAATTATGTCCCTGAAAAAAATGCACACAAAGAAAAAAAAACAACATGCATCTTGTTTTCTCTTTTCCATGGTTTTATCTTCAGACATTACTACTCACTGTCCACATAAATTATGTCATCTTCTGGAGACTGTGCTTTGGGCCGTAGACTTTTATCTTCCAGTGTGACCCCCAACCCCCTCCATGATCAAAGCTGGAGCTGGTCTTCTTGATATGGGGGTCGAACCCCAGGACGTGCTCCGGAGCCTGTAGGCTTGTTTCACATGTACTGTTGGGGGTGTGTGAAAGACTGAGATGATGACTTGTTCCACATGTACTGTTGGAGGTGTGTGATAGGCTGAGGTGATGACTTGTTCCACATGTACTGTTGGGGGTGTGTGATAGACTGAGGTGATGTGTTTCACATGTACTGTTGGGGGTTTGTGAAAGACTGAGGTGATGATGTGTTTCACATGTACTGTTGGGGGTGTGTGATAGACTGAGGTGATGACTTGTTCCACATGTACTGTTGGGGGTGTGTGATAAGCTGAGGTGATGTGTTTCACATGTACTGTTGGGGGTGTGTGATAGACTGAGGTGAAGTGTTTCACATGTACTGTTGGGGGTGTGTGAAAGACTGAGGTGATGATGTGTTTCACATGTACTGTTGGGGGTGTGTGATAGGCTGAGGTGATGTGTTTCACATGTACTGTTGGGGGTGTGTGAAAGACTGAGGTGATGATGTGTTTCACATGTACTTTTGGGGGTGTGTGATAGACTGAGGTGATGATGTGTTTCACATTTACTGTTGGGGGTGTGTGATAGACTGAGGTGATGATGTGTTTCACATGTACTGTTGGGGGTGTGTGATAGACTGAGGTGATGATGTGTTTCACATGTACTGTTGGGGGTGTGTGAAAGACTGAGGTGATGATGTGTTTCACATTTACTGTAGGGGGTGTGTGACAGGCTGAGGTGATGACTTGTTTCACATGTACTGTTGGGGGCGTGTGATAGGCTGAAGCACTACAAATGTCCTCTCTATTGGCAGTGTCTCATGTGTTGTCTGAAGGTGGTGTCTAATCTGTGGTGAAATAATGAACATACAGCGAAAATAGTGAATGGTGGGTTGTGCTGAGCAGTCCATAGCTTCTTGTACTGATGTTTGAGCTTGATTATAAAATGTGGCTGCTTCCCCATTGAATGATGAATTTATGCACTCTTGAAGTAAGTTCTTGTACTTGTACTTGTATGAACTCCCTGCAACCACGAGCTGTTGTTCTTTGCAGCTGATGCTGTAGAGGTGTTGAGGCACAGCATCATATTGGCATGGGAGCGGGTTATGGCAGCTATTTTTTCAGTCCCGGAGTACAGCTACAAAGCAAGGGGGTTTGCAATGTTTCTTTAGCAGACTCCACCACCATGGGGACTATGGAGATCCTAGGCCCGTTGGCCAGGCTATGCCTGTTACTAGGGGTACCACGGAGAGGTGGGACAGGGTCTTGGTCAGCTATGGTTGACGCTGGCATATCAGCCTTGGGTCGCTGACTGCCTCATCAGACAGGTGTCTTCACCTCCCCTCCTTTAAAGAAAGTTAAATCCGTGTGAATTGCCAGATATTCCATAATGTCCTTCTCCCTTCAGCCTAGTTCTGCAGTTTCTCTTCATTCTTCCTGTATTCGTGATTTTGCCCTTAGAATACCATATAACATATAAACATTTTTTTTTCTACACATTCTCCACTTCATACTTTGAAAATGCAGTGGATGATATGCTCAAGTCCTGCCAATGTTTGGTAATGAAAGGTAATACAGGAAAAGCAAGTGAAAATACAGTACTGTTTCCTTGTTCTTGTCTCTGAGGATCTGCAAACTGTTGTTATATGCAGCCAAAGCTGAGACTATGCTCAAGCATAATCTCCATTAACCATAGTACTAGAAAAGATGATCAGAGAAGTGAAAGAAAAATGCAGTACGGAAGGACTAGCTAAAATACTAGGATATGCTGATGGCATCGACCTGGTGGGGGAAACTATGCAAGAAGTCATCAATACCTGCTTTAGTGCCACATCTCTCAGGTGTATGCATGTGTTGATCACTTCTTGGGCCTGATCATTAATCAAGATAAAACAGAGTATATGAAGATATCAAGAGACCAGTGGCAGAATGATCCAGGTTATATAAATGTTGGAGATATGATCATTAGGAAAGCAGAAACATACAAATATCTAGACACAACCTTCAACAGAAGCAACACAGTAAGTGAGGAAATTAAAAGCAGAGAACAGACAGGGAATAAAATATACTTTGCCTTGCAACACCTGTTAAAATCCAAAATCCTGTCCCAAAACACCAAAATAACAATCTACAAAACTATAATAAGACCAGCTGTCATGTATGGATCAGAAATGTGGAGTACAACAAAGAAAGATGAAGAACAATTGCAGATCTTTGAGAACAATATCTTAATAAGAATCTTTGGGCCCAAAAAAAGGATACCAACAGTGGAGAATGGAGAGCTAGAAAGAACACTGAACTGAATAGCATATTTAAATCTCAACAAATTATAAATATCTTGAAAATGAACAGATTATGCTGGTTGGGTCATGTAGAAAGAATGGAAGAGAACAGACATCTGAAAATGTTTGTACAGTACAAGAGATGAAGGAAACAAGACCAAGACAGAGATATAAAGACAACATAGAAGAGGATATAAAAGAAATTGGTGTCACCAACTGGAGAGAGTAGTTCAGAAATAGTGAGGAATGGGGGCGAACTTTATCTGCAGCAATGAGCCTTATTGGCTCAGAAAGTCGAAGAAGAAGAAGAAAAGGAAATTGTTAGATGAGGAAAAGGCTATGGTGGCTTTACTTAAACCTAAAGTAAATTTTTTTAAAAGTTTCTTGACCAGCTCAACCGCCATGTAAATTATGATGAGCCTTATCTTGTTTAGCCGAATTATGGCATCGACTTTTTACTGGAAGAACCACACAAACATAGATCTCGACCACTTCGGCCGCATCAACCGTGCCATCGCTCTTGCACGTAAACACTGTGGAATGTGAGTGAACATATGTGTAACAGAACAGCGGCAAACTTACTAAAGTATTCAAACAGAAATTGTTCACATCCTTCAACCTCTAGCCATCGTCTTCCGGGTTGGCCTAACTGTGCTAGTGTGCGTGTGGAAGGTAGGTAATGAAGCTTAAATTACCAATACTCAATCACTGCATATGCAAAATGACAACAGTTCGTTTGCCCAAAGTCCAC